>CM021107.1:606090926-606455713 GCA_007115665.2 Sequoiadendron giganteum | reverse complement strand
AGAGAGGGAGAAGGATTAGGAGGGAGAGACTTAAGAAAGAGAGAGAGAGAGAGGGAGTGGGAGAGAGATAGAGGGTAGAGGGGTAAGGGTAGAGGGTAGAGTGTTTAAGGGTTTAAGGGTTTAAGGGTTAAGGGTTAAGGGTAGAGGGGAGAGAGATAGATGGATTGAGTGAGGGAGGGAATGGGAGAGAGATAGAGGGTAGAGGGTTCAAGGTAGATGGTAGAGGGTTAAGGGTTAAGGGTAGAGGGGAGATAGATAAAAGGAGTGAGTGAGTGAGAGAGAGACATGAGAGATAGAGAGGGGGTAGGAGGGAGAGACTTGAGAGATAGGGAGAAAGTGAGTGGGATAAAAATAGAGGGTAGAGGGTTAAGGGTAGATGGTAGAGGGTATAAGGGTGTAGGTTTTAACAAATAAGGTTTTAGGGTTTAGGGTTAAGGGTAGAGGGGAGAGAGATAGAGGGAGTGAGTGAGTGAGAGAGCCTTGAGAGGGTGATGGGGTAGGAAGGAGAGTCTTGAGAGAGAGAGAGGGTATGAGGGAGAGTCTCTATATCTCCCCTCCCTCTCTCTCTCTCAATTCTCTCCCTCCTACCCCCTCTCCATCTCTCAAGTCTCTCTCTCACTCACTCCTATCTCTCTCCCCTCTACCCTTAAATCTTAACCCTTAAAACCTTAAACTATCTACCCTCTACCATTAACCCTCTATATCTCCTACTCCCCCCCTCTCTCTCTCTCTCAAATATCTCCCTCCTACCCCCTCTCCCTCTCTTAGGTATCTCTCTCTCTCAATAACTCCCTCTATCTTTGTCCCCTCTACCCTTAATCCTTAATCCTTAAACGCTAAACCCTTAAACCCTCTATCATCTACCCTTAACCCTCTCTCCCTCTATCTCTCTCCCACTCCCTCCCTCTCTCTCTCAAGTATCTCCCTCATATTTCCTCTCCCTCTCTTAGGTCTCTCTCACTCACTCACTCCCTCTATCTCTCTCCTCTCTACCCTTAACCATAAACCTTAAACCCTAAACCCTCTACCCTATACCCATAACCCTCCCTCCCTCTATCTCTCTCCCACTCCCTCCATCCCTTTATCTCTCTCAACCCTCTCCCTCCTAACACCTCTCCCTCTCTCAAGGATCTCTCTCTCAGTCACTCCCTCTATCTCTCTCCCTTCTAACCTTAAGCCTAAACCCTAAATCCTTAATCCCTAAACCCTTAAACCATCTATCGTATACCCTTAACCTTCCCTCTCTCTATCTCTCTCCCACTCCCTCCATCTCTCTCTCTATCTCACTCCCTCTATCTCTCTCCCCTCTCCCCTAAACCCTCTACCCTCTAACCTTAACCCTTAAACGCTAAATCCTTAAACCCTTAACCCTTAAAATTTCTACCCTCTACCCTTAACCCTCCCTCCCTCTATATCTCTCCCACTCCCTCCTCTCTCTCAGCTGTTTCCTCCTATCCTCTCCTCTCTAGGGTCTCTCGATCCTCCTCTATCTCTCTCCCTCTGCCACCCTTAGTAGTAAGCCCTAAACCTTAACCCTTAAACCCTTAAACCCTTTGTCTCTCCCACTCCCTCACTCTCTCTCTCTCAAGTATCTTTATCCTACCCCTCTCCCTCTCTCAAGTCTCTATCTCTCACTCACCTACTCCATCTATCTCTCTCCCCTCTACCCTTAATCCTCTACCATCTACCCTTTACCCTTAAACCTTTAATCCTCTACCCTCTACCCTTAATAGTAAACCTTAAACACTTCACCCTTAAACCCTTAAACCATCTACCCTTTATCTCTCTCCCACTCCCTCCCTCTCTCCCTTTCTTTCAAGTATCTCCCTCCTACCCCCTCTCCCTCTCTCAAGTCTCTCTCTCTCTCACACTCACTCCTTCTATCTCTCTCCCCTCTACCCTTAACCCTCTACCCTCTACCATTAACCCTTAAACCCTCTACCCTAGCTTTCCAAATCGATAAAATTGGGAATGTAGTGGCCTATTTGAAAAAATGGTTCCAAGAAATGGGGTCTCCTGGTGATTTGTAACAAGACAAATCAAGACAAGTTAGGTTGTCAATTCACCAAATTGGCAAGCTAGTGGGCCCACTGGCTTGCCATTTCAGTGAAATTGGAAATGTAGTGGCGTATTTGAAAAAATGGGTCCAAGAAATGGGGTCTCCCAGTGATGTAAATCACTAAGAGACCCCATTTCTTGGACCCATTTTTTCAAACAAGACAAGTTAGGCTGCCAATTTCATCAAATTGCCAAGCTAGTAGGCCCACTGTCTTGCCAATTCAGTGAAATTGGCAATGTAGTGGCCTGTTTGAAAAAATGGGTCCAATAAATGGGGTCTCCCGGTGATTTACATCACTAAGAGACCCATTTTTCAAATAGAGACTGAGTTAGGTTTGCCAATTTCACCAAATTGGCAAGCTAATGGAATACACCTAACTTGCCAATTGGTGAAATTGGGGAAATGTAGTGGTTTTGTTTTGAAAAAATGGGTCCAAAATGGGGTCTCGGTGATGTAATAAATAGGTCTCGTTGATGTAAATCACCGGGAGACTTGTTGTTATTTTTCAAGCGGGCTCACTCATTGCCAATTTCACCGAATTGGCAAGCTAGTGGGCCCACTAGTTTCCTAATTCGATGAAATTGGCAATATAGTTGCCAATTTCACCCTCTCTCAGGTCTCTCTCTCTCTCTCCCCCCTAAACCCTAATCCCTATACCCTATAAAATTAACCTTAGACCTTCAACCCAATACCCTCAACCCTATACCTAATATCCTAAACCCTAATCCTTATACCCTATAAACTTAACCTTATACCTTCAACCATAAACTCTACACCCTCAATCCTCATCCCTATACCCTATACCCTAAACCTTAAACATTATCCATGAACCCTTAACCCTATAATTAAACACTAAATCCTACATTAAACCTTGTACCCTAAACCTTGTACCCTAAACCTTGAACCCTAAACCCAATTCCCTCAACCCTATACCCAATATCCTAAACCCTAATCCCTATACCCTATACACTTAACCCTACACCCCAACCTTGAACACTATACCTCAACCCTACAACTTCAACCCTCATCCTTATACCCTATACCCTCAACCTTATAACCTAAGCCCTGAACATCATCCCCCAACCCTATACTTAAACCCTAAACCCTACATTCAACCTTGTACACTAAAACCTAAACCCTAAACCTCAATCCTAAACCCAATACCCTCAACCCTATACCCATTATTCTAAAGCCTAATCCCTATACCCTATACACTTAGCCCTATACCCTCAACCCTATACCCATTATTCTAAACCCTAATCCCTATACCCTATACACTTGGACCTATACCATCAACCTTGAACACTATCCCTCAACCCTCAACCCTCAACCCTCTACCTTAAACCCTAAACCCTACACCCTCAACCCTCATCTCTTTACCCTACACCCTCAACCTTATAACCTAAACCATAAACATTATCCCTCAACCCTATACTTAAATGGAAAACCCTACACTCTCAAGCCTTAACCCTATACCTTATACCCTTAACCCTACACCCTAAAGCCTAATCCCTATACCCTATACACTTAACCTCATACCCTCAACCCTAAATATTATACCTCAACCCTCAACCCTTAAACTTGTACATAAATCCTAAAACCTAAACCATCAACCCTAAACCTATTATCCTAACCCAATACCCTCAACTATATACCCAATATCCTAAACCATAATCCATATACCCTATACACTTAACCTTATACCCTCAACCCTAAACACTATCCCTCAACCCTCAAACTTATACCTTAAACCCTAAACCCTCATCCCTCATCCCTCATCCCTATACCCTCAACTTTATACCTAATATCCTAAACCCTAAACCACCCTATTCCCTATAGACTTAACCCTATAACCTCAACCCTATACCTTAAACATTAAACCTTATACCCTCAACCCTAATAGGGGGAGAGAGAAAGAGGAGGAGGGAGGGATTGGGGAGAGAGAGAGAGGTTGGGAGGGAAAGAGGAGATAAAGATAAGTAGAGAGGGAAGGAGAGGTAGAGAGACATGAGAGACAAAGAGTAGATGAGGAAGGACATATGGAGGGAGAGAGAGGGAGGTGAGAGGGAGGGAGGTGAGAGAGGGGTGAGATAGAGAGCAATAAAGAGAGTGTGGTAGGTAGTGATAGAGGGATAGATGAGATAGAGAGAAGTAGAGAGAGATAGAGATAGAGGGAAGGAGGGAGGGTGGGTGAGAGAGGGGGGGAAGGGAGAGGTGAAGAGGGATATGCGAGATAAAGATAAGTAGAGAGAGAATGGTGACATATAGAGGAGAGAGTTATAGAGAGGGAAAGAGAGAATGGTGATATAGAGAGGAGAGAGTGAGAGAGAAAGAGGGTGAGGGATAAGTGAGAGAGAGTGATAGAGAGGTAGAGGGAGGGAGAGGAGAGAAAGAGAGTAGATAGGGGAAAAGGTAGGGAGAGAGACATCTAGTGAGAGAGAGAGAGGGATAGGGGAGATAAAGATAATTAGAGAAAGATAGAGAGGTAGAGAGAAGTAGAGAGAGAATAATGGAGGGATAGAATCGAGATAGAGAGGTATAGAGAGAGTGGTAGGGAGTGAAGGATGAAGAGGTAGGTAGAGAGAGATTAGGGAGATAGAGAGTAGAGAGGGAAGGAGAGGGAGAGGTATGGAGGGGGAGAGAGGGAGGTGAGAGAGAGGTGAGATAGAGAGCAATACAGAGAGTGTGGTAGGGAGTGATGGAGGGATAGGTGAGATAGAAAAAAGTAGAGGTAGACATAGAGGGAAGGAGGGAGGGTAGGTGAAAGAGGGGAGGAAGGGAGAGATAAAGAGGGATAGGTGAGATAAATATATGTAGAGAGAATGGTGACATATAGAGAAGTAGAGAGTTACAAAGAGGGAAAGAGAGAATGGTGAGATAAAGAGGAGAGAGTGAGAGAGAAAGATGTTAAGGGAGGAGTGAAAGAGAGAGAGAGAGGTAGAGGGAGGGAGAGGAGAGATAGATATTAGACAAGGGAAAAGTTAGGGAGGGAGAAATCTAGTGAGAGAGAAAGATGTTAAGGGAGGAGTGAAAGAGAGAGAGAGGTAGAGGGAGGGAGAGGAGAGATAGATATTAGATAGGGGAAAAGTTAGGGAGGGAGAAATCTAGTGAGAGAGAAAGAGGGATAGGGGAGATAAATATAATTAGAGAGGGAAGGAGAGGTAGAGAGAGAGAAGTAGAGAGGGAATGAGGGAGGGAGAGAAGCAAGATAGAGAGGTTTAGAGAGAGTGTTAGGGAGTGATGGATGGAGAGGTAGGTAGAGAGTAGAGAGGGAAGGAGAGGGAGAGGTATGGATGGACAGAGTGGGAGGTGAGATAGAGAGTAATAGAGAAAGAGTGGTAGGTTGTGATGGATGGAGAGCTAGGTAGAGAGGGAGAGGGGAGATATAGAATAAGTAGAGAGGGGGGGAGAGATGGAGAGATATGTATTAGGGGAGAGAGAGGTGAAATAGAGAGAAATAAAGAGTGGTGGAAGGAGAGGTAGGTAGAGAGAGGGATATAAGTAGAGATGGAAGGAGAGGTAGAGAGAGAGGCAAGATAGAGAGAAGTAGAGAGGGAATGAGGGAGGGAGGGAGAGGTAGGGAGGGAGAGAAAGGTGAGATAGAGAGGTGTAGAGAGAGAGTGGTAAGGTTTGATGGATGTAGAGGTAGGTAGAGAGCGATTGGGAGATAGAGAGTAGATAGGGAAGAAGAGAGGGAGAGAGAAGTATGCAAGGAGGTGATAGTGAGGTTAGCTAGAGATAAATAGAGAGAGTGGTAGGTTGTGATGGAGGGAGAGGTAGGTAGCTAGAGAGAGAGAGAGAGATGGAGGGAGGGAGATAAAGATAAGTAGAGAGGGAAGGAGGGAGGGAGGGAGAGAGAAGTGAGGTAGAGAGAATTGAAGGGAAAAGGAGAGAGAGAGAGAGTTCTTGAGATCAAGGGAGAGAGAGTCAGAAAAAGGAAAGAGATAGTGAGAGAGAGGTCTAGAGTGTAAGCGATAAAAATGAGTGAGATAGACAGAGAAATAATACAATTTCCTGATTACTAAAATTTGATCTCCTGATTATTGAAATTTGACTAAGTTTGAAATTTGTGAGATCTTCCAAAAACTAGAAGAGAGGGGAGAGAGGGAGGAAGGGAGAGAGAGAGAGGGAGTGGAGAGATAGAGAGTAGAGAGAAGGAGAGAGTGAGAGAGAAAGATGATAGAACTTGCTGACTACTAAAATCTGACCCCCTGATTACTAAAATTTGATATGTTGATTACTGAAATTTGACTAAGTCTGAAATTTTTAAGATCTTCCAAAAACTAGAATTCTTATTATAACTCCTAGAGATCTGAAACCACTCTCAAACATCCTTCCTATATACATGAAATATAACTTAAAGTATAATAAAGTAAATGTCCATATGTAAATGTCAACTTATACTTAAATGTTTATTTCATGTATATAGTTTCCCTAAAAGATAACAAGAGGAAAGAGATAAGAAAAAGAGAAGAAAAAAATTCAATGTAGACCAAAATGCGCACGCATTATAATGCGCACGCATTATAATGCGCACGCATTATAATGCGCTCGTGTTTTTTCAATGCATTCACAAAACACAAAAATTGCATTCACAAAACATGTCAAAACTGAGATATAGCGCGCTCACGTTATAATGCGCTTGCGTTATAACACGCTCGCGTTATAACTTGCTTTGGTAATCCCCGAGCCTTAGGATTGGTATTTTCCTTGGAATACCAACCCAAAGGCTTGGAGGGCATTCTCAAATAATAGAGACGTGTTTTTGCAAATTCTACAATTTTTCACATAACCGAGTTCGTGCTCACCATCAGGATTGCATGTGGTTCAATATCGAAAATATCGAACACATGGGTAATGTTGGGTTCTCTCTTAGCTATCCAATGACATAATTTTTTTCACTTTATGACAATGTTAAGTATTTCATCCATAATTTTTTTTGTTTGTATGTCTTTTTTTTGCCAAAAATCAGTGTTTGGTGTTTTTTCGTTATAAATTAACTATTCATCAAATTTTCAAATAAATTACTTTTTTAGAAACTAGACTCCATTCTACAATTTTTTTTAGAAAAAATTAAAAAAATTCACTTAGTTTCCAAAATTTGTAGGGGTAGCATGGCCAAAATTCTATTTTTCAGGAAGTGTCCACTTCGAAAATTAGTAAAAAATAAAATATTCATTAAAAAATTATCAGAAAAATTGTGCATTAACTACATACTATTAACTAACTTTTGATCGTAGCGATTTTAAAAATACTAAAAAAATGTTCACCGTACGAGGGTCGTACAAGAGTTTCTATGTTATGTTTTTTTGACAGAAACAACACCAATTTGTGTATGTCCCTTGTTTTAACCCCTTAATTTAAACCATTTTCTAAATAAATTAATAGTTTAGAAAGTAGACTTAGAGCACTTGAAACCTTATTTTTGTTTCATCTCAAAATTTTGAGTGTAAGTATCCTTAATTTGATGTCCAAGGTTAGTATTTCCTAATTTCAGAAAAAAGTTGTCCACTTAAGTCCCCTTTTTGGGAACCATCTTGGTGCACTTACCCACTAGATGAAGGAGATGGAATGATAACACATGTCTTTACAACGTTAGTAGATGAAAAAAATAATATTCAAATGACCATAATGTATCTTTGCAAAAGTGTTCATACTAGATGCTTGAGTGTGTACATCAGCCAAAGGAACAATAGAAGAAAAATATGAGGTGTATCTCCTCAAAATGTGAGGAGAAGGATCATCAAGATAAATATTCATATCATCTTGGCATTCAAGCTCTTCCCAATCATTGAGCAATGTAGTTGTTTTATTTTCATATGGTTAGAATAAATTAAGTGGAACAAGACAATTTGCAATAGGATATTCTAGGATGGAGACCCATTCATGTCTCCATACACCTCCTGAATTATGGTCCAAAGTTCATGAGCTCACTCAATGTAAGTGATGACCATATAGTTTTTGATATAAATAATCCAACCAATCGATCCTCGTATATATTCAGTCTTTCTATCTCACATAATCTTTTTCCAATAGGATGTAGGTTCAAGAACTAGTATATAGAGATAGCACAAAATATGAAGGCACCTAAGATGTTTCAAAATTACATCTCACTAGTTTAGTTTTGTATATTGAATCTTATTATAGTAGGATGCTTTTATATACCCACGATTACCTCATCAAATTTAGTCACACAACAGACCAATCAAGAGACTCAGTCCAATATTACCCCCCAAAATTACATAATTATGATACCCCCCCATAAATCATGGTTTTGGCACTTTATACTTAGTGTGATAACAATTTTCACTTACCAAATCAGCAAAGTGGTCTTGAACTTAGTACATTATAGATGCCAAATTAGGCCACAAAAATGAAAGTGCAATTTTATGATAGAATTAAATCAAACAAACAACGCCAATTGATATGAAATACATAAAAAAAGTATGCACTTGTTAATGCTAAAAATAATTACTATATGAGCTCAAACAATGCCTTGGAAAGTCCCAAAATAGAAATTATGCAACATCATCTATAAGAATCTATAGTTTTTAGAAAATGTACACCAAAACTAAAATCCATCTACACCACTATGAAGCTCTCAAAATTCTACCATAAATAAAAATTGCTTACAAAATAAGCCAATATGACCCAAAATGAAGCCTACAAAGCCTAAGGGACATATTTGAAAGAAAGAAGGATGATGTTATTTTGACAAAATACAATCAACCTGATAAAATACTCTTTACAAGTAGAAAAATATCATTTGAATGTTGAAAATTGTTCACCATACATAGAAATTGTTGTCAAAAGACAAAAACCCATTAGATGAATCATGAAAAAACTACTTATCGATGGTGTGATGACAAAAAAAAATTTGTTTCACTATTGAATCTCAAAGCACCATCCACTAGTTCAAGTAGTAGATCCACCACCCTAGTAGCATACCCTTTAAGGTTTTCAACTAGTGGGGATTCCCTCATTGATATAGATTCTAGATCAAAGCTTTGACCTCACCAATACTACCACTACCAAGGTAGACCTACAAGGCCTATACAAGGTCTCTATTAGGTACTATAACCCAATATATATAATAGAATTATATTTTTTACCTATGTGATTCATATTCACTTCTGTAGTGAATTTGGAAAAAAAAAATTATAGATTTTAAAAATTTATTAAAATTATACAATCTATATAGTTAGAGTAGGGAGAAAATATTTCTTGATAGCTCCAAGAAAAGTGCTCCAAATTTGATGAAAAATAGTCAATATTTAGATTCTTGAGCCTTTTGGATGTAATGGCAAGGTCAAGTTTGACTCAAAATGCTCCAAAAGATCAAGCAACTGTCGAATCTAGCATGCAGCTCCCATCTTTAAACCCTTCTACATCTAGCCTTAAATGTCTAATCTAGATCCAAAAAAAGGTAAATATGACTCTCAAATGCTCTAAACTCAATGGTGAGCTCAAATTTACTCTAAGAATCTCCCAAAGTAACTTGCAATATAAAACCAAAAAATGGAAACCTCCCTAATTTGGTGCCATCATTTGATGCAAGAGAAGAGTCTTTGTAAATTTACAAGAGCGGCCAAAATTTGTACCTAGATCTCTCAAAAAACTAACATGAAACAATTCTACAAGCTTTGGTACCATGTAAGAGTTCATATAAAAGGCTCTAATACTATGCAAGATTTGACTATGAAAATAGCCACTCATATCTAAAAAAATCAATGAGAGTATAAGAGAGATTTAAAATGAGAGAATTATATTCTATCAAAGGAAGAAAATATACAAAAAAATTACATTATTAAAATGAGAATGTCCTAAGTAAACTTAAGTAATAAGGTGTGAATAAGACCTACATGTTGAACCAATACGTAATATACCTTGTTCACACCAACATACTTATCTATGTTTCTCTATATGCTAAAAAAAACAATGTAGTGGGTAACACAAGGGCTCCAAAATAGTGTAGTGTACATTGTCTCTAAAATTTTACCAACTACTACATACACACATACATTGTTCATCACTATGTAGACAACAATCTCCTCTCACATCTCCATCACCACTCTATCCAACAAGTTGCACAAGGTCTCGATATTTTTTTATTTCATTGAAGGCATTAACTAACTTCAAGAACACTTGTTGTCTTACTAAATCCATGAGGAAATTAATTAAAGTGTGGTTCTTTCCATCCATCCACCCGTCAAATAAAATATAATTGGCTTCTTTTTTCAAATTTTTTTGTGTTATCTATTAGCTGATTTGTATTTTTGAACACATCCTCTAGTAATGGTGCACTCAGCTCATAAGGGTACAATGCCTTGAACCCTTTACATGCCATGGTCAATGGAATGACCAATTGTTTCCAATAAGGAATCCTTGCAACATTAAATTTAATAATATTGTACTAACAAAATTGCACATGTCAACTTAGACTAATGCTACAAGTTTGTATTCCATGTAGTACCTTCCAATGAAGGTTGCAAACTGAAGTGTTACGAGGAACAAAATTGTTGGAATTACAATTATCTACATTGTCTAATGCTTGTATTTGTGGTCCAATAGAAGAAGAGCCCCTTATATCTCTCACTAACCCTATAAAACCCATGATACGTATCAATGCCTTTGATGTCCTCTTCTTCTCTATGTTTTTCTCATTAGTAGATACAAAGAGAGCTTTTTATCTCTTGCTCAACCTCCTAAGACATTACAATTAATCCTACAAACATCTCAACAACTAATCCATATAAGATGGTATTTGAGGCAATTTGTGACTCATATTATATGCAACCCATAATAATTATAAATTATTGTTTCTTACTCTATACTTCGTATCCCAAATTTTCAAATAAAATATTTAGACTTATTGTGACCTCTCCTATTTACAAATACTATTTTTTCTAGAAATTAAACACTAACCAAATAAAGAAAAAAATCAAACAAAACCAAAAATAGTATAACTAAACCCACTAAGGAAATTCTTGTTGCATGCTTTTGGGTGTTTCAGTGTTGATTTTGTTATTTTAAGTAGAATGAATTGTTTCACAACTTTTCTAAAACTTGCATATCCATCTTTCAATCTCACAAATGTCTTGGATTATAAATCTCCTTACCTGCATTGAAAACTACCTTGCCTTTATCTATATATAGACAATTATGGAAGGAACTTGATTTTCAATGAATTATGAAGCAACAATCAGCTATAATCACGTTTTTCATAATAATCTCATGTCTTCATGCGGCTGCTTAATTCCATTTTCTGCTTAAATTTAAGCAGCAGCAGGGGTGTTCCCATGCATAAATTTTATTGTTTGGAAAGGATAATTTGGAATCTTTTCCTATTTTAATGGAGCAGCCACTGTTTAGGAATTGAAAATAAGCTGTGGAAAAAGAGGGGGGGCTGAAAATAAACAGCAACTGCATATTGCTAAAAATCCACATGGCTCCACAAATTTCTTTCCCTCTTTTTTAATATTTGATTTCATTTTTCTTTTTCTAATTTTTTATTGTACAAATTATTATTAATGTACTATTAATACAAATTTAAGTTGGCTGGTTAAAAATTAAGCATTCATGGGGCCATCAGCTTCACAAATAACTCCTAAATAAATTGAACAGTGACAGCTAATCAAAATAAACTAAACAGTCGCATGGAAACATGAAATAAGAGAGCTAAGCTTAAGAATGAAAATGCATTTCTTAGATGCTCGTGTAAAAGAGAGAGACATGTGCACATCAACTTTGATTAACTGTATAATAAGATTGATATGCATATCAAACCTTTTAGTCTCACTCTCGAAGGGAATGGTGATGTCGAGGAGCATTTGTCATTCTTGAAAAGTCTCTGAAGATCAGGTTTAACTTGACCAAATGATGATAAACTGAGAGGGTGAATATTGAGGCGTTGCCACTCTCTGATTGGAATTTCATGGAAACGCTTAAAGTGATTTATAAGTTTTAATGACAGTTTTTATTCTTTATACAGAAAGGTTGTATCAGCATGATAGAACAATTCCTCTAAAGAAAGAAAAGTCTAAAACACTAGGTCATGAAGGCCATCTTCATGCTGGATATTGTAATCGAAGAGGTCAATCAGGTTATGGCAGAGGTTAATATTGTGGCAGGGATTAAGATGGATATCAAGATAAGCAAGAGATGACATGTTATCAGTGTGGTAAGCATGTGATAAAAAATTGTCGAAATTCAACATATTATTTAGAAGTTTAGGATGTACAAAATTAATTATAACGGTTATGGAATCTTTTTTTTAAGAGTCAAAATGCTTAATTTCTTATGAACAATGTCAGAGGCTGTTAGTGTAGAATATGCTCTTCAGAATATTTCTCTAGATAAATTTGCTAGTTGTTAAATTGTTAAGATAATGATTGTTTTGTTGTACAATCTTGAATAGAATTGCATGCCTATTTTCTAATTGACAGTTGCTATTCTAAATTGCTATTCTAAATAGCTCATCTCTTTCTATATACATTGTACTCATTCTTAAATTATTAATCAATAAAAATCATAAATGCATTTATTTATAGTTTATCTTTCATCTCAATTTTTGTAAGTGTAACTAGTATTTCTAAAATTCTAACAGAAGCTAAGTAAAGAAATATGGACAAAAGTATTGCCATACCTCTGCTCACTGCTCAGTATGCCGGGGAAAGTGATGATCTGAATACACAATAGATTCAACCTTATGATATGGTTTTGAATCGAGACAAAAGCATTGCAAATGATACAACTGATCCAGAAATTTGGTGAATTTTTTTTTGTTAATGGACACAAGTGCACTTCTGCACTAGACTTTTCAGAGATATTGCTTTTACAAATACAAAAAATGCTAAGATGAATAAATTTTTCTTATAGATAATGGTATGCATAAACCAATTGGTATTTGGTCTATAATGATTGGAATTCCAGATGGATCTATAAGATCATAATTTTTTGGCATGTTCCTATACTAAGAAGATGATTAATTGAAGATTATTTCACCAAAAGAAAACTACAAAACTATCTGTGCAGGTTTTTGTCACATCCCTGTAATAGTAAATTTTATAATTAAAAACATTCTATGAAACCTAACCAATGCGTTTACTAAAGTATGGTAGGGAACTTTGGAAAAGTGTATGATATAAATAGAAGTAATTAATTTGGATGGAAAGTAGAGATGTGGGGCATACCTATTAAAGGAGGTCGTTGGAAAGTGTAGGATGAGTTATTTGTCACAATTAAATTGGATTGACATAGAGGAGAGGGTTCAATAGTGGGGCATTCTATTTTGTAGAGTTCATGTAGAGCACCACATGAGACAAAGGTTGATTCTTTTTAATCATCATGAATGCACTGACATGGTGAACTTAAAAATATTCTATTCAGGGGTGTCTGAGTCAGCAACCATATGGAAAAGGATGTGGAGAGGAGATCCCACAATTTCTTACAATTTTCAATGTTGACTAAGGTGGGTCATGTGGATCCTTGGTGATAGAGACCAACATACCTCATATGTGTACACCATCATCACAACACATAAACATGTTTAATTTCTAAATAGTAACATTTAATTTATATATAATAACATTTATCCCATGTCGCCTCACCACTGCCACACCACTACATTTACTTCACACTTAATTGGATCTCAATGTTGGAGATGGCACTAGGTCTTGAAATGATAGAGCCTTCAATGCTAGATATTGCAACATTAATCTTCCACCACCACTTCATTATTGACTATTTTCTTTGCAAAAGATTGTTTCGTTTGGCACTAGAAGCTATTCACTTCCACTTGTTTTTTGCCATGGCTTCCAAGAAATTTCTCAACACTGACACAAGGGGAATGGGTCTATGATTGGATGCGATGTTATTAAACCTCACTAACGCAATAAACCAACTTCTTTTTTAACTTCTATAAAAAAAAATTGTTTTTGAAAAGGAACTTGTTCAGTTCACTCCTTTGTATGGCTTTAAATAGAAGGTGAGGTCCACATACATTGCTTCATCTCTATATTTTTAGGTTTTGTATGTGTTGATCAACTTTAGTCCTTTGCATGGCTCTAAATGAAATGTGAGGTTTTCATATGTTGTTTTTTCTTTATTTTTGGTTTTTGTATATTTGTTAATCAATTTCACTCCTTTGTATGGTTGTAGATGGAATGTGAGGTCATCATACATTGCTTCATGTATTTTTCTTGTTGTTTTTTTATTATTATAATATTCAAAGGCACCTTTATTTTTAGAATTTCCAATTCAATGCTTCATGTATTCCATCACTTCAATCCTCCGTATAGTTGTAAATGGAAGGTGAGGTCATCATACATTGCTTCATCTTTGTTGTTTTGGCTTATGTATTTTTGTTATTACACTGCTATAAGCCTAGTTTCTTTTGGTCTTTTGGATGGCGCCAAGTTTTGAAACCATGGAGCCTTCAATGCTACATATTGCAACATTAATCTTCCACTACCACTTCATTATTAGCCCTCTTCTTCATGAAAGATCTTTTGGTTTCATAATGGAATTTTTTCATTCCCATCTCCTTTGGCCATGGATTCTAGGGGATTTTTGGGCACCAATTTGAGGGAATGGGTCTACATTTGGATTAAACCTCACTAAGCCAATGAACTGAAGGTTTAATATCATTTTTTGTGGTCAAACCTATCTAAATTGTAAACCCTACATATCCATAGGTTCAAAGAAGAAAGATACATATCATCTTCTATGGCCAAACCTATGTAAACTTTAAATTATAGGTCCATAGGATCTACATTTGGAGGTGAGGTTATTAAACCTCACTAATGCAATGAACCAACATTTTTTTAACTTTTGTATCTTTGAATTTAGTTTTTTAGAAGGCCTTTCAACATTGCAATCATTTTGATGGTTGTAAATGAAAGGTAAAGTTGTCATACATTGCCTGGTCTCTAGTTTTTTCGGTTTTGTATATTTGTTACTTTTCTTAGTTTATTTTGGTTATTGGTGATTGCTATAATATTCACATGCACCCTATTTGTTCATAGAATGTTGAGTTTAATGCTTGATCTCTGGTTTTTTGGGTTTTGCATATTTGTTACTTTGCTTGGTTTATTTTGGTTCTTTGTGATTGTTATAATCTTCAAATGCACCCTATCTATTCATAGAATGTGAAGTTCAATGTTTTTGGTTTTTTGGGTTTTATATATTTTTTTCACTTTGTATGTTTTATTGTGGTTCTTTGGGGTTGTTATAATGCACCCTATTAGAATGCCAAGTTCAATGCTTCATCTCTTTTTCTTTCTTCTATATATTTTTAATCGAACTATCGTAGGCCTAATTTATTTTGGTTCTTTGTAATTATTATAATATTTTTTCAAAACTATATACTTAAAAAATGCAAGTTAATAAAATTTCAGAAATGATGTTTGTAAATGTAATCAAATCTTTATCAAATAGGATCCTAAGAAATCTAAGGTTACAACTAAGGTCTGAAATTTTGTGTGAGAAATTCTAAGTCAAAACTTATTTCCAGATTTCTTCTCTTAAAGCCGAATGTACTAATTGCAGAACATTAATAAATTTTGATGTTTGCATATCAATGTGGGAACGATATTTAATATGTTAGAGACTTGCCTCTAAGGGATGCGTCTCTTGAGAGGACGTGTCCCTATGGGCGCGCAGGTCTCATAGACAACCAACTAACACTCGTTTTAACAAACTTAACACATATATCCTCACATACATGGCGGATATATATTATATGAGTTCCGATTTTATTCAATGCAGATTTTGAATCATCTTTTATTATTTCAAATTTATGCATGCTTATAAATTCGATTAACTTATTTTTTCCAGAAATATTAAATATGAAGAGCAATTAATCTTATATAAGCGATGATGATGCTTATAGCAATCATCGTTTATATCTGACCTAAGCTACCATTCATCAACACTCCCTCTTAGCTAGGGAAGATATTTCAAATCAAATAAATGGAGATATCACCTTCACATGTGATATCGAAGATATGATATTTTTTCTCAATGTTGTCACGTCACATGTCATTCTTCATAACACATCTTCATTATGGTATGTGCACTGACATCAAGTCACATGATGTCTACCATAATTCATGGCATATCCACGGATATAAATATCCACCATGATTATCTCTTAAGGATCACAATGATCTTCAGATGATATCAAGTCCCATGATATCCATCAAAGTGTCCAAGAGATACTATCATGACATGTCCATAGATATCAAGTCACATGATAGTTTATCATTGTAGAGTCGTCACTTTACAATGTCAAATACAATTGTTCATTATTAGAAAGATCGTCATCTTTCAATAATGTACATAGGGGGAGTAGGCCCATAAGGTCGTGGGGTCACACACATGACAAAAGAGTTTACACATTAAACATCTTTATATATTAGTACAATTTATAAAAAAATTGTATTTCAAACATAAATAACAAATTACATTTCAACCATACCAAGTTTCTTCCTGAAGTGCTCTACCTTGATTCGGGAGAGAGGCTTGGTGAGAATGTCTGCAGTTTGATCATTTGTATTAATATACTCCAATTGGATCACTTTCCTTTCCACCATATCTCTTACATAATGATAGGGGATCTCAATGTGCTTAGATCTATCATGAAAGAAGGATTTACAAAGAGTTTGATGCAACTCTGATTTTCACAGTGAATAATTGTAGGATTCAAGGGCTCACCAAAGAGTCCCACAAGCAATTTATGAAGCAAAACTGCTTCTCTTGCTCTCATTGAGGCTGCAATGTATTCAGCTTCTGTTGAGCTCTGTGCAACTGAAGATTGTTTTCTGCAAATCTAGGAGATCATGGCCGATCCTAAACTGAAGCAACATCCTGATGTGCTTTTCCGATCGGTTACACTTCCAACCCAATCTAAATCAGAGTATCCATGTGGATCTAGTTGATCATTCTTGTAATGGAGACCATATCCAATACTGCCTTGAAGATATCTCAAAATATGTTTCACAACCATTAAGTGAATTTCCTTTGGCTCACACATGAACTGGCTAAGAACATTTACTGCATAGCAAATATCAGGTCTAGTGTTAACCAGATACATCAAGGATCCAATCATCTGTCTGTAAAGGGTTGGATCTACACATTTGGATTTTGCTGCTACTTCTTTCAATTTGTGAAGGTTGGTTTCCATAGGTGTAGACATCGGTCTATAGTCCAACATTCCAAATCTTTTTAGCATATCAATAGTATACTTCCCTTGGTTTAGTATAATGTCCTCTAATTTCTGCCATACTTCTAAACCTAGGAAGTAGTGTAGAATGCCCAAGTCTTTCATGTCAAATTTAGAAATTAGATCCTACTTCCCTTGAGCAATGAGGTGATCTTCTCCTGTTATCAGCAGGTCATCAACATATAAAATAATTATTAGCATATCACCTTTGATTACCTTGAAGTAGAGATTGGAGTCAGCATCATTCTTTGAAAATCCTAATCCCAAGAGATAGTTGTCAATTCTTTCATACCAGACCCTGGGAGCCTGTTTAAGTCTATAGAGGGATTTCTTCAGTTTGCATAAATGTGAGTCAGGTTTATGTATCACAAAACCTTCAGGCTGTTCCAAATAGACTTCCTCTTCAATGGTTCCATTCAAGAAGGAATTTTTCACATCCATTTGATGGCTCTTCCAGCCTTTAGCTGCTGCAATGGCTAACACTGCTCTCACTGATGTGTAATGGGCAGCAACAAATGTTTCTTCGTAATCAATGCCTTCCTTTTGAGAAAAACCTCTTGCCAAAAAAAGTGCTTTATTTTTTTCTATACTGCCATCAATAGCATGCTTGATTTTGAAGAGCCATTTGGAAGAGACAACAAATTTCTCTTTTGGTCTAGGCACTATATCTCATACATCATTCTTTAGAATAGACTAATATTCCTCTGTCATTGCATCCTTCCATGCTTGATGTCGGAAAGCTTTTGTAACACTGACAGGTTCTGAGTTTATGATGTTCATTAGAGCAACATAGCTAGAGAAACTTTTGGGTCTTTTACTCTCCCTGAACATTCCTTTGGGTGTTGCATGATCCTTTGTTTCTTTGATCATCTTCCTGGCCCAAAGTGGTCTCTTTCTACTGATGTCATTTGTATTCTCATTTGAAGTGGAAGGAAGTTCATGTGGCATTTCCTCAGGATGCTCCCTCTGAATCTCAGGAGCAGGTTCCATTTCAAGTACACTAGGGGAATAGGTTTCAGTCTCACTAGAACTTCTTGCCCTCTTGAATGCAATGTCTTCTTCAAAGATGACATCTCTGCTCAATTCAATTTGTTTTTGCCCGGGTATGAATATCTTATAGGCTTTGGAGGTTTCACTATAACCCACAAATACTCCCTTCTTTCCAAAAGGTTCTAGTTTGAATCTCTTCTCTTTGGGCACATGAATATAGACAGGGCAGCCAAAAATCCTAAAATGACTAATGTCAGGTTTTATGCCGGTAAAGGCTTCTTCAGGAGTTTTGCTATTAAGATGAGAATGAGGACATCTATTTTGGATATAGACAACAGTCCTGGAGTCTTCTACCCAGAAATTAGTTTCAATGTTTTGGTCAAGCAGCATTGCCTTAGCAGCTTCTACAATGGTTCTGTTTTTTCTTTCAGGAACCCCATTTTGTTGAGGGTTGTAGGCAACTGTGAACTCCCTCTTAATTCCAACACTCATGCAGAATTCCTTAAAAATCTCAGAGGTGTATTCTTTCCCATTGTCTGTCCTTAAGGTTTTTATTTTATTTTCGAAGAAATTTTCAGTAAGGGCTTTGAACTCTTTGAACCTTCTAAGGATTTATATTGACTCTTTGCACTTAAGGAAATAGATTCAAGTTTTCCTAGAGAAGTCATCTACAAATATGACATAGTACAGAAATCCTACCTTAGAGGGTACAGACATGGGTCCACATAAGTCTGAGTGAACCAGTTCTAACACATTTAGGGTTTTGCTCAAACTATTGGGAAAGGACCCCTTTATATTCTTTACTAAGGCATAACCTTTGCAAGTTCCTTCATGAGATGGTTTTAACTTAGGTAAGCCTGTTATAGGTTTTTCTATAGAAGGCAGGGCATGGAAATGAAGGTGTCCTAATCTTCTATGCCAAATCTCATTTGAATCAAAGGTGTCAAGGGTAAGGGCTTGTTTAAACTCAGTGCATAGTTTGTAAAGGTACCCTTGTCTTACACCTATGGTTTGGGCTTTCTTGATTGTTGAGTTCTTAGGCCATGCTAGAACTTTCCCATCCATAAAGGTAACTCTATAACCATTGTCTTCAAGGGCAGAGATGGATATAAGATTCCTCTTTATTCCGGGTATAAATAAGACTCCAGTGAGTTGTAGAGAAAGCCCAGATTTCAACTTGATGGAACAAGTTCCAACCCCTTTTATTGGGTGTGTAGAATCATCGACAATGGTTACTTCTTCATCAGACCTTCCGGTCATAGTATCTAAGTGTTCTCTAAACCCTGTGATATGTCTAGAGGAACCACTATCAATTACCCAATTGTGGGTGTTGTTGGATACTTGACTAGATATGGCTGTATAGAACACAAAGTTCTCAGATTCATGGTCTGAATTTGACTTTCCTACTTTAGCAAAGGATGCTTGTTGTTTACTCCTATCAGGGCACTTCATTGCATAGTGACCATATTGATCACATCTAAAGCATTGTACTTGCGAGATATCTTTCTTCTTATAAGATCCCTTTCCATTGGAATTTCTCTTTCTTTTAAAAGATCCTTTCTTGAAGGAGTTTTTCTTACTCCTTTTATTAGACATTGAGTTGATAACATGAATGTCTTCATCTATGTTCTTTTGTTTATTTTCTTTTGTGGAGAGTCTGGTTTCTTCTTGAAGGCAGTCAGTTCTTAGCCTGTCAAACTTAGGAAGTTTAGATCTCGCACTTACTCTTTGAACAAATGACTCCCATGAGTTTGGTAGGCCTCCTAGTGTAATTAGGGTTAACTCTTTGTTGTCAATCTGATATCCAATTGTGGATAATTGATCCCTTAGTTCAATAATCCTCATGAAGTATGCATTAATGGACTCTCCTTTGTTTATTTGAGCATTGCTGATTTGCCTTTTTAATGCAAGAGTCCTGCAGGTGTTGTTGATCTCATAAGTACTCTCAAGAGATTTGTACATATGGTATGCAGTTTCATGTTTTGCTAGGATGGGCACTATATGATCCCTAACTACATCTACTAGGATTTTCATGGCCTTTTCATTGTTTTCAATCCATTGAGTTTTCTCAAGTTCGGCCTCTAGTTCCTTTTTATTTTCTCTCACAAGTGAGTCTAGCTTATTCTCTTTAAGGATCATCATGATTCTAAATTTCCGTGATGTAAAGTTGTCTGCTCCTGCAAGACGATCTTCAAACCTGATCACACTTGACATTATGAAGAATGTGATGTGAATTCGATTTTAGAAAATACGAATTTTCTTGAGCAATCTGATACTTAGATTTGATTTGGATTCACACAACGTGGCTCTGATACCATGTAAATGTAATCAAATCTTTATCAAATAGGATCCTAAGAAATCTAAGGTTAAAACTAAGGTCTGAAATTCGGTGTGAGAAATTCTAAGTCAAAACTGATTTCCAGATTTCTTCTCTTAAAGCCGAATGTACTGATTGCAGAACATTAATAAATTTCGATGTTTGCATATCAATGAGGGAGCCATATTTAATATGTTAGAGACTTGCCTCTAAGGGATGTATCTCTTGAGAGGTGGAGACACGTCTGCTCAAGGGACGTGTCCTTTTGGGCGCGCGGGTCTCATAGACAACCGACTAACAGTCGATTTAACAAACTTAACACATATATCCTCACATACATGGCGGATATATATTATATGAGTTCTGATTTTATTCAATGAAAATTTTGAATCATCTTTTATTATTTCAAATTTATGCATGCTTATAAATTCGATTAACTTATTTTTTCCAGAAATATTAAATATGAAGAGCAATTAATCTTATATAAACGATGATGATGTTTATAGCAATCATCGTTTATATCTTACCTAAGCTACCATTCATAAAAAATGTTGAAGTTCTAGTAATTTGTGCTTTCAATTATGAAGTTACTTTTAGGCACTCTTGCTTCAAAGTTCTTATGTTTTTTAACACATTTATTATTTTAGTAAGTTACAATGTTCTATTTGAGCATCATTGTGACCTTTCCAATTTATGCTATAAATTTAAATTTTGGGTTCTTTCAACTGGTAACTTAAAATAACATATTTTATGGAAATGGGCAGTCAAAAGTTCTATTGTTTAATAAAATTATTGTAAAGTTCTGATTCCTTCAACTAGTGATTTATGTTATTAAAACTAAAAAAATGATTCTTAGACCTGTAAGTGGAATTGGATTGTAGTTGCAATCAACTACTATATAGGATTACAATAGTATGGGCTTGAGAGACATCAAATTCCAAGCTTAAACTAACATAAATTATTAGCACTAGTGTTGGTATGAATCTTTCTCCTTTGAACCTATGGATATGTAGGGTTTAGACTTTAGTGAGTTTGGCCATAGAAGTTGATATGCATATTTCTCCCTTGAAACTATGGATATGTAGTGTTTAGAGTTTGGATTGGTTGGGCCATAGAAGATAATATGCATATTTCTCCTTTGAACTTATGGATATGAAGGTTTAGAGATTATGTAGGTTCGATTGGATAGAAGATTATTGGTAAGTGCAAGAAGTTGGGTCCACATTCAAGGGAAGTATCATTTTTCAGCTCTAAAATAGGTATTCATTCATTTTTAGAATAAGTACTCATTTTAAAATGGGTACTCATTCCGAAAGGTTTGAAACTCACAATACATGCTTTTTATTTGGATTTAGGCTTAGAAAATGCATGGTAACCCAATACTTAGCCATGAACTTGCAAGTACAAGGTCGTGGCAATTTCAAATGAAAAAAACTAACTTTGGAAATATAGCTGACGAACTTTTTTAAAAAATTGTTTTATGAACTTAAAACCCATTAGAGAACACAATTCCTAGTTTCAAAATATATAATTTTTATTAAGATTGGATTTTATTTGTTATTTTTTAATTAATTTCTAAGCAAACTAGTCCATAAACTTGAAATATCAGGCTTCTTTTGTTTTTTAATAATTCTTTTTTGGTTAAGCTTCTTGTAAAAATAATAATATGGCATCAATATTTAGACAATTCTCTACACAATGAAAAAAAAAAAGATTCAATTTTTTTTTAGTTTAGGTCCAATTATGTTGTCCGTACACGTTGATTTTTAAAAACAACAATTAAGGCTAATAAAAATTCAATAAAAAAATAAATATTCACAAAAAAATTACAAAAAAAATTCTTCATCAATATTCATGTTGTTATCTCTCTTTCCCCAAAAGTAATTATCAAAATACTTTTATTTGGGGCAAAAAGTGGTGTTCGTACACGTGCATGGTATGGTAAAAAACCATGGACTTTTAAAAAGTGGTTTTTATACATCCCTATAAACATTTAATTTCTATCATCTAGGTATTTGAATAATTTACATATTTGGAAACTAGATTCAAAATGAAAACTTTAATATTAGTAGATTTTTGTAAGATTCATTGTGTAAGTGTCTCAAATTTTCAGTCCAAGTGTGACAATGGGAAGTGTCATTTTTCAGCTCTAAAATAGGTATTAATTCATTTTTAGAATAAGTACTCATTTTAAAATGGGTACTCATTCCAAAAGGTTTGAAACTCACAATACATGTTTTTTATTTGGATTTAGGCTTAGAAAATGCATGGTAACCCAATACTTAGCCATGAACTTGCAAGTACAAGGTCGTGGCAATTTCAAATGAAAAAAACTAACTTTGGAAATATAGCTAATGAACTTTTAAAAAAAATTGTTTTATGAACTTAAAACCCATTAGAGAACACAATTTCTAGTTTTGAAATATATAATTTTCATTAAGATTGGATTTTATTTGTTATTTTTTAATTAATTTCTAAGCAAACTAGTCCATAAACTTGAAATATCAGGCTTCTTTTGTTTTTTAATAATTATTTTTTGGTTAAGCTTCTTGTAAAAAAATAATATGGCATCAATATTCAGACAATTCTCTACACAATGAAATAAAAAATATTCAAATTTTTTTTAGTTTAGGTCCAATTATGTTGTTCGTACACGTTGATTTTTAAAAACAACAATTAAGGCTAATAAAAATTCAATAAAAAAATAACAAAAAAATTCTTCATCAATATTCATGTTGTTATCTCTCTTTCCCCAAAATTAATTATCAAAATACTTTTATTTGGGTCAAAAAGTGGTGTCCGTACACGTGCATGGTATGGTAAAAAAACAAGGACTTTTAAAAAGTGGTTTTTATACATCCTTATAAACATTTAATTTCTATCATCTAGCTATTTGAATTATTTACATATATGGAAACTAGATTCAAAATGAAAACTTTAATATTAGTAGATTTTTTTAAGATTCATTGTGTAAGTCTCTCAAATTTTAAGTCCAAGTGTGACAATTTTTGAAAAACAGCAAAAACACTTCCACTTTTTGAGCTTTTTGTGGACCCAAATTCTTGCATCAGCCTTTATATGTATCTTTCTCCTTTGAACCTACGGATATGTAGGGTTTAGAGATTATATAGGTTCATCTATAGAATATGATATGTATCTTTCTCCCTTGAACCTATGGATATATAGTGTTTATATTTTATATAGGTTTGACTATAGAATATGATATATATTTCTCCTTTGAACCTATGGATATGTAGAATTTAGATATTAGATAGATTTGACTATAGAATATTATATATATCTTTCTCCCTTGAACCTATGGATATGTACTATTTAGATTTTAAATAGGATCAACCATAAAAGATTATATATATCTTTCTCCTTTAACCTATGGATATATAGGGTTTAGAGATTAGATAGGTTTGACTATAGAAGATTATATATATCTTTCTCCCTTGAACCCATGAATATGTAGTGTTTAGATTTTAAATAGGATCAACCATAAAAAAAAATGATGTATATCTTTCTCCTTTGAATCTATGGATATGTGGGGTTTAGAGATTAGATAGGCTCAACCATAAAATATGATATGTATCTTTCTCCTTTGAACCTATGGATATGTAGTGCTAAGAGATTAAATAGGTTTGAATGGATAAAATATTATGTGTATTTTTTCCTTTAACCTATGGATATGTAGGGTTTAGAGATTACATAGGTTCATCCATAGAAGATGATATGTATATTTCTTTGTTTAACCTATGGATATGTAGGGTTTAGAGATTAGATAGGTCCAACCATAGAAGATGATTTATATCTTTCTCCAAACTTATTGATATATACATTTAGAGATTACATACATCATACATCGAAGATAACATGTATCTTTATCCCTTGAACCTATGAATATGTAGTGTTTAGAGTTTAGATAGGTTCAACCATAGAAGATTATATGTATCTTTCTCCTTTCAACCTATGGATATGTAGGATTTATAGATTACATGGGTTCAACCATAGAATATGTATCTTTCTCCCTTTAGCATATAGATATGTATGATTTAGAGATTATATAGGTTTGGCCATAGAAGATGTTATATGTGTTTCTCCTTTAAAATTAATTTCAAAAATTTATAAGTTGATTCATTACCTTAGAAAGGTTTAATAAACTCACCTCCAAATACAAGAACTATAATAAAATTGATAAATTATCAAAGTTATTTATTGGCATACAAGAATATAATCATCCTCATGGAAAGGTAAATGCAATTTTTAAAGCTCGCCTTTCAAGGCATGTCATATCTCCTTACCTATCACTGAATCGACAAGAAATTTTTCTTTCTACAAACCAACTTCTTTAGGTGATGGTAAATTTTATTTCCACTATTGTCTTGTTGAATCCAACTCTTCCAATAAATGATTTGATCTGAATCACCAAAGGTCTCTACAATCATGATTATGTCCTACTGATGTAGGAGCAACGTGTGGGTTGAAAATTTTGGTTTGATTGGGTTTGTTTCTTATGGTTCTTTCTCCTTATTGTCACGGTGACATGTGGAAGCAAGAAGTTTGTTTTCTTTTTCAGTTTCACAAGAATGGGAAATCCCAAATCAGTGATTGATTTCCAAACAAGAAATAGGAAATAGGGGCCCCATAGGAACATTTACATGTTGTAAGTTGGAATTGTAGAGGATATCCATGGAGAAGAGGACCTGGATTGGGGCCCATAGAAAAAGGAAAGGATATTATCATTCTTATAGAAACACATGAACATGATGGTTGCAAAGTTCCATATTTTGAAGGGTATAAGAAAGTTTTGGTTTGGAATGAAGGGAATGAATTTGGCAAAGTTCATGGAGGAGTTACAGTGCTAATAGATGAAAAGTGGCAGGGAATTGTTGAATTTGTAAAAGAAGACACAAATAAACTATACAAATGGTTGCAAAAAACAAAGAATGGGGTAACTTCTAGTTTAGCTGCATGCTAATTTGCTCCAAAAAAATCAAAGTTTTATAAGAAGTGAAATTTAGACAATGAAAACCCATATCCATCTTTAAAAAAAGATATCTCTATTTTCAACACGCTTGGGGATGTGGTTTTAATGGGTGAATTTAATGCAAGGACAACTAATAACCAGTCTCTACAATTGAGCACTGAAACTAAAGGGGAGAAAAATCTTTTGTGGTTAGAGAGAGGTGGTGGTCTTCTTTGGGAAAGAACATTTCAAGATGGTAATGGTACTATTAACACATTTGGGGCAAAATTACTAGGGCTTTGTAGTTTATTTAGCATGGTTATTTGCAATGGTATGAGAGATTGGTCGAAATCAGGGGATATCACTTGCAAAACTTATAATGGTCAAAGTGTGGTGAACTACGTGGTTTTCTCTCAGGGTTTTAGCTCTAGACTATTGGAGTTTGATATTGAGGACTGCCCTATTTAAATGAAATCTGACCACTTACCTCTTCGGGTTAAGTTGTGCATCTCTCCAATTAGCCAACACAATAATCAAGTTCAACACATGTAAAAAAATCCCCTCCCAAGGGTAAAATCCTCATAAATCACAAAAATAGGGAAATATTTAGTGTTGCCCTTAAGCAGGATTTTCATGATCTGAAAAATAATGGAGAGTTTAAAGTAGCAAAAGAGGTTGATGTCCACATTCACAACAATTTGTTGATCCCGATAATCCACAACTCTTTAAATGCATGCAAGAGGTCTCACCCCAAGGTGGGGATAGCAAACACTTTTTTGAAAAACCCATGGTATGATGAAGAATGTAAGGCAGGCAAGAGATCACTAAAAGAGAGAGGAATGGACAAAGAATATAAGAAAAATATGAAAAATTAATGCAGTCCAAAAAAAACAAGTATCTAAATGAAAGAAGGAAGGAGCTAATCTCTCTTGGGAAACATAATCCTAAAGGCTTTTGGAGGGAACTGCAGCAAAAGAAAAAGAAGTTGGAAAATAATATTATGAATGTCTAATGGTTAGAGTATGCTAGGCTTCTTTATGAGGGGGCCCACGAGAAAGACTACCCTCTAGTTGTTAACACCTCAATGGAATAAAGATATTAAACAAGTAATAAAGAACTTAGCAAGTGGTAAAGCATAGGACATAGATGGGCTACATGTTGAATTTTTAAAATGGGGGATTGAAACTCATTCTCCTCACATAAAAATAATTTTCAACAATGTCAATTGGGAAGGTTTTCCTATGGAGTGGACTACTAGTGTGGTCATCCCTTTATTTAAAAGTGGTGATATCAATAATCCATCTAACTACCACATAATTATGGTCAATCCTATCTTTGGCAGGATCTTTGGAGCACGATTGAGTGTAGGATGAACAGTTGGGAAAAAAATGAGGGCAAAAGGGAAAAGGGGCAGGCTGGCTTTAGGTCTAGGCACTCTACCATTGATCACTGCATCACCCTTAGACACTTGATTGAGAAAATTTGGGACACTTAGGGTGAAGAAGCTTATTGTTGTTTTGTAGACTTTAAGAAAGCTTTCGACACGATGCCTAGGGACAAACTTTGGAATAGGATGGAAGAATTAGGCATTCCTAATGTGTATAGGGCAGTTGTTCACAGGTTGTATGATAAGGTTAGTGCTAAAATCAGAACAAGTGAAGGTATCTCAAAATGTTTTGGCAGCGACATTGGTGTTAAGCAGGGCTGATTTTTATCTCCTACGCTTTTTGGGCTATACATTGATAAGTTGGAAGCTTGGTTAAGCAAGGAAGGTGGTGATGGTATTCAATTGGCAGGTTACGTAGTGAAATTACTTCTATATGCTGACAATCTCGTTTTATTTTCAAAAATAGCTCATGGGTTAAGAGAACATTTGAAAGCTCTAGAACACTTTTGTCAGGAAGTTGGGATGCAAGTGAACACCTCCAAGACCAAAATAATGATTTTCTCATTGAATAGAAAAGATAAACAGCATACCTTTTTTTTTGAAGGCAGCTCGCTTGATATAGTGAAAGAATACAAATACCTTGGGATTGACTTTCACCATAAGCTCAGTTGGGAGACTTGTAGAACATAAAGGATACAGGGAGGTTGGAAAGCCTCTTACCTACTTCAAAATAGATGTAGAAAAGCCAAACTTTGGGATTGGAAAACCAAGAAAACCCTTTCTACTTTACTTGTCATACCGATAGTACTTTATGGGTGTGAAGTGTGGGGCAACAATACGTCAAAGTGTAGTTGGAGACAAATAGAAAGAATCTAGAAACACCTAATAACTAGAAATCTCAAAGTTAAAGCCACGGTCCCATATGAAATTCTTTTAGTTGAAGTGGGGGCTTTTCCTTTGGAAGCATCAGTGATAACTTGGTCGATAAGTTATCTAAAGAAGATCGAAAACATGGATAACCACAGGTGGCCTAAAATGGTTATGGAGGAGACGCTAGATCGAAGAAAGAAAACTTGGATGAAGCAGAACATCAAGTGGTTGAACAAGTGGGACATCAAATTACATGAGTGTCCTGGTACCAATAGTGAAATAAAAAACTATGTGAGGGAAAAATTCAAGATTGCCATGTGGTCAAATTAGATTGGGCGAAGAAAAAACATACTACATCAAAGAATTTAACCCAACAAAGGATCATGGTGAAAAAACCTATTTAGGTGCATCTATTAAAGGGAAAGCGAGGTTGTTGGTTGCACAATTGAGGATGGGATCACACCATTTGAGGTGTGAGACTGGTAGGTGGAAGATACCTAAGGAAACTTGGGAAGAAAGAACGTGCATATTCTGTAATAAGGGAGTGGTGGAGACAAAATGGCACTTCATCATGGAATGCACAACTTATGAAGATATTTGTACTCAGTACGCAAATAGTTTGGGTGTGGACAATATACAACAGTTATTTGAGGAGGATAAGATCAACCAAATGGCCAACCTTCTAGTTAAAATTAGTAGCAAGAGATTTGACTTGGAAAAGATCTTGACGAAAAATTAAGTTGTTTGTCTCAGTCCCATAGACTGTTTAGTCTCGTGGACGTCATTAAAATCTTTCATTTCATTCATTTCAAGATGAAAAGGTAGTTAACAAGTGATCGCCACTTTTATGTGGGTGTGGCTACCAATAGAGGAGGATGGTTGTGGGAAGAAAAAAGAAGCATGAGCCAAGGCGTTGCTATAGGAGATGGTTGGAGAAGAGCCCGAACTAATATTAGAAAACAAAGGAGAAAGGAACGATTTTGGAGGTTCTTCCTGAGAGGGAAAAAGAGGCGAAAGACATTTAGAAAGAGGTTGTTTCTTGGGAGAGATGAGAGCAATGTACAAACAAGATCAACGTGCCAAGAATAGAAAGTAGAGTTAATCGATTTGGAACCAAATATCTTTCTATCTGTTGGTTTGTTTTGGGAATAGGTCTCCTTAGTGCTCAACTAGCATAATTTTTAATCCAATAACACTCGGTTTTCCCTATCGTGTAATTTGGTGAAATGTAATTTCTGTTGTTTTGCAATGTGTGGTGTTGGAACTTTGTATTCTATTTTATGAATGAGAAATGATATTGCACGTCCCTGGCTCCATGGTCTAAGAAACGGTTTGCTTGATTGGAGGCAACATTTTGAACTATGTTTAATTTCAATGATACTTGTTTCTTTTAATTTTTGTGACTTTGCAAGAGGAGAGAGTGTGTTTGGGAATTGATTTCATTGATACCAAGAGAAAATAGTGTTTCTGAGAATTGATTTCATTGTGCAACCATTTATTTTTGTAGCGGACTACCTATATTATGGGTAATCAGTGCAATTTTTTTAAAATTAAATCCAGTTTGATATCATTTTGGTATTCAAGTGTATGAGTGTGTAAGTTGAGTCATTATTTTTTTATTCAGATATTAAAAGGTCTAGGAAGAGGAAGTAGGCTATGTTCAAGGGATTTTGGATAAGTATGTGGGTTAAAGTGTTGACAAGTTAAAAAGAGGGATCTGTGTACCAACAAACTAGGCAGAGGAAAATAAGAGAATCCCTAGGTGAGGTATCAAGAAGCCAAGTTAAAAATCAAAAGATGCATCAGTATGCCATAAAAAAAAGCCTCGTGAGGAAAGGTGAAATGAAAATGAATGTGAAAAAGAAAAATTTAGAGTGGGATAAATAAATGGAAAATTTGAGGAGAGATTTAGAGAAGTGTAAGTAGTGGCTTGAGAAAAGAGGCCAAGAATATGATTGGGGTTGGCCATTGAAAAATAAGTTGAAGTGGCCTGTGAAGATGATTGTTAAGAAAAGAAGATGACAAAATGTGGCTGCCTTGAAAAGAAAAGATGAAAGAGGTTTGGATAGCAGAGAGTTGTCAAGGGAGAAACATACACTAGAGGAGGTGAAGAAAGTTCTCATTGAGGAGAACACAAGGAAACACAAGAAAGAGTGGGAAGTGAAAGAAAGGTATGATGAAGCATTGAAGAATGAAGACCAAAAATAAGGTGCAACAAGTGTAGAAGATGTGGGGGCATAATTTTCAGTGATAGAATAGGAGTGGATGGAGAAGCTTGCTAGTGAAGGTATGAAGATAAACGAGACATCGAAGGATAACAAGATGAAGTTGGCAGTTGATGATAAAGAAGTTTCAATGAAAAAAATATTGACATACTTTCGGGAGCAGCTTGGAAGAAGCTTGAGGAGCGCACATGCAAGGTAAACGGTAAGCAAGTTGTTTTTGATGATTATATTAATGATTTTTTGAATCTTTAAATGAAATTGTTGATGGGAAGAGTTTAAAAGAAGATGATGAAAATGATATATATGAATGTGAGATGGAGTTTTGGAGGCTTGTAGATGAAAAGGACATAAGAAGGAGAAGATACAAAAATAAAAAAGGCAAACAAACGAAAATAGATTGAACACCTAGCAATTGTTCTAGAGAGATGTTGGAAGATGCGAAAGAAAAGAACAAAGAAATAATTCTTGGTTGATGACCTCATGTTCAAGAAAACATGCTTTATTTTGTCTCTTGGGGAGTCTGATGCAGGAGCATCGTTTGGGTTGTAATTTTTTTTTGGTTTGATTGGGTTTGTTTCTTGTGGTTCTTTCTCCTTGTTGCCACAGTTACATGTGATGGATTTTGTGTGGAAGCAAGAAGTTTGTTTTATTTTTCCGTTGCACAAGAGGAAAAGGTAGTTAACAACTAATTTCCACTTTTATGTGGGTGTGCCTTCCAATAGAGGAGGACAGTTGTGGGAAGAAAAAAGAAACCTAAGCCAAGTCATTGTTGCAGGAAACACTTGGAGAAGGGCTCTAACTAATATTGGAAAACGAAGGAGAAAGGAACAATTTTAGACGTTCTGCCTTATTAAAATAGAGAGAAAACTGTATAAATTAAATCATTGTTGAACAATAATAGAAAATATTATATTTCTTCGGGATAAATTACAATGTGCATTGCATTCCCATGAATTACATTTCCCTGAATAACCACCCAAATTCCCTTACAGTGATAACTTCCAATAACTAACAATTTATTTATTTATTACTAAAAACTAACCTAACAGTTAATTTACTAAATGTAAACTTTAATTTCCAACAACCCCCCTTAAATTTTACATAATAAAAACAAAAACAAAATTTAAAAGTGTAAACCTTAAATTCCTAAATATCCCCGCCTTAAGGTTTACAACACAAAAAATGAAAACCAAAATTTTATATCAACATCAACCTAAACTTCCTGGTCTAGGAAAATGATTTTATTAGCCAACATTAGCCCAAACTCCTCTGTCTAGGAAAATTTCTTGAGCATCAACCCAAACTCCTCATGTCTAGGTAAATGTTCGATTACCAGCTCTTCATCGGCATTGATCCAAACTCCTCTTGTCTGGATAAATGTTTGGATTACCAACTCTTCATCATCATCGATCCAAACTCCTCATGTTTGGATAAATGTCTAGATTACCAACTCTTCATCAACATCGATCCAAACTCCTCATGTCTAGATGAATGTCTAGATTACCAACTCTGAATCAAGACTAACTCCATTATCCACAGTAACACATCTGCAAAATTATGGATCGAGACATTCTCAATTATCCATAAATGGTTTGTGGATTCAACTATCCACATACCAACAACACAACTCTCCAAGTTTGTGGATTCAATTATCCACTGACCAACAAACCACTGCATGCCCCATCTTGCTCCTAAAAGGACTCGAGATGAAATAAAATTTTCCTCTCATGCAAAATATCATCCCTAAGCGAGAAGCTAACTCGAGATGACAGTTGTCCTCTTGCCTCCATTTCCTCCAACCTCCAATGTGGCCTTTAGACATTAATCACTAGATACAACAGTAATGGCCCTCTAAATGCATCATTAGTAAATTCATAAAAGTGTGCATACATAGGGATGTCAGGTTCAACTGAGAATGCATCCATTACAATAAAAAATCTTGATTATTCTTGTAATGCCTTACTTCTCCATTAAAAAATATTACAATAACATAAAAATTCCTTCTAAAAATTGTACCTTTTACATTCTTTTTGAACCGAATAGTTCATAGTTTATTTCATGCCTCTAAAAAGCATATTTCAGTGGTCAACAAATGCATAATCCCAACAAAATGGTGGCAGCCAGCAAACATTCAATAACTAGCAATCAACAGTTACATTTATTTCTTCTTAATGCCTCATTCTATTTTTTTTAATTTCATAACCTAAAAATAAATACTCAACACATCATTGAATAACAAATTCAATACCATCAAGTTTTCACTGTCATTCCAATTTATACACTTCTTGTGCAACCTCCTTCATAGCCCATTATCATTTTTTCTCTGATACCAATGTTAAAATAGAGAGAAAATTTCACAGATTAAACTATTGATGAACAACAATAAAAAACAATAATAGAAAATATTATATTTCTTCGGGGTAAATTACAATGTGCATTGCAAATGCTTAAAAAAATTTACATTCTCGTGAATTACATTCCCCTGAATAGCCACCTGAATTCCCTTATGGGAATAACTTCCCACAATTGACAATTAATTTATTTATTACTAAAAACTAACCTAACATTTAATTTACTAAATGTAAACTTTAATTTCCAACACTGCCTAAAAGGGAAAAAGAGGCGAAAGACATCCTAGAAGAGATTGTTGCTTGGGAGAGATGAGAGCAATATAAAGACAAGATCAGCATGCCAGGAATAGAAAGCAGATTTAATCGATTTGGAACCAGATATCTTTCTATCCGTTGGTTTGTTTTGGGAATAGGTCTCCTTAGTGCTCAGTTGGCATAATTTTTAATCCAATAACACTTGGTTTTCCCTATCGTGTAATTTGGTGAATTGTAATTTATGTTGTTTTGCAATGTGTGGTGTTGGAACTTTGTATTCTATTCTATGAATGATGAATGATATTGCATGTCCCTAGATCCATGTTCTGAGAAATGGTTTATTTGATTGGAGGCAACATTTTGAACTATGTTTAATTTCATTGATACTTGTTTCTTTTAAGCTCTATGAATTTGCAAGAGGAAAAAGTGTGTAAGAATTGATTTCATTGATACCAAGAGGAAAGAGTATGTCTAAGAATTTATTTATTTCATTGTGCAACCTTTTCTTTTTGTAGTGGAGTGTTTGTGTTGTGGGTAATCAGTGCAATTTTTTTTGAAATTATTAAATCCAGTTTGATATCATTTTGGTTTTTGAGCGTATGAGTGTGTAAGTTGATTCATCACCTACTATAATTTCCAAATTTTATTAAGGAACTTGTTAAGAAGATATATTCCATTATAACCTTAAAGTGATTGGCACATTCCCTATTCAAAACATTGGGACTCCATATTGTAATATTCAGTCCACACATAGAAAAGATACACTTTAATTATCTCTTATACATATGACATATTAATTGTTCCACCTACACATGAAGTGACCACCCATAATAAATAGTTTTTTTTAAGATAAAGTCTTTTATAAAGGAAATGTATTGTCTAGTGTTCTCACAAATAAATAGATGTGTCCCATATCTACTTATCATTTTAATTTTATCAATTGATATTTGTCCAACTATTGATCTCTTCCTCCACAAATACATGCAAGCACCAAACTAAAAGGTGTCTCACCAATTAAGTCATTAATACAAGAGACTAGAAATCAATCAACTGTAAAACTTATTAACAAATTCTAATTTATTAACATCAATGAAATTATCTATTCATATCACATGAATTAATCCACATAATTCAATTTCAATTACAAACCAAACAAGAGAACAATAATTTAAGACTTTAAACCAAACAAGTATTCAACCAAATTAATTTCTAGTTTTATGTTCATTTTATGTAAAAAGTGTTATGTTGAGCATTGGCCAAATGGAAAACATAAATCTGAAATGCATGCCTCTCTACACTGTAATATCAAGCTTTTTTATGTACAATGACCATAGTCTAAAGAATACACAACCCTTTTCACTCAAACCATGGGGGAATGATAATAGACTACTTATGGTGCCAAACCAAACAATATTTTATGAAGAGAGTGATAGTGAAGTGGCAATGGAAGATTAATGATACAATGCATAGTACATTGAATGCTCATAATTTCAAGACCTAGAACCATCCCTAACATTGAGATACTATGGATTGTGAAGTAAATGTAGGGGTGGTAGTGGAGTATGAGGTGATGCAGGATAAATGTTACCTTTTTGGATATAATTGTATCTCTACTATCTAATCTCAAGGCATGGTGTAGATGTATGATGTATGTTGGTCTCTACCACTAGGGATTTGCATGGTCTTCCTATGGTCAAAAATTGAATTTGGTAAGAAATTTATGGGTCTCCTCTTCTCATTTTCCTCCACATGGTAGTTGGCTCAGACACCCCTAAAAATATTAAGATGGCCACCTCACTACACATATTGCATGTAGGAAAAAATAATCTTCATCACATGGAGCTCCACATGGACCCTACAAGATAGGGTGTCCCACTAGTAGGCCATCCCTTCTACATATAGTTTCAATCAACATACAAGTTGATTGTACATAAATAATTTTTATGTTGGGCTTGGGACTCATAGTTTCCTTGCATCATTATCAATTTACAAAAACTATTTCATTGACAAATGGAAGACATATATATGAAATGAAATTGTTTTGATATATTAACATAATTGATTAGAAAATGTTAGAGAATTTTGAATTACAAAAATAATGATAGATATAGTTTCAAAGGACATACAATATGCAAAAAATATGCCTCCCAAGGCTACAATAGTAAACTTGTTTGTGTACAATGATTGTTGTCAAAAAAATTGGCAACCATTTTCATTCGAACCATGGGGAAAATATAATGAACTTGATGTGACAGAGATTGGTATTTCCTAGTTGCTTGACAAAGTTATGCAACCCATGTTATGGTCCATTGTTGGTGGAATTAGAGAGTTGTTTACATGAGATGGGTTCAAACCTAGAATTGGAGTGCTAGCTACATGAGATGAGGTCAAATTTGGAATTGGATTGTTACTTACATGGTATGGGGTTAGACCTATAGAATCCATTACATCATAATGGTGAGAGATATAGATGTTCATCATATCCCTAAAGAATGCATGTTGTTTAGTGAAATGTTTTAATTGATTGATTAAACGCCTTCATCTATCTAAATCCCTCCTTTCCAACTCAAATTATTTTTCCCTTATTTGTTGATCCCTTAGGATCCTCTCTTTCATCATTTTATTTTTTATGTCTTTCCTTTCTAACATTTTTTTCTTCTCTTTTTGTCATTGAAGGTATATATTTAACTTTGCTTGCTCCTTCATTTGTCTTGCAACAATTCATCCTACCTTTCTTTCATGGTTCTTGTTACATAAAGGTTTCATGTAAGCATATACCATTAGGAGTTGAGATTGATGGCTCAAATAAATAAATTTCACTTTGTATTCATTGGTCTCTCCTTGACAATGTCAGTAGGTAGTTTTAGAATTTTGATGACATCTAAGTTGGTTTGGGAACACAATGACTAATTCAATTTTACATCAATGGTATTTTGAGTTTCATAGATAACTATCCCATTATCTTGACTTCCTCCCATTTCTATAGCTTTATCTCTATCATCCCAACCTTCCCAATCATCATAATAATGTATCATTTCATACCCATTTAATCTAGGTGGGGGAGATGAGAAAGAAAGTGTATCTTCTTGTTGTTGTGGATGTAAGTCAATTCCCAAATTAACGACACCCTCCAATAACCATGATGATTGGATTGGTTGAGATAGAAGACTAAGACCATCTTCTTGATGATCATGTTGAGTCTCTTTCATTTGAACACAAAATTCAACCTCCAAGGAATTACTTTGAGGTGCATAATTGCATTCTTGTATCACTAGTTCAGGTGTTGTAGGATTTAAGTTTCCCTATTGCAAGCAATATTTTTGCCACGTATACTTTTGAAACATCAACTTCTAAAAGACTTGGATGTTATGCACTATAAAAGTATCATTATGTATAGTAAAATAAAATGTGTCACTAGAATGCATGTGTCCTCTATAAGTACATTACGATTAAGTGGTCATATACATTTCCTCTTGAATCTCATTGTGATGTTTATAGTATTCAATTCATTTTTAAATTCCCTACTAACAAGTACTATAAATTATACCCTTTTAATTTTAATATTGGGTAGCTTGGCTAGCCATGTTCCTCTTTCAAATTTGAAATATGATTTGAATGCAAAATACATTCACAACTAGTGGATGTAGTTTGTGTGAAGTGTGATTTAAATTCAATCCTTGATAACCTTGCCTCTTGGATTTTTGTTGCATCAACATGGATTCTATGGCCAGTAAAAATTTATGAGTGTTGATTGGTTGGTGAGACACCACCTAGAACTAATCTGTAAAATTGATGTAACTAGTCTTAAAATAGTTCTTTAGCCATCCATACAAGCACTTGGTTCATAGCCAACAATATAATTTTTTAACTTATTTTTACCCTTGAATGGATAGAAACTTGGTATCCTTTGATCAACAACATTCACACAATATATAAAAAAACATCAAGGGGACAAAAATATTAAAGGAAGTCGTGGGTTGTGTAAACCAACAAATAATGGTTTTCAATTTCATTTACCATAATATGGTCCTACAGTCACAATCATTAAAATTGGATAAGGCACAAGGAAAATAGGAGTGGAGAAGAGAGGATAAATCACCTGCAATGCCATTGATGAGAAAATGGCATCATTTTTGTTCTCATTAAAAGTGGGAAAGATAGGGACAATGGCGAAGATATTTTTGAATCTACCCTACTTTCCTAAAATATTATATAATTCTAAAATATCCACTCTCACAGCCAAAACATAATTTATCCAAGTTGGTTTTATGTTTGTGTATATAGATATTAGGTATCAATCCCCTACTCTATAAATGTTTCATATGTCTTGGAAATATTTTATGAAAAGTTCACATGCTTTGTCTAAACTTAGTCGATTATCTCATAAGAGCTCTTCTAGCCTTTTTATGCTAGCTATAATAGGTAGCATGTCACTTTTTTTGATATAATGAATTAAAATTTTAACATCCTACCATGTACTATGATATTCCCAACATCTATTCCATTAGCCTCTAATAGTTATTATTATCACAACTAAGTTTTGTTAGTTTACGGATTAAATTTTTTATATGAATGATATACAAATTAGTCTTAGATATAGAGTTCAAGCTAAAATAAGGTCACCATTTCATAAGATCGTCTACATATAAATATTGATATGTTCCTAGTGAAGGGATTGAGAATGCATAATGGCATGTTATAAATGATATAGTTAAGTGAACAAAAATTATGTTTATTTGGAGTAGAAAATTCCCAACCCATGTAACATTTGCCTAAAGGGTGTTGTTCAATCTTGTTGAACTAGAAGGATAAAACCTTGCATGGAATTGCAAAAGGATATATTTTGGATGTGCTAATTATATTAAATAGTGTAGCTATTTGTTAATATTTCTATAATAATTTGAAGTACTAGATAAAAATTCTTCCATACAGCTAAATAATGCACTATAGTTTATATGTTTTACTCAACTTGAAGAAGATACTTATAAGGAATTTGATAATAGTTTGTTACTATGACTACTAGAAATAGTTATAGGATAATCAATCTTGACTTTTATGTGATATGACTAGATATGAATTTGGTGTTAATGCCAACTGAGATAAATGCATAAACATATTCAACTTGGTATCTTATTAGTATAAACAAGGGATGATATATAATTGTCTTAAATGTTGACATTGTTGAATACAACATATCATATATAATGAATTTAAAGGAAGGGTTTGTAAAGAACCAGTCTGACTCTTTATTTTTTCTAACAAGTTTATGTTAAGACTTGAACTAGTGATTACTTGAGATCTATAAGTATTAAGATTAATAAGATAATGGTCATAAATTGACTCTATGAGAAAAAAAAAATTACATATTGGTGGGTAATCACCCTAGTCTTTATGTTTCTCATATGAGCTTGTAAGGGTTCTATCGTTTTTATGTTAATTTATGAGTCATAAAGGTGGAGGGATCTAATCTAAGACTTTTATCCTTTGTTGGAATTTATTTAGTATTTATTTTCTAAATTGTGAGGTCAACCCATTAAGTTTTAGGAGCATGCTTCTTCTTCTTTTGTGTATTTACTTGTTGGTCACATGATGTTGGAAATTGAAAGATGTGTTGCAAGTATATGTGACTCCAGTATTATAATTTAGATTATATAACTGAATATTCTTTACATTGGAACACATGTAGTGATTGATCATGGACATGCTACTATTGCTAAAAAAGCTATCTATATTTAATTTTTCCACTACTCAAAGTGTTTTAGCAATAGTAGCATGTCATCACAACATTTGTGACTATGGTGATGTGATGCCTTCATGTTATAATATAGATAGTCACAAACGTTGTGATGACATAGTGACTTCTTCTAATACTACTCCTCATCTAGATACTTTCATTGATGTATTGAATCTTAGTACATATTCAACGGGTTCATATTGTTTATCTGTGTCAACATCTTGAGGCTAAGGTCTCTTGTATTCTAATACCAACATATTCTTTTGGTTTTCACATTGAAGAATATTGTGTGGACATAACTTCATGGGATGAGTAATGTATTTGAATGACATGCATTGATATATCGTCTCCATATCATGTTGCTTCTAATGAGACTAGTGTTGCTACATGCATGTCTCCTAATTATTCATTGTAGCAAGAAATTGATTGTCTTACAAATAAAGGGACTTTAGATGGGTTCTTAATAAACATTGCATGTGCGAGTCCTATCTTGCATAATGGAGGACACTATTAAAGATATCCATATCCTCTTTCATGATTGCTCCTATGGAGTTGCATCATCTTCTTCAAATGCCATGAGGGTACCTTCAAACCCTATTGTTATTTATTCACATGATTATTTGTCACAATTTGGCATTGGATTGGAGATCCTTGAGCAATATTTCGAGGATTCATGTTCATCTTTGGATCAAATATTTAATAATCTATTTCCACAATGTTCTAGATTTTCACCTTCATTAATGAGGCCTAGAACTCTTGATTTTATTTTGGCAACTTTCAGCATCAACATGGGAAAATTTGAGTAGAGTCCAAAGACATCATATATTTTGATCTTTCTTCTCTCATTCTTTCAATAATAGGAAGACATCCTACATGCATCCTTGGTTTTCTTTCTTCCTAAGGGGAGGAATGTTTGACAATTTTAGATCATCTTCAACATTCATTGTCGATCATCTACCATAAGTGTAAAAGATTCTACATTGAGGGGGTTATAGAGTCTCTCTTCTTCTCTCTTATAAGAAGAATTTTTCCTTGAATGAGTTTTATCCTTGTCATATTTTTGTATCTATCATATTATGGTTTCTCTCTTTTGGAGAGGGTTGTTTTGCTATAGGTTTTTCTCCTTTTCTCTATTTGTGAGAGATTCATTTTTACATGGGTACCAAACATAGCCTCATAACTAGGACACGTATTTGAATTTTTACATATTCTCCCTAAGTTGTGCATAAGGGGGTGTTGATTTGAATGAGGTATATTACCTAATTTATTTCCCTATTAAGTCCTCTTCACAATAGTTTACTTAATTTTACTTGTAAAATTTTTGCATCATGTCTCAAGTCATAATACTAGGATGAATTTCATAATATTATGTTTCCATATTCTCTTGGCCCATATAACCAAGGGGTTCTCATTGTAATCAAATCAATCATAATTTATGTACACATATTGTGCATTAGAATCCCTTGATATAATACAATTATTCTCTCATGTTAGGTATCTCTTGTGTTTTTATTGAAGTTCCAAAATCTTGGGTGGCTACCTCCATAGCCAAATATTACATGGTATACAATATTTTATACCATTTAAATAGTATTATCATGGTTTGTCTCTGATTTGGATGTATGAGAATGCCTCTAGACTAGTTGGAAATAATATAATCAAGGCTTTGTGTGTTGAATCAAGCCATAATGATAGAATGGTGTGAACAAATTTTATTATGTATGAATGGCCTACCTATTCTAAATCTATACCTAAATATGTATTGAGTTTAGGAGGGAGTTCCTTATGACCACCTTTGTCAGGAAATTAAAAGTATCACCAAATATAGTAGGTTATTTTTCCCTCATATTTGTTTGGTGGGTAAATATATGATAATATTTGTAATTGATAATATAGAAAAAAATATGTACTCAAAATAAGAATATTGTTTAGTATTCTAATGTGGTTTTAATTTTTATACAATAAATAATATGTTTTCTAGTAACAATCGAAATGAAGTGAATTTGAACTTAATTACTTTGAGTTAGTATTTGTTTATGTATTTATTTTTAGATAAATTCCAACTCATGTGGGGTCAATGTGTTACTTGTCTCTTGATAATTTAACCTCAAAGCCTATAGAACAATGTGTATGGAAATATCAATCACTCTATGTGTTATGTATTTAGGTCGACTCACATTATGTTTGTGAATCTTAAGGATATCTAGATTATGTATACCTAGCTATAAGATGACCTCACATGTCAAAATTAATTATGACATAGGTGCAAATTTTCAACTATCACTAGTACAAGGCAAGTGATGCATGGCAAGTTTTATCCCTTATATCTTAAATATTAGTCACCTTTCACCAATAACATGGATGCAAAATATTTTAGTATTTATCCATACTACGATTTATCCAATTATCACTACTATTGTGCACATGACATATGGTAGGAGTTAACCATTGTATCTTAGGTTTTATTTGATTGTCACCAGTAGCACGAAGGTAGTAGGTGCAAGGAGATACCTACAATGTAATAGAGATTGTCTAGCTTTCACCATTACCTAGCAAGTGAGATGCAAAGAACTACCCCATACTAGGTTGCACCGACTTTTCCCAATGGCATGGGGATGAAAAATGTCAAGATCCGCTAACTCAAAAGGTTTAGTGGGAAGGGGAAATTTTATGAATGGGCTCATGGTTTGTATGCTCTGATGCTTGAAATTTAGTTGATGATGACCAAAAGTAGTACTAGATGCTTTCTCATCATCACAATGACAGTGAACAAAGAAAAATGATGGGACTTGTAGAGATCCCCTGATGTTGAATTAATTGATGTAGCTAATCACGTATGTGGCTTAATAGACCTAAAGATCCTTCACATTTAAGAAGTTCATTGTTAAAAAGGGATTTTCATTCAATTGTCGACCAAGGAGGCATAGACTTAAGATAATATTGGCATTGTATATGCATTCAAGAATCCAAACTTAATTGATTGAGTATAGATAAATTCAAGAATAATTCCAAATAACTTCTATCAAAGAAATAAAGTAAGTAATTTGGTTACTGCTAGTTATTATATGTACCTATTACTTCCATGAACTATAACTGATTAATTCTTATGCTGCAACATGCACTTAACTTAACTTGATCATTGAACTAAATATAGAATAAAGTATTGAATCAAAAATCTCAAGATAGGAATGAATTACAATGTAAACTTTAGAATCTAAATTCATAACTTCAATGCATAATCTAACTAATGAACTATTATGTGGAATTAGTAGTACCTCAAGTGGCCCTTGCTTGAGTGTTGCATTCTACAGTATATTCTTCAATTAACTCAACAAATCATAGATCAAGAGAAATATTATTTATTGTAATATCTCAAACATAAAAACATAATGTAGCAACTATTATTCAATCTAATTTTTTGCAAAGATCTAGCATATATTCCAACATCTCCTTGATCTCTTAGAAGAACACCTTCTTAAATAGGGTTTGTTAGATTCTGATTATAAGACTATAAATAAACTATCAAACAAACGACAACTCTTCCAAAAAGATAGGAAGAGGACTTGATTTCTTTTAAAGCTAAAAAAAAACTAACTATTGTGAGCAAGAGTGCAGAAATCAAATAAGGATTTTACATCTTTTAAGAAGGCTACTATAACATAGGAATGTGTTAGACAAAGTATCCTTATCATAACTATCATTCCTTGTTAGAACACACTTCTTCCTCCTTCAAATTTATTGAGCGGATGGAATGCCACAAGGGTAATTGTGTCCATGTTCTTCAACCGCCATCTTCATCCCATTCTGAAAAAACACGATGATGTTATAGTCGGTTGACTCCTCTGTTGTAGTGAACTATCGCCCTTTTGCTGCAGGCAAGAAGTCCTTCTGCTGCAAGTTGACAAGTCTTTGTGTTGCAAGGGTTATTCTTATTTCTAAAGGCACATTTCATAGTTAAGAATTATAATTAATCAAGAAATTCTACTAAAATTTTAGACCTCCAAAATTCATATGTACATTCATTAATACCACATATGTATAACCTTTAAATGGTTTGAAATACTTTAAGCTATATAAAAGGTTTCAATAATGTCTTTAAAGCTTGGCATGAATAAGCTGGAAAACATGAAATTACAGCAAGAAACTTAGTCAATTCTAAGGCTCATCAAGACCCACAATGTAGTATGGGATACATTAACATTCATTATTTTGGCTAGGATGTACTTAAAGGGTAAGTGTTGGTGAACCAAGTAATGGGAAAATGCATGTAGTAGGTCGCATCTACTTCCTTGCTAAATAGTCACAATGCATGTGTATGTCAATCACTATGTGTGCATGTGTAAAAATGGACACATGTATTGTGTGTTATTGCATTTATGCCTTTGCTAATGATGACAACAAGTAATATAGGATGTGTCTTGTCATCACAAGTGACAATGATTCCAAAAAAGGATGGGACCTGTAGTTTAATATGGATGCATTGGAAATCCTTTTTTTGCTAGGATGTTTATAGGGGCTTGTGTGTTAGTGAACTAGGTAAAGGGGAATATGCTTGCAAGAAGTATACAACCACGTCTTTTTTGTTGATCATTATGTGCACCTATGAGGTTTTTGAGTTATTCAAATTATGTATATGTGTTTTATGTAGGAGCTAGTCACACTATAAATATGTGACATGCATGAGTTAGCTTCCATGTGTATTTGTGGTGTGTGTATATGTGATTGATGCATGAGCTAGTTATTTATGTAGATATGATGGGTGCATGAGTTGATCATATACTATGTATATGTGATGCAAGAATGAGCTAGTCATTGTGTATATGTGATCCATTACATGATTGGGTCATTAGGTGTTTACATGTGATGTACATATGAGTCGGTCAATATGTCATCTTTTGTGTGTTTATACATTGATGTAGGAATTAAAATAACATTTGATTGGAATGTGTTTGCTATCTTATCATTGTGTACAGATTGTATTAGAAGTAGAATATCCATTAATGGCTATGATTTAAAAGAGATCAAAAACTTTCATATTAGATGAGAGGATAAATTATCTCTACCATTGGTGTAGAAACTATGGATCCCATGATTCCTAAGAAGGGATACATAGACAAGGCCATTATAAATGAACCCTCAAGGTTTAGGTCTAAATCTAGGGATGGCTCTAACTTTTAGAGTCTACCATATTTAATTGTGCGTATACAATATGTGGTATAATTGTTTTACATTTCTATGGTTGGGAAGGCTATGAAGTTGGAACTTTTAAATTGGATAGAGGTTGCTTGGTTGATTAAGTTAGCTATTGATAATTAAAAAATTGGTAGTAACCAAGGTGGTTATTATATTTTTTACAATGAAAAATTGATTATAGTGCATTGTCGAATAGTCTCTAATTGATTTGAACAAACGTTTAAAGCTAAAATTACAAGTATATATATGACTAGACATATATTATATGGCAATGTATGGTGAAATTATTACCTTCATTCATACAAGTACAAGTCTTTGTGAAGATTGTTCACTTGGAAAATGAATACATATATTTTTCCAACATATGATGCGTGGAAAGTAACAAGAAAACTGCAACTTATAGTGATATGCATGTTTTTTTATTGATTTTTTTTCTCAAATGATGGGTCTACTTTTTTAAATAGATGAGAGTTTTGTACCATTTTTTCAAATTCAAACACTTTGACTAAAACTAAAACAAGATTGAAAGGTACTTGTCTAAGAACAAATAATCATTGTGAATTTATTTCCCATAATTTCAACCAATTTCACAAAAGCTTTCATATTCAATGATGGTTTGCAAATTCCTTCACTCTGCAACAAATTGGAATGATATGGAGAATGAATGGAAACTTGGCAAGAAAGGATATAGTCATTATTGAATATAAGAACCTTGATAAATTTTATTGAACAAAAGTTATGAACACATTAACATACTTGTAGAATTGGTAGCTTACATCACCAACATCAACTCTTCAGGGTATTTACTTTTTTTAGACTTGGAATGGTTTAAAGTGGGTTTTTTTCTCATTTTTGGTCACAAAAAGAAAGTTAAAATAAGTTTTAATTCACGACACTTAGGTATTAAAATGGGGATATATATATATAGAAACTAGTTAATCTCTAGATGTTGTGTTTGATGAGACGAGGATTATGAACATTGTAAAATTGATTTTCAAGTTAAAAAGAAACTAGGAAAATAATAGATTAATATATGATAATTATGGGAATTGTATGATTGTGCTTGTTAAGCTATTTTTGATATTTTGGTATAGATTAACATAAATGTTGGTACAAATACAAATATTTCGGCTACCACCAGATGTATAAGACCCCACCTCACTTTTTGGAAAATAATTATTTCCTTAAAAATTCTTACAAAAATATTTTGTTGTGAAAATATTGAATGTGGAAGTCCCTTGGAAATTTTTGAATATCTAGCTCGTGATAAAAAGGTGGAGACTTTTCCTAAGAAGACAAAATGCAAATATAGGATAAGTCATCATTGAGATCAATATAGGTCCTTATAACACATGCAAACGTTTAAACTATACCTCAATGGCTAATGATATTAAACCTACTTTTATAGAAGCATCTAAGTAGTTTTGATATAGGCCCTATGAAATGAGTATAATACCAACATGAAAACTCATGTTGAGATTTAAGTGATCATGATCTAATAGTTAAATCCATAAAGAGTATAGTTTTTGGAGTCCTTTTGCCAACAACCAATGAAGGGTTGTATCAACATTGACATTTCATCCTAAAGTAAGCAACAAAACTCACCACTTAAATTGCATTGCTCTTCATTAGTATTTATGCATTGACCTAACCATAAATGGATTAAATCCAATATGATCATCCTTCATGGATGAATGAACCTATAATATTTGTGGACCAAATAATAGTGACTTCCTTTCTTTTTATATCCAAGAACACACCTATTTGATTGATTATCATCTAAGAGTAAGAATAAATAAGCAATTAATTGTACCATGGGAATAGTTTTTAAAAAGGTAATGTTTTCCTCTAAATCATTGTGTTTATTGTTTATTAAGTTAATCCTACAAATTCGCTCTTCTAACTCCAGTTATGTTGTATATTTGGAATAGAATTAAAATTTCCGTACAAGCATGCCAGGGATGTCATTAAACTCGCAGAATATGTAAATTGTAAAGAGGACAATACAATATGCTTGCACAAGAGGACTATTCTCCAAAAGAACCTTAAATTATTTGGGCAAGTGTAAGAAGTTGATTCCAAAAAATGTTCAAAAGGTGGAGGTGTTTTTCCTTATTTTCAAAATTTGTCACAATTGAACTGAAAATTTGAAGCAAGTTACACATTGAATCTTTAAAAAGTCCAATAATATGAAATTTAGTATTTTGAGTCTTAATTTTCAAATATTTAATTTATTCTAATACCCAAATGATACAAATTAATTTTCAATAGGTATGTATAAAAACTGCTTTTTAAAAGCCATTTTTTTAGGACCATGCCATACACATGTATGAACACCATAATTTGACCTAAATAAAAATATGTTTTTAATTCTTTTTGGGGAAAGATGTGTAATAAACTGAGTATTGATGGGAATATTTTGTAATTTTTTTATTGACCGTAATTGTTACTTTTAAAAACCCTCATGTATGGACACCATAACTTAACCTAAACTAATCATTTTTTGAAAAAAAAAATCATTGTGTAAAGAATTGTTTGTAGATTGATGTATTATATTTTTTTTACAAGAAAATTAATAAATTAAAATTTATTAAAAATATGAAAACCTGATATTTCAAGTTTATGGACTAGTTTATTAATCTATTCATAAAAATAAAAAATCAAAACTAGACATTGTGATCTATAATGAGTTTCAATTTCAAAAAATAATTCTAAAAAGAAAAAAACCATCAACCATATTGTCAAAGTCAATTATTTCTCTTGGCATTGTCATGACCTTGTACTTGCAGGTCCAAGGCTAAAAGTTAGGTTACCGTGTCTTTTCCAAGCCTAAAACCAAATCAAAAAATGAATTGGAAATTCAACTTTTTTTTAGAACGGGTCCCTGTTCTATTTTTAGAATGAGCACCCATTCTATTTTTAAAACAGATACTCGTTTTAAGGCAGGTGTCCATTCTTTTTTTTTAAAACATGTACCCATTTTAAAGCAAGTGTTTGTTCTACTTTTAGAACGGATACCCATTTAAAGTGAGTACCAGTTCTATTTTTAGAACAAGTGCCCATTTTAAAATGGATATCTATTTTTAGAATAGGTACTTGTTTTAAAATGGGTACTCATTATATTTTTAGAACAGGTACCTATTTAGGAACGAGATCCCAATTTGAAGCTCGAGTTCCCGTTCCTCTCAGCATTTTTTCTTTGCACGAAACTTCCCCTCTTTGTGAACCCATCTTCTTGCACTTACCCATTTGTCTATTCAATCCTTTCACCTACATATTTAACAAATATCATTTGTTCCTCCACATACCTTTGCATTTATAGACCTACAATTTTCTTTGAATGGAATATGATTGCATTATACGATTGCCCTTCAAAAGAACCTCAAGTCATCCTTTAAATCTTTTCACTTGACAAGTCATTTACTTTATAATAAATATAAAATTTGTGTTCCTCCATATACCTTTTTTGGAATATTTAATTGGTTGAAGATTCCCAAGGCACAAAGTAACCTATTTTTCTCATCCAAGCATAAGTCTTTCTTAATATCATTGGTCTAGCAACATTTAATATTGTATGTCACCATTTGATTGACCCATGTATATAATTTAACAACTTTGGCTACACAATATGCATGGTTCACTTCGTTTAAGGGAACATCCATCCATGAAACTAATAAAATGACCATATATTGTATTAAACAATAATATCATTTCTATCCATGAAACTAATAAAATGGCCATATTTAAACAATAATATCATGTATTTAACATTGTAATTATGTTTAAATAATAAACAATTAATGGGTCAAAATATTATTTTCACTTGGTTTTTATAGGAGTTTATGGTGAACTCCTCAAACACCTCAAAATCACCTACAAGACAATAACTTCCATACAAGAGAAATGGCAAAAATAGCATGCTATCATTAAAAATGCAAGAATGTCAAATTGAATATGACAATGTATATATGATGTCTTACTTATATAGGGAAGGAAGATAGGATTCGACAAAATCATGACAAGTGTTTTAATCCTATCACATGTGACAACTAACAACCTAGGAAATGATGCATAGATAAGTTCTAGATAAGACTTCTAAGAGAATCTTATATCCTAAATAAACTTAACATGTGAATATGTCCTCTAATTACCTAGTGAGTGAATTAATTAGGTACAAGACATTTATTCACACCAACACCCTCTCTTAAGTGCAACTTAGGAGACTAGATTATTATGCAAAAATGCAATGATGGATCCCAAATACTAGGCCATGTTAGGTACCCATGTACAAATGCAAATGCAATCTCTCACAAATGGAGAAAAGGAGAAAACCCGATGGAACAAAACTCTTCCCTACAATAATCACAAATCTAATCAAATCTCCATCCACATAAAAGATGATAAGAGAGATCATACAACCCTCCATAGTGAGATAATTTGTTGCAAAGAAGCACACTTGTGGAGTAACAATAGAATCCGTAATTCGACAAGCAAAAGAAAGATAATTTTGCTTGCTAGAAACCATATTAGAGTCGCTCAAAAACTCAAGTCGAAAAGTTGATTCTATCCTCTACAAAGATCTAAAGTTATTTTTCATCATGGAAGCAGATGTGAACACTTTGGTTTTGTAAATACATACATTGTCACGTGAAAATAGAGATTTCTTCTAACCATATTCATGGTAAAAAAAAACATAATACTCAATTCTTAAAGGACAAATAATTCAAAGTGGATTCAATGACTTTGCATGGACCAAATCATGCACATTAAAGAACTCAAATGAGATTTACAAATGAACCCTTCTTGTACAATATATCTAGTTTAAAATTACATATGTTACCATTATTAAATTTGTATTTCTTTTAGAGGCTCGAGAAATATTTCTTTTAGAGGCTCGAGAACTATTTACCAATATTCAATTGCATCAATGTAGAGAATTTTAGAACTAAATGTGATAATAGTTTACCTCTTACATGTGGAGATGCAAAACAAAAGGAACAAGCCAAATTTCTAAGAGCAAATTCTCTATGGAAACTTGGAGGGAAAAAAATACAGATTATTTATTTAACAATTAAAAGAAACATGTAAAGTTTAATCTGAAATGAAAATAATTATAAGAGTATCATACATTATTTTCATAGTTAAAATATTTTAAGGATAATACCTTTCAAATCAGGAATCACTTAGTAATGCTTTAGCAATTCAATCCCATGCAAAAATGACTTCATAATGCTTCAATGATTGAATCTCATGCTCAAGTTCTTCAAAACACGGATCCAATGAAGTTTAATGTAGAAGATTAAATAAGCTCAAGTATAAGCTTATCATGCTGTTAATTTCTTTTTCTTTTTTTAATAAAAGCACTTTATTCATCATATTGATCATGTCATTAATAAAACTTTAAAAGTGAATATGAACACCATATTATTCTCATAAACATAGACATAGAAATCAATGGCATCTACACAACATTGAAATCGCATAAGAAAGGCATCTTAGTTAATTTTTTTACTCTATACAAACCAGAGAAGATGTGAAAATTTTGTGTACATTTTAAAATATCAGTTGAATTCAAACAAAACAAAAATTATTGTGTGCTTAACATTAAAATGGAACTGATTAATTTTATTGCATTCATCAAGGTCTACAATGATACATACCAATACGATAATATGATCATTCACATTTCATAGGAGAAATGAAAATATCTTGCAAGGAAAGAAACAATATCTAACAAACAAAACAATAAATCAATAAATTGATGATGAAATTGTGCCAAGGTCGATAGCATATAATTTAAACAAACCCTATATTAGCACCATTCGACACAAGCATTCTATTATTGTTAAATAGTTTTTGATACCAATACAATAATATGATCATTCACATTTCATAGGAGAAATGAAAATATCTTGCAAGGAAAGAAACAATATCTAACAAACAAAACAATAAATCAATAAATTGATGATGAAATCGTGCCAAGGTCGATAGCATATAATTTAAACAAACCCTATATTAGCACCATTCGACACAAGCATTCTATTATTGTTAAATAGTTTTTGATACCAATACGATAATATGATCATTCACATTTCATAGGAGAAATGAAAATATCTTGCAAGGAAAGAAACAATATCTAACAAACAAAACAATAAATCAATAAATTGATGATGAAATCATGCCAAGGTCGATAGCATATAATTTAAACAAAACCTATATTAGCACCATTCGACACAAGCATTCTATTATTGTTAAATAGTTTTTGATTAAGGGTAAATAGGTTTTAACAGGATCCTAAAACCTATTTACTCCCAAGCATCAGCAAAATAGTAGTCGACCAACAACGAAACAAACAGAAACACAAAAGAAAAGTCAATAGCTACCAAACCGTTTTACAACATAACTGCAGCCAAGCTACATTTAGATAATAATAACTCAAATTTACACTATACCTGACTCTTTCCTTGCAATCTGCACCCCCTTAATTCTGGGATGGGATTCCAAAACAGATTTAGGAAGCCCTCTCTTCCTTCTTTGAACAATCATCCAAGATCCACCAATGTCTAATTCCTCCAAATATGAAGAAAGGAGGGAATCCTCCACCAACATCTCAACCAAAGACATCTTGCACATAATTATATTACATATAGAAAGAGAAGTTACAGGCTCTTTACAAACAGACCCATACATTAATTTAGCCTGCCTTAATCAAAAAATAATAGACCACAAGTCCCAAGCTTTAATTGCAGTATATCTTCTTGTCTGTTGAATTCCAAGCGATTACACCATGATACCTTTTCAGATCAGACTTCATTTGATTATTTCTCAGAAAGTGACATGTTGCGCCCAAGAGAATTATTGAAATTAAAATTGTAGAGATGCTCATGTGTACTGGCATTAAAACTTTTCTTAATAATTAAAAGAGCAAGGCCTGAGTTAACAAGCTCGAGTATCTCGACAGCAAGGTTAGTGGAAAGCATTTCCTGAAGCTGAACCCAGTTTTGAAAAGAGGCATGGGAAAAATCCCCGAGAAGAATATGATATTGAGAATAAATAAGGATATACACTCTACAAAATGAAACGAAAACGGAAAGAAAGTTTAAAACATTCTCGCTTCCCCATTTAAATGTCATTGAATACAAGGAATGTAAAGAATTGTTATAGCTCCACGTGTCATGCTTACAATTCTAGTGATTTTCTTCTTCCTTGGAATTCGCCATTGCTATATCTGGTAAAGATTTCAGTACCTGTCAATATTCAGAGTGACCAATAGTAAGTGGAATATAAAATTGCCATTAGAAGATACATATGCGCTCATATTCGAAAGAAACACAAACAAAATGGAACAGAGGGATTTGCCACTAACGTTACATTTATAAGAGGACATGGTTATGTGGTGGTGTAGAGATGAAGTATACTATTACGAAATAGGAAAAACACTCAATAGAAGCATACACACTAGGAGATACAAAATAGATAGCAACCAATAGTATCCAAAGCGCAAGTGAAAGCAGGCATAAAGCATACAAAGCACAACTGGAATCCTGCACAAAGCATGCCAAGCACAATCGCAAGCATACAAAGACGTAAAAGATTCCTTATATGAGAACGGTGACAAATCCTACAAAATTTAGGTGCACATAGTAAGCCTTATGCTGGCTACTTCCGCATATGCAAATATGATCGCCAGCAGATAACAAGAGAACTGTGCTACAGCTAACTGACATGCTGTCGGCGTGCAACAATGGGTGATGCCTCTAAAGCTGGTTTATTAAGTATAAAAGAGGGATAGACGAGCAGTGGAAGAAGCACCCAAATAGCAACCCGTTGAAAAAGAAAAAGAAGTGTTCAGGGGTGTGTATGATATATAATTTCTTTGAAGATATTCTTTTTCTTTTCCGAAAGCACGAAGGAATGGGAAGCTAAAGTATTTTCTTCTGCAGAAAACTCTAAGCAAGATAATGCTATTTTGGTTGAGGTATACTTGATGGTGTGGATGTGAGATTCTTAACATAGCACTAAAATTGATGTGACGTACTCCAAGAAAATTTAACGATGCAATTTAGGGAAGAGAGTTCTTTTACAACAAAAAGCATGGAGCTTTATGATCATCAATCAGAGGTTATAGCTGGGTGATTTTCACGCTTCCTTGTTATAGTCTACAGTTATTCATTTGATCTGATTGAAACGAACTCCATAATTTTACAATATCATTCATGAATGACATATTGAATGAAAATTTGAAATTTCAATTATTTCATTTGTTATCACCGATATCCACACTAAGATTTTCCGTAATTATACTTGTATTTAATACCTCGAAATTTCAACATACAAGCGGTTGTATCCTCCATAATGACTTAAATAATTTCAAATTGGTTGAGATTAACATTCCTGAGTATTGAATGACTTGGACGCTAGTTCCCGTCATTGTCAATGACGAATAACTGATCAACAAGTTGAAATAGGTTGATCATAACTTTGACTAATATTTCATTCACTCCGATGGTCCAATAACTCTATATGGTAGGCCTAATCAACCTTGTGATTCTAGCAATGTAGAGCAACAATGGTTATTGGCAATTTCTCAATTTGAGAGTTTTGCATTTTTATACATGATATCATGAAATAGACATGATTGGCATATTCCTATTATCATACGCAACAGATTTTAAAAGTGCATTCTTGTTCCTAATACTGATGACTATCAGTATTTGTCAGCAATTCGACAATGATCATTAACATTATCTCAAGTTGAAAGTTTTAATTTTTCTCCACATTGTCATCCAATAGACTTGTCTGGCGTATGTTTCATACATGCTAATTTTGCTCTCTGATGCTGATGAGTATTAATGGCTTTTGTCCCATCCCTTTCACTCTTTGGTTTCTCTCCTTTGGGGTACTTTATTTTGCTTTGTTGCTCCTCAAGATTGTATTCTTACGGATGGCATTTAATCCCGTGATAATGCTTGATTGCAGATTGGTTTTGTTGACACACAAATACAGTCCCTGTTGCTTGACACCTATAAGATATTCCCTGAGAATTTTCCTAGTATAGGTACCTGTATGTCATTCCTTTGTGGTTGACACCTACAAAATGTCCATTGATAAATTTTAAGATTTATCTCCTATGAATTTTCATTTGTTGATAGTGTTTGTAGTTTTATTTTATGACTTTTTCTCAAGCCTTAATAGAGACAAGTTCATTGAAGTCCCAATTACTAATGCCTTTGCACCAATGAATATTGGTATCTGTTCATCTTTTTGAGGTTGTTTGCTGATGGTCTTCATTTGTACTGTAAGCATGTTGACTTTTTTGTTACACTATGACTAGGGTTCCCATGCAGAGCCATCATAGAATCAAGTGTACCCTGGACTTTGTAAATGTGTACATATTTCTAGGTATATATTATATCCTCAATTTTCTAGAAATGCACTTTCTATCTCTTTTGACCTCAGAAGTTGGGTGCATTTCGGCACACTTAAAGAAATTTGGATGGCTCTTCCTAACACCATTATTCAATGAAAGTGTTGATTTATGAAAGTGTAATAATACCCATTAAAAGCCTAACAAGAAACAAACTAATAATCTGCCTAGCCGTGGGATATAACATATATTGTGAAGAAAGAGCTTGCTATTTTTATTTCGCAAAATGCATTATATATATATATATATATATATTAAAAGTGTCTTGGACTTTGCGAATGCATACATATGTCTAACCTAAACTATATATTCTACCCTCAATTTTCAAGAAATGCACTTTCTATCTCTTTCCACCTCAGAAGTTGGGTGCATTTTGACACAACTAAAAAAAATTGAATGGCTCTTCCTAACACCATTATTCAATGAAAGGGTTGATTTATGGTAAGTGTAATAATACCCATTAAAAACCTAACAAGAAACAAACTAATAATCTGCCTAGCTGTGGGATATAACATATATTGTGAAGAAAGAGCTTGCTATTTTAATTTCGCAAAATGCATTATATATATAAGATAAAAGTACCCTGGACTTTGTAAATGTGTACATATGTCTAGGTATAACTATATATTTTTGTTGTCCAACAGTTCCTTCAAACTCTCCTCTTTCTCTTGCTCACTTTCCTCTTAGCTGCAATTTTTTTTTGGAATGTAAAAGTAAACTCAAATGGCTTTGAAAGCAAGTTTTATGTTTCATTTTAGGGTTGGGAGGGTGTGGGGTCCACTTAGAAAGAATAAAAAAATGAAGTTTTAAAATTTCAGACTATTTTTTATTGCCAAAACATGCTGGAAACTAGGGGACGGCTGGCCATCCCTGGAACAATCGAGGGACGCATGGACGTCCCCCTACCATCCCGGGTACAACTGGCAATCCCCACAGCCGTCCCCATGTTGTCCCCAAGATATTCCCGCCGATCGGGGATGTCCCCTGCAAATTTTTTTTTGGGAGGGGATGCCTAGGAAACATCCCCAAGGCATCCCCCGTCCCCAGAATGTCCCTGAGATGAGAACGAGGGCCAAAACCTTAGGGGATGCATCCCCATGTACCCCTGGTTTAAAAGAGAGCAAAGAAGGGGAGAGTTCAAGTTGAATGGAGGAGCTTCAAGTGGGGGTGAAATTGTTGGGCTAATGTCTAGGTAATGGGGACAACATGGGAGTCTGTTATGTTCATATTGCATTGGGGGAAGAGATCATGAGCAGATGAGGAAAAGACTAAAGTGGGGTTGTTCTAGCATTTCTAATGCACAGGACTAACGACAAACCTGGTTAAGGTGGGGATGAGGGAGGGAAGAATTAAGCCAAACCAGCACTTATTACATTGTGTGTAGATAAGGGAGTGCTCAAGGGAGTGTGGAAAAGAGGACCTATGCTTAGAATTGATAACTGAAGTGCCTTTCATAATCTGAGTGATTCAATTCTTGAGGCTGAGCATTTCCTTAAAATTGATGAAAGTATGTGCCCTTCATGCCAGCCATATCCTCTTACTTGATTTGTTGTGTTTGTACTCACCATTAAGAGAAACACTCATGGTAGATGTTTTGGTTTTGGTTTTTCTTGCATACTTTCTCATTTTTCTCCTTTAGATATAGACTTTGACCAATTTTGGTTGTGGAATGAGGAGTGCTCTGCATCTATTTATAAACCTCTATAATAACCACCATTGGTTACTACTAAACTTATTTCTTTTTAAAACAATTCCATTACATCTCAAGTACCATCTTAATCAAACCAACTTCTTTCCAGTTTAGAAGTGCTAGATTCAAAACTTTACCAAACTGTAGCAATGGCAGCAACTCTATGTCACAAACTCATATTCTTGTGCTAAATAGATTAACCTCTCCATATCATGACAAATCCCTAGACCCAAACATATTCCTCAAGGGTTCATTTGAAATGGCCCTGCTTATTCATTCCTTTCCAAGAATCGGAAGCTCTATAGTTTGCACACCAAACATAGAAAGACTTCATGCACACATCTAGGATTGTATCTTTGACCTCTCTTTTAAATCACAACCATTAATTGAGCTTATACCTACACTACAATCCATGTACCAAAGCATTATAACAAATACATCCCAAATAGATGTTAAAACAATGTCTAAACACAAAACCACGTACTGACCAACTAGCAATACAAAGAGGATGCTACCCTACTACATATATCTTCCCATTACTCGGTTCACTAATAAAGAGGCCTTTTATAACAAGGTGACAACAAGAAAAGGGGAAACTAATGCATCCCACACTACACCATGGGTTCATCCCTATCCTATTTCAAAGTTTCAAGGATTGGGGGTCAAGGATATCTCATGACCCATACATTGTCGAGGAGTCGAGGATCGAGAGAATGGCATACTTCATGCTCAAAGCAAACAAATAAGTGTATCCCCTCATCTCCAATTCTGAAAGGACATATGAAGGAGTTTATTGGGAATCAAGGACTAGAGGTACCAAGGAATTCATCCCTTAAAGCATGCAAACAAGGATAAATTCGAACTTGCAATCTTGAAAAAGTGAACAATGCAAAACATCAAGGATCGAGAGTCAAGAGTACCTCTTACGAGGTACCCAAATAAGGACACATCCAAACTCACAATCCCATTGAGATAACAAAGTGAAAAATGTCGATGATTGATGTTGTCTCATAATTCATGCTAGAAGTACCACATTAGAAGTATTCTCGCATCTCCAACTTTGAAAAAGTGTATAGAAGATAACGTCAGAAGTCAAGGATAAAGGATACCAAGAAAAAAGTGTTTGGGTAAAGGGATGGCCAAAACCACAACTCCAAAAGGTAACTTAGTGTAAAGGATCAAGGAATCAAGGTTTCACTGAAAATCATACTAGTAAAATAAAGTCTAAACACTAACAAAGGCAAGGGATGTAATGTCCCCACTTTCGGTGTCCTTATTTGGGCTAGTCTAGTTTTGACTCACCTGCTATTTTTAGTAAGTACTATATTTAGTAACTAGTCCTAGTGGCAGTGCAGTGCAGAGTTTCCATCCTTGGCAAAGGGAGAGTTTTCTCCATGGTTAGAATTATTATTGGTTAATACTTCACTAAAGTATTAATATTGCTTATTTTTAATTAAAAAGGGGATATAAGCTAAGGTTATTAAAGACCCCTTGGCCTAGTGTTAACTATGTTGTTTTAAAAGAGGGGCCATTGTATTTTAGGTATAAGCTAATTTATTAAGTTTATTTCCTAAAGTGAAGACAAAATGTATTGCTCAAAAAGTGGACGCCTCCCTTGAGGAACATTTGATGATGTTTTAAAATATAAACCAAAGGCAAGGTTGGGCGTTGGATTTTGGAGGGAAAATCATTCATATTGGAGGTTGCCCTAATTTCTCCCTCCACTTCTATTTATTCAGCTTTTTGGCTCTCATTTGGATAGGAAGGATTTGACAACTTAAGGAGACTCTACTAGATTGTTTCTAGTTTATCGTCTGCAGCTGGTTGAGGATGGAAACCCTCATCTTTAGCATTGGTTTCGGTGGTGAGAGATCCGCCCTGGCTGGAGGGAGTGATTCTACATCAGGAATCACCATTGCTCTCAAGAGTTTGATTTCTAGAGTTCTAATATGAAGACTTATGAAGTTTTTCTGATTTGGGTATCTAGTTTTTGGTGTGATTGATTCATGGCTCCAATTTTGAAGGAGTTTGTATTCCAGCTAGGATGCCATTCTAATTCATGTTTTCATAGATTAATATTATTGAAGGTTCTAATGGCGATTTGGAGAAGTTGTGAGACCTAGAGAGACTTGGACATTGTACTGAAGGCAAGGTTGTGGAGTACTAAGGGGCGCGTGAGCAGATTCTGAAGGTCAAGTCAGCTAGAAGGGGGTAACATAGCTGCTAGACTCTCCATTCATCATTTTCTTAAATCCACGTGAGGTCCCTCTTTTCAGAGTGTGTGCATTTTGGGTGGAGACGTCAAGCCCTAGGTGAGTATTGCTGCTGATATAAGGTGTGGTCATCTCTTGGAGCTGCGTAGAAGTTAAGGGTGTTTTCTCTGCTTTGGAAGGGGGGTGGAATCATTTGCAAACAAGGCGTGACATTTACAATGCTCAGAAAACATCATTTAAACAGCTGCAGCCTATATCAGACCTTGGTGTGAGCCTACCAGAGCATTTAGACCCCAGGTGCACCTTGCATCAGGTGAGGCGAGTGTATCAGACCCGAGATGTGTTGCTGATTCAACATTCTGAGCAGTCTTTGAGCAAGATTACTCTCTTTCAGGCCTTGGCGTGTACTTCCAGCTCTGAGTATCATTCATATCTGCTTAAATGTATACTGTTGTTGCTCAATCAGTCTATAGTAAATGTAAATCAGTTATTATCTCTGCTGCAAGTTGGTCTGTGTTAATGGGATAATGTTTGCATGGCTGTTTAGAATTTGTAAGGTGATTTCTGTATTAGTCAGTCTGAAAGGTGTTATCTCATGTTGCTGCTGTTCTCAGATTGTAAGGATCTGAAAGATACTTTATTGTAGTTAATTTCTGAGTTCTCATGTTCCCAAAATCAGAACTTACTATCACTCAGAAATAGGCCTTTCGAGCAGTATTTGTTTTTCAATAATAGACCCTTTTGCATATCAGTTCAAATTGAAGTATTGAAATCTGGTTATCAATTGTGTTATGCATTTCACTTGCAAACTGTTCTGACACATGCCATGGAGTGAACTGTACTTGATTAAATGGAACATATAAGTTTATAACAAACTGAAAACTTTGATCAAAAACTCATAAGTCAAAACTCAGAACGGGATTGGTCATTACAAGGGAAAAGGCAAGGAATGAATGAAAGAGATGTCAGAAAGGAAAATTCTGAAGTTCCAACAACGAAAAGGGATGAAAGGTATGCCAGATGGGGAAGTCCAATATCCCGACAAGGACAAAGGAACAAAGTGAAGATGGGAGGAAAGGCATAATAGGAAGGATAACTCTGACAAAGGTGTAGTCCTTAGAAATTTGAACACAAAACCTCTACACTTAGAACTTTTTAGGATCCTTGCAACTTATATCAACTCCAATGTTTTGAATTCTAGTTATAATTAATTTTGAGTCTCCTACGAGATTTTCTTTTGAAAAATTGTGTTCTAGATAAGTTGAAGCCCCTGAAATCAAAGGTGATAACTAGGTTATATTGTTTGTGGCTTTTCCCAAGACATTGTTATAAGAGAGAATCTTGTTTCCTTTTCTATAATTTCACCAATGCCTACATTTATGTTGATAGCTCCATCAAAATTCAGCTAAAGCCATTATGAAGGGGGGGATTGGGATAGGGTTGCCACTAGGGCCTTGATTTTTCTTGTAACAATTTAGTATGATAGCAAGGAATGGTCAATCCTAATTACAGAGCCATCGAGTCCCTATTGACTGGAGTTCAATGTTAATGCACTCATATGGATGTTGGTTTGGTTTAACCTATGTATAATTGCATTAGTATATGTACATGATTTCTAAAGAGTATGTTATGTAATGTCCCCTTCTCACTCATAGCCAGTTTGAGCTTCAATTAACCTATTTCAATTCCCGTAGGCTAAGTGGATTTGGTTAGGGAACTTTGGCAACCTAAGATGAGTTTTCTGAGTTCTTTTGGGTTTTTTTTTTGGGTTTTTTCCAGTAGTGATGGCTATTTTTAATGATTTACTATCTTCAGTAACTTACTATTTTTAATAAATTCCAGTCAAGCTTCATTTGGGCCAGTTTGGTGATTTGGCTCACTTACTATTTTTAGTAAGTGCTATATTTAGTAACTGGTCTCGGCTCCTTTTATTCAATAGGTCAATGCAGAGTTTCCATTTTTGGCAAGGGTGAGTTCTCTCAGTGGTCGGAGTTATTATTTGTTTATTTGTCACTTAAGCTAATAAACTTGCTATTTTATATTAAGTGAAAATGAGCATGGGTTATAAAAGACCCCCTTGGCCTATTAGAGCAAAGTTGTTTTAAAAAGGGGACAATGTATTTCATGATGGACACCTAGAAAGAAGGCTAATTTCATAATTTTAAGACTCGTTATTTGCCCCCAAAAGTGGACACCCTTTGGAAAGTATTTCATGTTATTTTAAAAAGTCAAGTGAAATTTTGGAGTGCAAGGTTGGGCATGGGGTTTTGGAGGGAAAAGTGTTTCCAAAATGAGGTTGCCCTAATTCTTCCCTCTTCTTCTATTTAATCCTCTTTTGAGATCTCATTTGCATATGTGAATGTTGACAACTTAAGGAGAATCTACTAGATTTTCTCCAGGATTCATATACTACTTGTTGAGGACGAAAACCCTCATCTCTAGTTGCTGGTTTCAGTTGTGAGAGACCCACCCTAGCTGGTTGGTGCTTCGTTTTTACGGTGTTTATCTTGCTGGTTGAGCATTTTGGAATTGGGACAAATGAAGATTTTCACAGTTTTCTGAGTTGGGTTTGGAGCTTGGTTTTGGTGTGTGGTTTTCCCAATCTTTTGTGCGAGTTTGCAGCTGTTTCTTCTCTTTTTCTGAGGTCTGATACAAAATCCAGAGGTCTGAAAATTGTATTTTCTGAGCAACTGGAAAGTACCAAACAGAGCATAACTTTGTGGTGTGTAGAAGACTTCTTTTGGGTATCACTTCATTGGCTTCTTCTTGGCTGGGCGCCCCTTATGAGCTACTTGTTGGTATTTTATGAAGAGCATGTGATTTTATGAAGCAAATTGCCCTCCTTGGGATCAGTGCCTCATTCCAGGGTTCTGAACAGCAAACATGGGGTCTGATCAGCACTTTCAATGGTGAAAAGTCTGCTGCTAATGGTGTATTTCCAGGTCCGAATTAAGTTGTTAAACTTCTGATTTTGTTATTGAGTTGCAATGACTAAATGTTTAGTTCAAACTTATTTCCTTGCATATTTATGAATATATCAATGTATGTACTCAACATGTTGAATGGACAAAAAACATAAAACCCTTTCTCCACTTCCGTCTTATTCTGAAAACAATAAACACAAAAAAAAATCAGGGGCACACATTACATGTTATTATGCTCAAATGCATATGGGTAGAGAATCTGGGCCAAAGCTGCTCTCCAGAAATGCCAAAGGATTGGAGCCTCAACATCCACTTCGTACTATTTTATGTAAACTTGCTCTATTGATGTGAGTGGCGTATCCTTGGAGTGCAATAATCAGACCAAGTAAATCCACAAAGAAAATACCAAAGGGCATTAGAGAAAAAGATAGTTTATATTCTTTATGGTCTCTAAATTCATTTGACAATTGGCGTAAACAAGATCTGATTTTGGGCCAAGTGTTAAACTGCTAGATTGTGTTCCATTTTCTAAAACTGTTGGATGAATCGTAAATTTGATGGAATGGGGACCTAACTGTAACCACTCCATCATAAATGTAAGGCTATATGACCCAATGTCATGTTCCTTTCCCAATGACCAGAAATAATATTAAAATATTCTAACCAAAGGTGACTGTTTGAGTACATTAAACCCAAAAAGAGGCTACCTCATTTAGGATAAGGTTGTTATTTAAAGGAAATTAATAATAAAAAAAGGGGTGAAAGGAGGTGGCTGCCCTTGAATCCACCGCCCTAAGGTTAGCAGCCACCATCCTAGGGATGTAGAGGCCAGCAGAAACACTCATTTGATTTATATTTTCTTGAGCCCTCATTTTGAACACCTGTTCACAGTTCACACAATCTTAAGGACAAAAACCCTGAGGATTTCTTGAGATACATGGACAGAAACCCTTAGGCATCTCAAACAAAGACCGGAGATGAAAACCCTCAGCCTTCTAGTTGGTGGTTCCAGTTCAGAAATTGCACAGGGCTTAAAAATTTCAACATTGTTCAAGTTTAGCAGTTTCAGCTATTAACAGTTTCAGTGTAGTTACAGTTTAGCAGTCAACTTTAGCACTTTCCACTTTCCTTGTTCCACCATAGCAATTCCAGTTAGCAGTTAGTTTCAACACTTTGCTAGCTTCAGTACAAATTTCAGTTTACAGTTAGTTTTAGTTCCTTCTTGTCCAATGTTATAGCTAAAAGGACTTCCAGGGTGTGAATCAAGAGACTGCAGATTGCAGCATAAATCGGTAGCATTTTCAGGTAGTCTCTAGAACAAAATGCTTGCCAAGTGAAGGTTTTAGCAACAGCTGACCAAGGGCTTCAAAATTCTTGTCATACAAAGATATCCATCAGGCTGCAGCAGCAAGCCTGTCATAAACTTGTAGCCCCAGTTTAATATCAGTAGTTCAACCTCTTGTAAGATCAACATCATTCAAATGAAACAAAAGAAATAGCATTACAACGTTTGACAAGAACCCCCCAGAAACAAATCTGAGCTTGGATTATCATATTTAATTGTAAGAATTGATTAAGCTGTAACCTCACATTGTACCTAGACTTGTAGCAAATTTTCCATTTTGTAAGAGTAAGAATTTCAAAATAAAGTGATGTTTTCAAAATTCATTATGCTGTTATTTTATTTGCAAATAAATCATTCAAAAAAAAAATTGTTGTACATTAAGTTGTCATGATGCCTAGTCCAACTTGGAAGACCAGAAAACAGAAACAATCATTAGTAGACAATACCTAACTAGATTAACATCTCAAATCACCTTTACAACCCACGATTCCAACACTAAGATTACAAGAACTGTTACACAAGAAGAGAATGGGTTGTGTAGGCTTGTTCTTGCAGAAAGTGTAAAGCATTATTAATACCACTAACACTAAACTCCACTGACAAGATAATCTTGACAATCTTAATATTATTTAACAACTTTGCACTGTCTCATCAACTTTAATATAGAAGCCTAGGTTAGGTTAGGTGAGTGAAATTTGTTAGGTAGGTGACTAACCTTGCAAACCATGTTTCCATGTTTCTTGGAAAGTGCCCTAGGTGACATAAGAGAAATTCATTTAATATTGGCATATTGTAATCATCAAATAGACTGCAAAATTATCTCCATTCTGATTTTTTTCTTCTTCAAGTGGCCCTTCTTCTCTTTGTAATAATTTAAGTTGGAAGTGCCTAAATGAAGAACACACAATGGTTCTATTATTTACAATAATGTTCTTTTCATCTGTAAAGGTTTGGACTAGACTTGGAAAGGTTTTGCATTGTGTATAAAAACTCTGCCATAAGATTTGTCATTTGTTGCTAACCTTGGCTTATAGCGATAATAGCATTACACTAGATCTCTACCTTCTCTTCATCTATTGAAAACCTTTGGCTTATTTCCCCATTTCTTATATTTATTCATCCTGATCCTATAATCTTTTTGATTCCCTCTAATAAAGTCTGATTTCTTTTTTACTGCATTAGTGCATTGTATTAAAAAATTAAATCTAACCCTACAAGTTGGCCAGATCAAAGCTCTATTACCATTGTAATGTCACTAGCTAAAAATCTTAGGAAATAACAATTTTTAATTTTTAATTGAAATTTTTTATTGTGCAACTGAAACAAACATGAACTGTACAGCATAGATGCCAAACTCCAATATTAGAATGTTGATTAGCGGTACTAAATATCAAAAATCAATATGTGAAACACTCATGAATCCAAATAACTTGGATATTACAGCAGATCTGACAATATACAAGGCTGATATAAGTCTGGAAAACTTCGTGTGCCAAAAAATAATAGATTATGACAGCAGATCTGAAAAATAAATATTGATATAGTGCTACAGTTGTAAGCAGTGAATTAACTTAAATAACAGTAGCCAATGGTGAAACCCTTATGTTTCCATACCTTATAATTGATATGACAACAATCTGGCACTTACAAATACTGATGTGAACAACAAATACACTTCATGACAGAAGCAATAAACTCTTACAAATATTCTTCAATGAATTCCCTGTTGTACCCAAACCAAATTTTTTGCTTCATTAAGGCATTTTGTTTAAAATGGTCTAAACCTTGTAAAAATGGGGTCAAAACTCAGTTTTTTGGGCAAGTCAAGTATAGGCTTTTGGTCAATGTGATGTTAGGAAAATACTGGCAAAATTTGAAAATTTTGAAAATTAGGGTTTCCGAACCCTATTTTTAGGTCAAAACCCTAAAAAATAGAAACTTGTCAAAATTGGCTGAAATTAATTTTGTTTGGCTTATTTCACATCACGATCACAGTGGTGAAGTCGATTTCAGTTTAAGCTTGGTGGGTAGTTTTCACTTTTTCAGGAGAAAAGTTAGGACCTCTAAGGTCATCAATGGCAGTTGGCCAGTACCAGGTGTCAAAATCTAAGCCTGAAACTCAAAGCAGAACATTTTATGATGAAAAATGTTGAAAAAGATGCTTCTTGACAGAGGGGATTTTCAGACTGGTAAAAAGTGCTAAAAATATTCTAAGTCTGGAAACTTTTCACTATGTAACATGGGAGACGCTTGCGCAATCAACGTGCAAATCAACTTTATGTGTTCGTACATGTGAAAATAGTGAGATGCAGTCATATACACATGTCAACAGTAGTAACATCTCAACATGGTCAACCTTAGTAGCTGATACGGTGTTCACAGAGCACGAAATGATGGAAACATGAAATCCAGAGAAAATCTGCGCCTCTACAAGCCAGAGGCGCCCTTCTGTTTGGAGGTCAAGATTCAACTGCTTTGGGTTACAAATACATTCATTCTCTTTTGTTTTCAATCAACTTTCTAACTAGCTATGGAGCAATTCCATCTAAATTGTAGAACTCCGACAAACGAAGGTAGGAGCAAAAGTTACGAGGAGTACACACATCATGGAGGCAATCAAAGAAAGCAGATTTGTGCCCCTGTAGCCTAGGGGCACCCTTCTTTTTGAAGGGTCAAATCTTGTTGCATGTGCCCGTTGATGGATTCAATCTCTTCAAGATTAGTCTGGCTTTCCAATGAGCTATCAAGCGGAGGCGTACATAGTGTAGAAATCCGGTTATCAAGGTCAGAAGTAGAGGCTACAAACAGGAAGGCAAGTCGTAGAAATTGCCAGTTCATGGTTTGAGTGCCCTTGTAGCTCAAGGGTGCCCTTGAATATGACTCTCCAGATGAATGAATTTGTTGTTGAGATCTTCCTGAGATCTTTTCCAATTCAGTCCAGCTTCGCAACGCATCAGTTCGCGAGACGATCTGACATTCTGAGTGACCGTAACAAAGGTTCTACCGAGCACGTAAACCAGAGGATGGAGAAACGTGGCCATACACAGCTGCATATTTGTAGGCCAAGGGCGCCCAGCCTTTAGGCCTACTAGATGGGGTTTTCAGCATTCGTAGTCTTCATGAGACTTGTGTGCAATTACTTCAGCTATCCAACGAGTTCAACCATCAGCCTCCGGGATTTGGCAAACACTCGTACGTGCGAGGTCAGTAGTGGAATGCTGAAAAGTGAAAGTGATTGGAGACAGCCAAAAATTGGCTAAGTGTGGGAAATACACATTGCCTTGGAAAAGGCGCCCTTCTTTGGGAGGTACTAAATGCAATCTTTTTGTTCCGTTACTCCCAAGAACATCTCTTCCAAGTTGTTCCACCTACGCGGCAAGCCTATCAGGACGCAGATCGGAGCAACTCAGCTCCCAATAGCGAGGGTCAAAGTAGGGCACTTGGTTGAAATTGACAAAATGCAAAATCATGTTAATTTCAGTTTCTGCTCCTCTACAAGCTAGGGGCACCCTTGCATCTGGAGGTCTTAATTCAACATTTAGACCTTGCATATGTAGTCATCGGATGCGTAATTTTTCCAGCTATGCGATGGATCCAGCATGTAGTCGACAGGAGTCATCGTTCACCGGCAGTGGCAGATTGTAGCGTCAAATGGCAAATCAGAAAAATGGCTAAGTATGGAATTTCTTATGAAATTATATATCTCCTTGAAAAAGGCGCCCTTCATTTTGAGGCACCAGATTCAGTTTTCTGAGGTCACAGCTCCCAACAGGCATTTCATCTGTGTTGATCAGGTTATGCAATAAACCATTCAACTCAGCTCCAGTATCACCCGGGCACTCAAAAATCAGGGTTCAACAAAGGTTGTTGTGATGTTTTCAACGAGCTACAAAGTAGGAAGTTAGCAAAAAATCCCAATTTTTGTAAATGGATGCCTAGAAAGTCAAACTTTGACTATTTGAAATCAGGAAAATATTCTAAGGCAACCCAGAAGGAGAGATTTCAGTTAACTGATTAAAATAAAATTAATTTTTCAGTTCTCGCATGTCAGTTGTGCAAAGGGCGAATTTCTTCAATATTTTAATATTGGCGCCTATTTTGAGACTCATTGAGTTTCGCATGCTGAGTTGAACTGAATATTTTAATATTTTAATATTTTTTGAACTCAAACACAATTTTTGTTTGAACGAAAGGAGGTCCAATCAAATTACTTCTTTCCAGATCAGGGTTTATTCTTGCAGTTGGTGCCATAAACCTAAAATTTCTTTATTTATCTCAAGATTGGCGCCATTTCTCTCATAACAAGTTGAAGTGTGAGCGAATTTTCTCTTGTGCAAGCATTCAAAGATGCTACAACAAACATTTTTCAGATTTCCTTGCAAATACAGGTCCAGATTCATTAGCAGACTTCATACAAACAGGCAAATTTCTACAAAAGCAGAGAAAACAAACAAACAAAAACTTCTATTTTTTGTCTAAATTTCTTCTATTTCTTGTCTTAGGTATTCTTCGCATGTCAAGGAAACGGCAAGCTTTTCAGAAACAAAGCATCTGGGTTCGTGTATTTCAGCATCAACAACAATACCCATGTCTCAGATTATATCATGAAAATTGCCCCACAACCTCTATTCTAGAGCTTTGTGCTTTTTTTCTAAGATTTTCTTTTGCATGCAGGCCTAAAACACATTTTTCCCAAAATCTATCGATCTGGATTGTGTTAGGATTTGATTCTGCACAAAACCCATGTTCTAGATTTTCTCGGGAAAAGATTGCGATCATAGCCCCTCAAAACTCAACTGAAAACCTTTTGTATGCAGGCCTAAATCACATTTTTCCGAATTTCTGACGTTGTGGGTCATCTTAGAATTTGATTTTTCACAAAACCCATGTCAGAAATTTTCGTGAAAATTGCCCTTCAACAAGCTATTTTTAGCCTTATTTGGAGTGATTTTTGGCTTTCGGGAGAAAGTTGTGAGAACATAGCCGTGTTCACAGTCAACAGGCAAGTTTTTCTGAATGCAGTTCACACAGATTGAAGTCAAGACTAAGTCAGTCTTAATTCATGATTTCATCAGAAAAGCTAACACCGATTTGTATCAAGCGCATTGGAGGGTTGACAGGCGTAGTCACTCAAGTCCACATGGTTTTGTGTCTCGTATAGCTGATTGTCTTCCAAGGCCAATTTAGAGGGTTGATACCGTTGGATTTTTGTGTGTGTAGCAAGTTCATTTGCATTTCTTGCAACTAGAGAGTTCACGATTTCATTATGCAACACTCTTCCATAGAGTAAAGCGTGAAAAATGTGAGAAGCATCAAGCTACAGAAGAAACAGTGGCCATCACTTCAGTTACAGAGCCGCCAGAGTTAACAGTGAGTGAAGTGCCAGTTTAAGTGTGCAGAGATTTCCAGGTTTTACTTGAGTTGCTAACAAGCAATGAATTGACAGTTGAGACATGTGACGACCTCTAGATGGTGATGCAATCACTAACCTCGTAGAGGGGTTACTTGCTTGAGATCAAGGCCAATAGACTTCAGTTCCCACCTTTCAGGATAGACCTCAGTCACAGCAGTTAACTCAATGCTTCTTTCCAAGTTAACTCGATGTCATGCATCTCACGCATGTCTGTCTTGGAAGTATCTATGTTCACTTGGAGTTTCATTTAAGATTTACGTTAACTGATGGTATTATTCTAGTTAACTTGCTTTCAATAAGGATGTGCATGCTTGCACATTGTCCATTTAGATTAGATGTACCGGTTAACTAATGGTAGCTTTCCAGTTAACTGTATAGTTTCATTTATTAGGGTTTAGGAATAAAGATCTCGCATGCTGCAGGACTGTAGTTGACTCAAGGTGATTTTAGGGTTGCCTACACCTTTGATGTCTTAAATAAGAGCTTTCAGCTCATTTGTAAATATATTTTCCTTGTGATAGAGAATTGTTGCGTTGTTGGCAACATGCCTATTCTCAAGATTGGTTCACCCTTGTAAATTAGAACTTTTGCTTGATAGCATACATGTTGCGCCCACCTTGCCTATAGTATTGCTATTATTGTATATGTTCAAGAACTTTTGCACGAAAGAGTAATATATGTTGTGCCGCCTTGCCTATAATATTGCCTATTTTGTATCTGTTCAAGAGTGTTTATTGTGATGATGAATTGTTATGCCACTCGAGTTTTATGCAGTTATTATGGTGAATGCTCATCTTAGTTAAATGGGCTTGTTGGTTTGATCATTGTCGTATGTGTGTCTCGTCTATGCAATACACTATCCTAGTTGCTTACCTTATGTTTTGTGTTCAATAAGCCTATTCAGATTGAGAAGATAGTCGTCCCACCTTGCCTTCAAATTTAGAATTTGTACCTAAAGCTTATCGTTTGATGTGTGTGTCAATAAACTTATTCAGCCAAGCAAATAGTTGTGCCACCTGTAAGCCGACATACGGTCTTAGCGTAGTCGGCCGGTTGCTTAGATAATAAAACATTAGTCGTAGCGGGAATAAGTATGGTTAATGACATATAACTAAGTCCTGATTAGTTATGGTTATGAAGCGACACGACGGTTGGTTGCTCAACCACCGCCGAACGCTATATGTACTAGGATTATGTAGTCGGAAGGGAGTTATGTGTGTGGAATTAATGATACTATGACAATCAGATTGTACATGTTGATATTTGCAAGGAATGAATAGAAGTGTTTCATGATTCAATCTTATTATGTTATTCTATCTATGTATTGCATATAGTTCAGTTTACTTCCTATGTATGTAGTACGTTGATATAAACACTCCGCGAGGTAAACATTTGGCGCCGTTGCCTAAGCGGACCAGGGAAGCACTCGGTGTAATGGCAGCGTAATAGGTCGACCAGCAGACGAACCCATAGTAACGAATGAAGAAAGAGAGGACGACTTGACACGAGATTTGACAAATCTCTAGAACATATCCCTACGAGACCACGTACGGACGCAAGCCCTCCAACGAGAAGTCACTGAGGAAGTTATTTGGGATCGCCTCGAAGTAAACGACGAGGTTGATCACCTTCTCCACTGCATGCCAAGATTTTTGGCCTGTCATTCCATCATCCTACAAGAACTTCGGGCGGAGGAAGAACAAGAACGCCGAAGGCAGCAAATCTTGCAGCGATACGAGGAACGAACCAAACGGGAAGAGGAAGAAAGGGACACTAGTCGGAGACGTACCCCTGGCAACCAACAATGATCGCGTAAAAGACCTGTAAATGCCTGTACGGCCAAACAAAGACAAGAACCGAGTACCATTCGGGCATGAAGCGAAGGAGGAAAGAATTCGGCAATCATTAAGAATACAAGAGCAAGAAAACCAGCGGCTGAGATTTAGTAAAGCACATCAGCACTCTGTGGAAGAGAGGGACGAGGAACCACTCGTCACCCCATACGTAGAAAAACATAAAAACCAAGAAAATGAGGAAGACTTGAGTGGTAAACTTGAGAACAGTATCCAACACTTTCGGGAGTTGTCTATATTGAACGACGACGAAGGACAGAGGACAAGGAGACCTAAGCCCAAGACCCCTTGGCAGAGAGAGCACTGAAGCAGAGCCCAGGAAACCCAAGGTGTAGAGGACGCTGACAGGGGACGGAAGGTTGACTCGCACGTGGCCGAGAGTGCAAGTGATGCACCAGAACGTACTGAAACCAGTCCAGTCAGGTGCAATACACGGGGAGGACAGTGGGGCAGGATGGTGACTCCTGAACGGCAAAAGTTGCCGAAGTTTACGGGGAATGGGTCAGAGGATCCAGTACGACACTGTAAAACGTGCGAGACAATTTCGATAGCGAGTGGAGAAGATGACCAGGATAACTGGTTGAAAGTATTTCCGGCGACACTCCAAGACAGTGCCATTGACTGGTACTCGAAGTTGGACCGAACACAGAAAGCTTCATGGAGGGTGTTGAAGCAGGCATTTCAAGATGAATTCAAACTGTTGAAAGACGACAGTGAAATTGTGGCTGAGATTTACAACACCAAACAAGGAAAAAACGAAAGCGTACAAACTTACAACCGGAAATTAAAAGACCTGCTGGGGAAACTAGAATCACAGCCTGCAGATGGTTTAAAGAAGAGATGGTTTATCGAAGGGCTGCTTCCCTCGCTACGTAAGAACATGAAGGTAGTACCTCCATCCTCGTACACTGAAGCATACAACCGTGCAATGGATATTGGAAGCAAGAACAAGACATCCTCTAGAGGGAAGAAGCATGATGATGAAGAAAGCACGAGGGAAAGTGGGGATGAATCAGAAACTGTACAAGCACTCTGTCGCGACATGCTAAGGATGATGAAGGAACTAAAAGCAGACAAGGAAGGATCTAAGGAACCAACCGAACTATGGTGTACGGAATGTAAAATGGAAGGCCATACAAAAGTAAATTGCCCAAAGAAGATGTTCTATGACATCTGCCAAGTTATGGGACACTCCATCAAAGAATGCCCGTACAATTTGAAAACACGGAGTGCGCAAGTGTTCTTCACACAAGGGGAACAATCTACCCCTCCGACCACACCACCGAAGCATCAGAATAACAACGCATCCCCTGGCGGCTATCACAACAATCGGAGAAACACCACACCAAGAAGCAAAATTCAATATGACAGTAAAGGTCGGCCCATGATCCAATGCCGAAGATGCAACGAGTGGGGCCACTTTGCCAGGGAATGCCAAAGCGGCCAAGGCGCCGAAGGGAAGCTGTGCAAGTGGTGCGGTTCGGGCGATCACAAAGACACCAACTGTCCCAAGCAAAAAGGTATCAACATACTGGAGGTAGCCAACGAAGAAGTCCTGGCACTTACAAGGGCGCAGACGAAGAAGGCTAACTACCCGAACCCCCATACGGAGAAAGAACGGCTTCGAGAAGCCAGGGCAGAAGTAGAAGAAGCAATGGCAAATGAACGGAGAACTACCAAAGCGGCTAGTACGCCGTTGCAGTCAGAATTGGAAAAGAACATCGTACGGCAAGTACTTCATACAACTATACCAGTCAAGGTAACAGACCTTCTACAAACCATGCCGCAACTAAGAGTAGCACTCACAAATATCATGATAGACAATACTCAAATGGGTCCGAGCGAAGACACCATAGAACCAACAGGAGCAACCATGGATCCAACGCTACTCGCAATAAGCGGCGGGAGGAAACCGGTTGTCGTACAGATGGAAATCCTGGGGATGAAACTCTCTAATACCATCGTCGACGGAGGATCGGGAGTTAACGTACTACCGAAGGATACATGGAAGAGCCTCGGGAAACCCACACTCTGGCCACCGACATTCCAACTGGTGGGTGCCGATCAACATAATATCAAACCAATTGGTAAGCTGATGGCACAAAAAGTGGTGATAGGTACGCAACAATTCCTATTGAATTTTGTCATCATCCCACTAGAGAGAAAAGCGTACGATGCACTATTGGGACAGGGATGGCTAATCGCCGCCAAGGCAAACCATAATTGGAAGAAGAATACCCTCTCGATCGAGAGCCATGGGAAGAAGTATATTATCGATTTGAAGAATCAGGCGGTTAGTGAGGACTTGGCGTCTTCAGACTCTGACGAAGGATTGGATGCCGATGAAGAAAGGAAAACAATGGAGCCAAACGAGGAAGGGGTACTGGAAATAGGAAGTTGTTCGGAAGATGAAACCAGTTCACTAAACGGGTTATTCCACTGGTAGATGGAGGATTATGAAGTCTTTCACCCAGATTACAACATGGTGCAGATCAAGGAAGGAGAAGAAGGTGAAGATAAGGGCCTCACCAGTGAGACATTCCCGCCAGAATACGGCGAATATAAAGAAGGTACGGCAGAATTAGACGACACACCAGCCCACAAGCGGGAACAAGATAAACTCATCAAGTATGAGGAACCGACACTCAAAAGGGTGAATCTGGGAGAACAAGAGAAGCCTAGGGAGATCCTCGTCGGTGATGACTGGGACCCCATAGTGAAGGCGGCGGCATTTAAAATATTCACGGAGTACAAGGACACCTTGCCTTCACGTTGTGAATCTGTCCCTAGTTTATCGTGTATTTGTTTGTTTTAATAAACTTCTACCCAACCAAGCAAATAGTTGTGCCACCTTGCCTTCACGTTGTGAATCTTACCAGAAGTTTATCGTGTAATCACATTCCTGCTCCATTTCCTCATGCTATGTTTACTTGAGGAAACTGGATAGATTTAAAGTAGTTAGCTTAGTTGTAGTTAAATGATCTGCGAAACCAGAAAATCCTTAGCTGCAACATTCTAGGTTTTCTTAACCTTGTGCCTCTTCCAGCTGAGATAAAAAGATAGGATTTAGAATACTTTACTTTTCCAAGCATATCAGCAAAAGAGGGAGCTTCCCCTCCTAATTTGAAGAGCACTCATTACATAGTGTGCATAGTTGTCCGTTCTAACTTACACACCAGAGGTGTTAGTTATTACGCCAATATTCCCAAAATGATAAACAATAAATAATAGTGCTTTCGCTTCCAAATATTGCAATTTTCAACAAGGTTCATCTGATAGAGGTGTACGATGGTAACAGCAATAAGGAATATGATCAAGTGCAGAAAATGTTGTTGATTCCCAAGACATAAGATGGTACGACAACCTTAAGTAGACCCAACGGCCCTATGGCGATCCTCCAACAAGGGGCGATAATCATGAATATAGATGTATGACAGCAATTTCTACTATGTAAAGCAACAGTAAAATGTCTATAGCAGCAATAACTCTTAACTATTCTACAAGTAGCAGCAACATTGACTAAAATCCTTATATATCAACAGATCTAACCTTGGACAACAACAAAATAATAATGGTTGGCAGCTGGAGAACGATATATGGCAATGGTGTAACCTATGCGCAGTAGTCCTATGCCTTGAAACCATTTAAAAACAAAAAATATGATCTATGCAGCAACAAAATGGTCTGAAAACGCTTCACAACAGCCACTAACAAAATATCAATTTGATTTTCTTCCAAATATAAATCGATCAAAACTAAAATCATCAATATATCTCAATAACTAGCACAAATATAGTGTAACAACATTGTGGCAGTAGTTGACAAGCTTAACAATGATTATTAAAATTATATTTAGTAATTAATTATTTAATGCTCAATCACTTGTAATGGATATGTAAATAGTGGTTTCTATTTTTGTTTTAGAAACTTGCAGATTTCTTTTGAAATCTTCTATTTGTAAATTCTATAAGAGATTTCATCTCTTATTCTTTAATTTAATTCAGTTTTTTACCAAAACATGGTATCAAAGTGGGATATCACTCTGGCATCAAATTTTTTATTTTTGAAGGAGCTTTTTGAAAATCACATCTACTCAATTTTACGTGATTTTCTTCTGAGAAATCTTCTTCTACAAAATCATTTTTTTGGGGCACCTAGTTCTTTTGTGTGTGCAAGCGACCTCCCTCTCCTAATCACGTATGCTAGAGATCGATTTTTTAACGTGAATTTTTTTTGAAGTTTGAAGCGACTTCATTCTAGTTAAAAATCGCATTTTATTCTAGTTCATTCTGGAGGCATCTTTTTTCTTTGGCATTTTGTTGCATTTGTGTCTGTTTTTTGAACGAAGATTTTCGAAGATCTTTGTGCTTCTGCAAATCACGTTTTAAGAAAACATGGGTTCAGTTTTTAAGCAAAAATCCTGTGATTTCTTTTTGGTAAAAATTGCACAATTCTAAGCACATTTTTCTAATCGTTTTTCCTACTCTTGTTCGTGCGACCTTAGAGCCTTTTTGGGTAATCATTTCCTTGGGTCACATCTGTTATTTCCTACGCGGGTTTCCTTCATACCTGCAAATCGCAAGGGTTTGTGGTCACATTTTTTCAGTTCTTTGGGCGTCACAATTTCTAGACGTGATTTGTCTTTTTGCTAGGCGCGCGACCAAGGTGTTTCTAAGTCTTCCGCAACCTACAATTTCTAGATGCATTTTTTACCTTCTTTTCTACACATTTCTAAGCGGATTTTCTACCTCAACGTGATTCTAGGTGCAACGACTAGGGTTTTTGAAATTTCTTGTGCCCTTTTCTGGCGAATACTTGTTACGATTTTTTTTGTCTTTAAGCTGGGTTTTGTCTCTTTTGGACGTTTCTTCGTGATTTTTTCACAAGTTTCTACTACTTGTTTATGCTCGCGATCTATTTGTGTAACGAGTTTGGAGGAGTCTGACATCCAACTCCTTGTTGCACGCTCTCCAATTTTGTCTCTATCTGATTTTCCAATTCATGAGACATGATTTTTTGGCCTTGTTGTAATTTGCACCAGTTCTTGGTACCTATGCAAACTTCGAACTTGGGTTTTGTGTCTTCTTTTGACAAATTTTCTGCTTGTAGGGTTTTGTGCCTCGTATCTATCAGATTTTTTGTAAAAGGTACTCAGTACAAACCTATGATAAATGGCCAAGAGTCCAACAAATCCTGTGAAATCTTCTACTTGGTATATAGATTCAAGTGTTTCTCAACACTTCACTCATCGCCGAGATTGGTTCATTGAGTACATGCCATTCAGAGATTCAATCATCTTTGGAGGAGGCAAAGAGTATACTGTTGTTGGCAAGGGCAACATGCAGATTCATTCTAGAGGGAGAAATTTAATATTTCTCGATGTATACTTTGTACTTGGCATGGAGTTGAACCTTCTTTCTGTTAGTCAAATTATGACACTCTCTCCTCAGTTGGATATCATTTTCAACATGCCCACTTGCAGCATTGTTGACAGAGAGACATGCACCACAATTATTAAGGGCATTGAGGATCATGGTCTTTATAGACTCATTGACTCTGGTGATTCTCAAGAGCATGCTATGGCAGCCAGGAGTACATCCATCAGTAGTCTCTGGCATCAGCGTTATGGGCACCTAAACATGTAGTATCTCTCTCAGTTAGTTCGTGATGATTTGGTTAGTGGCCTTCCTACAATTCAAACTCAGAATCATGGAGTATGCGAGGCTTGTCAGGCTAGAAAGCAGCACCGGACTCCCTTCTTGGATAATGACTCTTGGAGAGCTTCCAAGGTATTGCAGTTGGTTCACGCTAATTTATGTGGTCCAATGAATACTCCTTTAGTTAGTGGTTGCAAGTATTTTTTATTATTTGTTGATAATTTCAGCAGAAAAATGTGGGTGTATTTTTTGAAAAACAAATCAAATGTGTTTGGTATATTTCAGCAGTATAAGGCCTTAGTTGAAAAAGAGTTTGGTTCTCCAATAGTTACTCTTAGGTTTTGATAATGGGGGGGAATTTTGTTCTTCCGATATCTCCACATTTTGTATTGCACATGGAATTAAGCGCCAACTCACCACACAATACAGCCCACAGAAGAATGGTGTCGTAGAACGTAGAAACCACACCATAACTAAAATAGCTCGCTTTATGTTGGAGCATAGACATGTTCCTAAGAGATACTGAGCTGAAGCAGTTTATACTGTTGTTTATCTTATGAACCGATCTCCAACTCACACAATTAAGAAGATGACTCCTAGAAGCCCGGTCTAGTTGAAAGCCTAAAATCAGCCACCTAAACGTTTTTGGCTCTATTGCTCATGTTTGGATTCCAGATGCCAAGCGCACTAAGCTGGATTCCAAAAGCCAGAAACTCATGTTCACTAGTTACAGTGAAAATCATGAGGCATACAGACTGATTGATGTAGATACAGACCGTCTTATCTTCAGTCGTGATGTTGTGGTTGATGAAGCCACTGGGCCTTTCTTTCAATCTTCTACTCCTGTGCATCCTGAGGATCACCTCCAAAAGTTTCTAAATTGGGTGTTTGTCTTCCCCTGAGTCCACCTGATGGGAGGGATTCTACAGTTGAGCAGCCATCTTAGCAGAATGTTCCACCACCCGCCCCTCCTCAAGACAATCTGGATCTTGATCTAGCTGATTTTGTACCCGCCACACCTAGTGATGTTGTTCCTCATGTTTCAGATATTGGTACTTCTACTCTCCAACCTAAATGGTATTCCAAGACCATTAGTGATCTTCATGATGATGAGTTGACCAAGGGTAGAACTGCTTGAAAAAAGAACAAGCAGCAAAATACTGTTAACTTTTCTCTCATGGCCAATCTACATAGCATCTCTGAGCCTTCATCATATTTTGAGGCTAAAGGTGTACCTGAGTGGGAATAGGCTATGGAAGTTGAACATCATAGCCTTCTAAAGAACACTTGGGCGCTTTCTGATCTTCCTCCTGGGAAGAAGCCCATTGGCTGCAAATGGGTATATAAAGTCAAATACAAGGCTGATGGAACTATTACACAGGTAATTGGTAAAATAATTGATGTATTAACAAATGAGCGAAGAGCTCATTAAATAATTTACAAAATATACAAGAACAGAAAGTTTCTAAAAAGAAACTTCAGATAAGATCGGAGACGATCTTATCAATATAAAATACAATAAATTACATTATTGAGCATTAATAAATAAATAACTAATATTATTTTAATACCCTCCCTTAATGCTCAATCTGTCAACTACACCAAGATGCCCACTGAAGTTTACAAACTTATCTGTATTGAGCGACTTGGTGAGAATGTCTGTTGTTTGCTCCTTTGTTGGAACGTACAACAACTGTACGAACCCGTCTTCAACAAGCTTCCGAATGAAGTGACAATGAGTTTCTACATGCTTGGTTCTTTCATGCAAGACTGGATTTTTGGCAAGTTTGAGAACCCCTTGATTATCACAAAACAAGGGAGTCGGACCTACTTGAGGTATATGCATATCTGCAAGCATCCAGCGAAGCCAAACTACCTCACAAGCTGCCTTAACAACTCCACGATACTCTGCTTCTGTCGAGGAGAGAGCCATTGCCTGCTGCTTCTTACTAGTCCATGTGACTGCACCAGAGGCCAAACTGAACACATACCCAGATGTTGATTTCTTGTCATCAACTGAACCTGCCCAATCTGAGTCTGTGAACCCACTAAGTCTAGAATCTTGACTCCGAGTGTACAAGAGTCCATAATCAAGAGTGCCCTTCACATAACGCAACACATGCTTCGCGGCTACCCAATGATCAGCCTTGGGAGCTGTCATGAAGCGTGAAATGTAGCTCACTGCAAAACTGAGGTCAGGTCTAGTGGCAGTGAGATAGATGAGGCTGCCCACTAGTTGCCTAAACAATGATTCATCAACTACCGGTGAGTCTGACTTAGCTGACATCTTAAGCCCTTTTTCCATGGGTGTGGAGGTAGGTTTGCAATCCTGCATTCAGAACTTATCCAAAAGACTTCGAGCATACTTGGACTAGGAGATGAAGATACTGCTCTCTATCTACCAAACCTCAACACCTAAACAGTAATGCAAAAGTCCCAAATCTATCATGTCAAATGTGTTGCACAAATGTTGTTTGATCTCAGTGATCAAATGTGTCGAGCTGCCAGTACTGATCAGGTCATTCACAAGACAACAACAAGAAGTATTTCACTATCAGTCTGTTTGGCATACAAATTAGAGTTAGATGGACTCCTCTGAAAGCCGTGTACTGTGAGGTACTTGTCAATCTTGATGTACTAAGCCCGAGGAGCCTGTTTCAGACCATAGAGTGCTTTGACCAATCTGCACACCTTCTGTGCTTGACCAGCAACCTTGAATCCTGGAGGCTGCGTCATGTAGACTTCTTCCTTCAACTCACCGTTGAGGAAAGCACTCTTAACATCCATCTGATGAACTTTCCAACCAAATTGGGCTGCTAAGGCAAGGACGAGCCGTATGGTACTCATTTTGGCTGTAGGAGCAAAGGTCTCCTCATAGTCAATGCCTTCTTTCTGTGAGAACCCCCTTGCAACTAGACGAGCTTTGTACTTGTCAAGGGTTTCGTCAGATTTATATTTCACCTTATACACCCATTTGCAGCTAATGGGTTTCTTCCTTGGAGGAAGATCAAAAAGGACCCAAGTGTGATTCTTCTGAAGACTTTGGTATTCATACTCCATAGCCTTTTCCCACTCAAGAATTCCTTTCGCCTCTTAATATGTTTGAGGCTCATAGACACTATGAATGTTGGCCATGAGAGCAAAATTAGCTGTATGTTGTTGTTTGCTCTTGTTTCTGGATGATCTCCCCTCAATGAGCTCATCATCATGAAGATCTCCAATAGTCTTAACCCACCATTTAGGCCTCTGAGAATTAGTGCCAACATTTGATGCAACAGGAGGAGCTAGAACTGGTTGTGGATCTAGAACTGGTTCAGCAAGTAGAAAATCAAGATCATCCGGAGGAAAATCAAGCTGGGCATCATCAAAGATAGAATTTGCATCATCCCTCCCATCAGGTAGACCTAACGGAAGACGTATACCCAAATCAGAAGCCTTCAAGGGTTGATCCTCTGAATGTTGAACAGGCGAGGAAAGGTAAAACAGTCCTCGATCTTCATCAAAGACAACATCCCGACTAAAGACAAGACGATCAGTGTCCAAATCAATTAGTCGGTAAGCCTTATGGTTGTCACTATACCCTGTGAACATAAACTTTTGACTCTTGGAATCCAACTTAGAGCGTTTGGCATCTAGAATCCATACATATGCCAAAGAGCCAAAAACATTCAAATGACTGATCCTGGGTTTTCTACTAGTCCAAGTTTCCTCAGGAGTCTTCCCCTTAACTGCATGAGTAGGTGACCGATTAAGGAGATAGACTGCAGTGAAAACTGCTTCTACCCAAAATTTATTAAGAACACTCCTGTGTTGCAACATGGAGCGGGCCATCTCAACAATTGTACGATTGCACCGCTCTACAACACCGTTTTGCTGAGGAGTGTAGAGGGTGGTTAACTGGCATTTAATCCCATGAGTATCACAGAAGTTGGAGAATGCAGTAGAACAAAATTCCCCCCCATTATCTGACCTAAGAGTGATTATGCAAGAACCAGACTCTTTTTCTACTAAGGCCTTAAACTTCTGAAATAAATTAAACACATCTGATTTTTGTTTAAGAAAGTACACCCACACATCTTCCCACTGAAATCATCAACAAATAACAAGAAATAACTACAACCAGTAACAGAAAGAGTATTCATAGGCCCACAAATATCAGCATGAATTAATTGCAGTACCTTAGAAGCCCGCCACGAGTCACCATCTGGAAACGGTGTCCGATGTTGTTTCCCGGTCTGACAAGCGCCACACATGTCGTGATGCTGAGTCTGAATGTCAGGTAGACCAGCTACAAGTCCCTCCCGAGCAAGCTGGGAGAGATAGTGCACATTCAAGTGCCCATACCGCTGATGCCATAAACTGGTGACAACAGAGTTTATGGCTGCCATGGCTAACTTCGGAGAATCACCTGTGTCTACAAGCCTATAGAGACCATGATCCTAAATACCGACAACTCCTGTAGTGCAAGTCTCCCGATCAACAATAGAACATTTGTGCACATTGAAAACCACATCCAGCTGAGGAGAATTCCGCATGATTTGACTGACTGAGAGAAGGTTGAGTTCCATGCCAAGAACATAATACACATTGAGGAATATGAGATCCCTCCCGCCAGACTGAATCTGAACAATGCCCTTACCGACAACTGTGTATTCTTCGCCTCCTCCAAAAACAACGGAGTTAGTGAATGGATAGAAATCTGTAAACAAGTCACGCCGATGAGTGAAATGTCGCGAAGCACCTGAATCTATGTACCAGGCAGAGGACTTAACATGATCTGCAGGTCTTTTAACAATAAAGGCATAAAAGGCAGATTCCTTCTGCTCAGTGTGCTCGGCAACATGGGCGTTCTGTTGAGACCCTCCCTGCTTGTTTTGTTCAGAAGCCAAACATGCACGGCAATCCTTCTTCATGTGACCAAATTTGTGACAATAATTGCACTAAATGTTCTTTTTCTTAGAGTTGTCCTGATGCTGTCTTGAGCCTTTTTGTTGCGCAGGCTGACCTCTCCCTTTGTTCTTAAACTAAGTGTTAGCTGCAAAGGCCTGCTCTATAGAGGATGATGAACCACTACTACCAAATTGTTGTTTCCAGCGGTCCTGCTGCAAGAGGATAGTGCAAAGTTCTGGAAACTTCAAGTCAACATTAGCAGATGTAATGTTGAGAGTCTATGAAATGTTCATAAGACTTAGGTAGGCTTTCTAGAGTGATCACGACCATGTCTTCTTCCTCCATTTTCTGACCAATAGCCTCCAGTTGATCTCAGATCTCCTGGATTTTGTTCAAGTGCACCTGCAGTGTTGTCTTCTCATCCATGACAATAGAAAACATGTTTTTCAAGAAAAACGCACGGCTTTTGTCAGAGGTTTCATGCAAACCCTTCAAGTGATCCCAAATCTCCTTCCCTGATTTGCCAAGTGGGATCTAAGGTAGCTGATCATCAGTTACTGAAAGTTTGATAAGCATCACCGCTTCACAATTCTGCTCATCGAACTTCTACTGGCCTTTGTCTGCAGTGGTGGGTCGAGTAACATTGTGAAATATTCTCTCTCAATTTTTTCTTGTTTTTATGAACATTTACAATAGAATCAATCACCCGTTAAGGTTAGCATAACCCAAAACGTACATGAAAGAACTCTAACCAAGAATGTGCCCTAAAACCACTTAAGGAGGAGGAGCGGGCATATGGTCAGAGGATCCCTAGGATCTACTAAATCAATGAGTACGAGAATTATACTGAAAGAGAATTACTAAACTCGACACCAAGCATGTGCACTCAAGATCCTTTGACAGGTGAGGTGCTAACATATGGTGGAGTACTACTGCTGAATTGAAAAAGACAAGGCGGATAACCAGCCAAAGAGCTTTCCACGCTACCACCAAACAGTGGGGGGAAAATGATTACAAAATTAATACTTCTTCTGCTACGGCAAGCATCCACTAAAGAGTGGGGATTCACCACTTGAAAGTGGGCATGAAAGAGATTACAAATAAGATTATCCACACTGGCGGTATACCATCCAGGGGTGCTTAATGTGAAGCTATTAAAATAATGCAGCAATAATTAAACTGAAACAGTACTATTGTTAACAGCTTTTACAAATAAAGAGAGCTGCAAATTACAAGGATTTCACAATCAATTCGAGCACCAAAAATATAGAGTGTTTACTTCATATCATAACGAGAATTGAAGAAGAAAGATAGAAGAAGCAAACTGAAATAAGTCTGAAATAAAACTGCAAATTCTAGAAATGAATTACCAGCAACTATGGCTCACCGAATTGTTCATAACTCCCACAAATCTCCACCGAATTGCGTGAAATCAAATGCAGCAGCTGCTAGGAGTAAAGGCGCCCATCTTCCAACTCACAAACTGCACTAAAAACTCCGTATTTATTTTGCACGCATCCCAAGGTCAATTGTGGAAAAGTACGGCCTTCAAGAGGGGCGAATTTTCTTTTAAAATCAGAAACTCATTATTAAATTCTGTAATTCCTTGGAGAGGGTCGCCCAAGGCATAGAATCATATTGAGGAAATACCCATAACATAAATAAATTCAACAAGAGAGCTGTGAGCAAAAACACCAATCAGCCATAACAATATCAGCAACTCCAGAACTGAAACTATCACCAAAAACTTCAATTGTGAGGCTCAATCTGCTAGTCTGAATGAGAAGCAGTAATAAGAACCAACTAGGTGTTATCTTTCAAACACGAAATTGGATTGAACTAGGAGGTCAGCATTCCTCGAAGTAAGAAACAAGTTGTCATTTTGACAGCATAACAATAGCATAAACATTGGATACCAAAAGCTGGAGCAAAACTTCTCTTTTATAGAAAAAGAGGTGACTTTTCACATTCTCAAAACTCCTCCAAGAAAGAGACGCCAAAAGTTCCCTTTTTGAAATATTTAATAATTCACAAATATTAAATCCCTCATAAAATGGCATCCACTTCAAGGCATAAATAAACTTCATTAAATGTTTAATATTTCCTTCATGAAGGTGTCCCCCATCATGGTCACCTTTTAAACACAACTTAAAGTTAATGAGCTAGGCCAAGGGGTCAACTTGAAATTAAAACATTAATGCCTTGAAATATATTATTTCACCAAATAAGGCTTTTAAGCTAGAATTGAAAACACCTTATTGCTCCGATTGAAGAGAAGACTAACTGAAGTGCTGACAACTGAGATACTGCCAAGAATAGAATTTACTATAAATAGTAAATTTCGAGAAATGCCACAAAACCCTCCAAACAAGGAAACCCTGATTTGCACATCAGAGTAGCCTATGGATTTCCGGAAATAGGCTAAATCCAAATGAAGAGCATAGGGCGAAAATGGGGACATTACACATTGTCGATAATCATCTGATCAAGGCAACGGTATTCAAAGATAGTCATCGTTAGCTACTTCCAGGTGTTATAATTTCTGACGTTGAAACTTTGACTGCCTTCCAACATAATGTTGGTCAAACTCGCCATCTTCACGCTTTTTGAGGCACGAATAACGAGGTACTGAGAAGAGGCTCAATGCACGAAACTCGAGGCACGAGTTCCAATGCAAAAATTGAGGCAAATTTAGGTACAGACTACAAAAAGTACAAAATACAGATGGCACAAAATTCGAGGCAAGGAAAATGATGCACCCAGAAAGATTTGAGAGCAACCCAGTTGAGCTCTCGAAAAACCCAGAAGGAATCTGTAATCGAAAAAAAAATCTGAAGTGATTTGATTGGTCAAAACCCTAGTCGACCTTTTTGGAAACCCTAGCCGCCATTAGAGCTCCAAAAATTGCAAAAACCAAAATGTTGAAGAAAAACACGACCCAAAAAACACGTTTTTCTTTGCACACTAGGAGAAACAAAGAACACACGTCCAGAATGATCAAATTACTGGAGGAAAATGCCGCCCAAAGCAATATAAATCGCGGCCAAGAATCTTCACAAAGATGAAGAAAAAAAAACGAGGGTCGCGCAAGCAACAGCAACAGAAACGTGAACTTTCAAAGTGATTAGACGCTCGAAAAACAAAGGTTTTCAAGCACGAGCCAGGTTGAAAGCAAAAACTCAAACTAGAAAAACGTGAGCACGAACAAAAACGACGCCAAACTGAAACGTGAGCTCTACAACAAGAAATTGCGCCCGAGAAAAAGCACGAAAAATGCCCACGAAAATTCCAGATCAAAAAAACCTCAAAAAAATTTCCTGAAGAACCACGAAAAATTTCAAAATTTAGCTCACAAAAAAATCTTCGAAAAATTTCAAGGAAGATTTTATCAAATTTTTAATTCAAAAAGAACTGAAAAATCTTAAAAGATTTTTATGAATTAAAAATTCGAATTTTGAGCAATCTGGCTCTGATACCATATTACACAGGTAATTGGTAAAATAATTGATGTATTAACAAATGAGCGAAGAGCTCATTAAATAATTTACAAAATGTACAGGAACAGAAAGTTTATAAAAAGAAACTTCAGATAAGATCGGAGACGATCTTTATCAATATAAAATACAATAAATTACATTATTGAGCATTAATAAATAAATAGCTAATATTATTTTAATAGGAACCCTTGACAAATATAAGGCTAGACTAGTAGCCAAAGGGTTCTCACAGACAGAGGGCATTAATTATGAGGAGACTTTTGCTCCTACAGCCAAAATGAGTACTATTCGGCTTGTCCTCACTAGAACAGCTCAATTTGGTTGGAAAGTCCATCAAATGGACGTCAAGAGTGTGTTTCTCGATGGTGATCTACAAGAAGAAGCTTATATGACACAACCTCCCAGTTTCAAGGTTCCTAATAAAGAACATCAAGTTTGCAGACTTGTGAAAGCACTCTATGGCCTTAAACAGGCTCTACGGGCATGGTACATGAAAATTGATAAGTACCTTACTGATCATGGTTTTCAGCGGAGTCCTTCTGACTCAAATTTATGTCAAACGGTCTGGTGATGATATCCTTATTCTTGTCATCTACATTGATGACCTTTTTAGTATTGGCAGCTCAAAATATTTGATTGAGGAGATAAAACACAATCTTAGTCAATCATTTGACATGACAGATTTGGGACTTCTTCATTATTGTCTTGGACTCTCGGTGTGAGGTTTGGCAAACAGTTGATAGCATCTTCATTTCTCAGTCTAAGTATGCTCGCAGTTTGCTTGATAAGTTCAGGATGAGTGACTGCAAACCTGCATCAACAACTATGGAGAAAGGGCTCAAACTTTCAACAATAATTAGATTCCCCTGTGGAAAATGAATCTGCATTCAGGCAACTAGTAGGCAACCTCATTTATCTCACTGTTACTAGACCTGATCTCAGTTTTGCAGTGAGCTACATCTCTCGCTTCATGACAACCCCTAAAGCTGAACATTGGGTTGCAGCGAAGCATGTGCTGAGATATGTGAAAGGCACTTCTGACTTTGGCATTTTGTATGGAAGGTCCAAAGATCCTATGTTGATTGGCTATAGACTCAGATTGAGCAAGTTTTGTTGATATTGATGACAGAAAGTCTACTTCAGGGTATCTATTTAGTTTGGGTGCAGGTGTAGTCAGATGGACCAACAAGAAGCAGCAGGCAGTGGCTCTTTCCTCGACTAAAGCTAAATATCGAGGAACTATTAAAGCAGCTTGTGAGGCAGTTTGGCTTTGAAGGGTGCTTTCAGACATGCAAATGTCTCAAGTAGGGCCTTCTCCCTTGTACTGTGACAATCACGGGGTGCTCAAAGCAGCCAAAAATTCAGTCTTCCATGAAAGGACAAAGCATGTTGAACTTCATTGTCATTTCATCCGCCAGCTTGTCGAAGATGGATCAGTTTTTTGCAATATGTTCAGACAGAACATCAAACTACAATATTCTCACCAAGTCTCTCAATCCGAATAAGTTTGTCAAATTTAGGAGGCATCTTGGTGTAGTTGATCGATTAAGCATTAAGGGAGTATGAAAATTATATTTAGTAATTAATTATTTAACGCTCAATCACTTTTAACGGATATGTAAATAGTGGTTTCTATTTTTGTTTTAGAAACTTGCAGATTTCTTTTAAAATCTTCTCTTTGTAAATTCTATAAGAGATTTCATCTCTTATTCTTTAATTTAATTCAGTTTTTTACCAAAACAATGATCAAGGGGTAAATAAATCATTTTCCACCAACAAATCTTCTAAATGTTCAATCAACAATTGGAAGTACTTCAATATTTGCAGCCCAAATGTGATTCCTAGATCAAATCACCTCACATGGACAAGGGAGTTTTTGTTCTCCAATCCAACAATGGAAACCAATAAGGTTTTTTCTCTCCTAATCTCTGCGCACCAATGGTTTTCATCCTTGGATGAGAAGATCAATGCAATGCTCAAACTCCAGAATAGGATTGAATGCAATAACAGAAATAGATGCATTGCTTTGAGCGAATGAATTTCTTTCATAGGTGCCTTTTGCATACCCAATTTGAATTTACCTTTCCCTCCAAGTGTTTACAAACATTATTTTAGTTAAATATTACATAGGCATTATAGTGTCTCATTTAGATGGACACTTAAATTAATAATAATATATAAGTTATCCTTTTGAAATAAAGTGACCAAGCCTAACTTAAAATATTATTATTAGATTGTTTCCCTTATTTAATCCCTTAGCCTACGAGAAGTAAGGAATAGGCTATGAGTCCTCAACTAATACTTTTAATTCTGAAAAGGGGACAAATAATGATCTACCTCCTGGGGACAAATGAACATTGATCCTCGAAGACGCTTTGTTTAGAATTAATTTGAAGTGTTCTGCAATTGGTAGAGATACTATCTTGTCAAACATATCACACAAGCAATTTGGCCTATGTATTTTGATCTTGTGAATTTGAGCAGCCTTGGCGATAATGACCAGAATAGTACTATTAATTTGTTTAAAATTTTGTTTATTTTCGCTTGATTCTTCTCCCACGATGGGTAAGTCACACTTATTTATGTTCTAGAATTGTTGATTAAACAAAGCAGTAAAGCCATCTAGTTCTTTGGACCTTCCCGATTTCAAGAAAAAACTGTTTTTTCAATTCTCCCCTTGTGATAGACCATAGAAACCTGCATTTTCCATTTCCAAGACTTGTTTGAGGATGTGCCAAAGAAGTGTTTGTCTTGCCACTTGTTTGTAGACTGAATGAGGAGGCTCAGAAAGATTTTCATGGGCAAATTATGTGGCATACTTCTAGATTTCTGCTTGAGAGGTGATGTATTACCAAGATGAATTTTGCAATTTTTGGATTGTTTTTAAGTACTTTTTGGTTTGAGCGGTAGAATGAAAGAATTTGGTGTTGGAAACTCCAAGTTTGACCCTTTGTTCTATTTCCATTTGATGCTAAAGCTTGTTTCTTTCTATTCATATCGACTTCTAAACTCAATCGGAACAACAATTTTGGTCAGCTATGTTCTATCAGCATTTTTATATATCTTTACATTCTTTCATTCAATTCATTCAGCTAGTTTTCCCATTGCAAGGTACTAGGGATTCTCATTACTACTACTTATCTTAGAAATACCGTACAATATGGACATTTCAGGTTTTGTCATACCAAGAAATCAGTTTATTTTTGTGATGTCTCACAAAGACACCAAAAACTGTTCTAACCAAAGCCTGAGTGTAGTCTTCTTGGTACTAGGATTCTCATTACTACGTATCTGAAGAATACCATACAACATGGACATTTCAGGTTTTGTCATAGCAAGAAATCAATTTATTTTTGTGATATCTCACAAAGACACCAAAAACTGTTCTAACCAAATCCCAGGTGTAGTCTTCTTGGTACTAGGGATTTTCATTACTACCACTAATCTTAGAAATACCATACAATATGGACATTTCAGGTCTTGTCATACCTTCAAGTCAATTTATTTTTGTGATATCTCATAAAGACACCAAAAAAAATTGGTGAATTATTATCTAATAATGGAAATGAATGCAGAGAAACAAAATATATTAGACAGCAAATAGTCACTTACCTCATAAAGGTACCAAGAAGCATATGCATCTGTAGCCGCATATTGTAGTTGTGGTATAGATAAATCCTTCACTTCCCAATTTCCACACCTAATGTTTCTTGGCTTGTCCACCTATATTGCAAGGCACAACATTATCATATTTAACAATTGCAATCTATCTTATTGTCAAGAAATTAAAACTCAGAAAAATGGCATTGATTACTAATTTCTTAGTCCAACAGTATCATACATCACATCACCAACAGTCTATAACTATCAGATGGTATATGATGTGTGTTGTTTACTGTAAATTGTCTTTGAGGCATTTACCAACAGTCTATAACTATCAGATGGTATGTGATATTGCTCTAAAAATCAGTAATGGAAATAACAAATAGAATACTAAGAGTTATTTTCAATCATACAGCTAGCCAACTACCAAATGAAGCAACAAAATGCTTCTACCTCAGAATAGACAAAGGGTTTCTCAAACTTCAACTAGCATTTTGTAGGTTTTTGTGTGACATGTAATTTGCAATTATCCCTAGAGCAAGGAAATGAGGTCAATCAAATCAAGCAGATCTCAGTAATACTGTAAGTGTAATAGTATATAATTTAATTCAAACACCAATGTAGAGTGAAGATTTAAAATATCCAAAGGGGTAGCAAAAGGTAGAGAAATATGACAAACCAGCAGGAATGCCCAATGTGTGACACTACTTTTCCCCATGTATAAAATTTGATAGATTTAATATATTAGAGTTAATTTTCATATGGCAGCAGATTTATTACTGTTATTACCTAAGTTATAAATATTGTAAGTATACCTATAATTTTAATACAAATACATAAAATGTTTATTTATCAATGTTAACTAACTTAATACTTGAGTACATTAAGATTGCCATCATTAATATATTAAATGACATCTAACAATATGAGTATGATCGAAAGAAACAATTAACATCATAAAAGAACTTAATTGAATCTACTCCATCTCATTCATAATTAAAATATATTTTAATAAGTTCAGTACTTATCTGAAACATAGCACTTGGAAAGCTTATTCTAACTCTAGGAAGATTTCAGTGGTATTGGTCCTCATAGCTATGGTACAAATCGGAGAACATGTGTAAAACCACAAAGTATGCTTACATACCATGCAAATGCATCAAAGCTCCGGCCAGGAAAATCCCGATTGTACGATGTAACCCAAGTTGGACACACTTTGTGTGCCCCCTCCTCTAGTGCCCATAGCCCACCAAACCACCACCTTCTTACTTGAGTGATCTCCATGCCTCTTTCCAAGTCTCACATAAATGCTATATATAAGCCTTAAGGGTTGATTGTAAAACTATCACACCCTTTTTTCTTTTCTTTTTTAATAGACTGCAAGAATCAAGTAGCACGACCCCCTATAAACTGCAGTGCGCCTGGTAAAATTTTTAACGTGACCAGCGGCACTGGCGCGACACGCCCTCCACTACCACGGGGCTAGAGGAGACTAGACCTTGTGACCAACCTCCTGCAACAGGAAAGATTTAGCCAACCGAGCTAGGGCCCCAACCCCATACCCTTTCACAAATATTGCCTTTAATTAATTATTTAATAATTATTCCTCTCCTTGTAAGAGTTTTTATAAATATTCTTCATTAATCTCCATTTTAATCAATGGATCATATTATCCTTTATTTTTCTATCTACTTTTAATGTTTTCATAGCTTTATTTTCACTTTGGGGAAAAAGTTTCATAACATTTCTCCCCTTGTAATTTAGTTGTTGTCCTCAATAGCTTAAGTTGAACCTACATCATAACTCACCAAAAAGATAATCAAGATATTAGTAAATCTATCACTTTAATTTCATCTATTGTTTTATTTCATAATTCTAGATCTTATCAATTCTTTTAATTCAATTTTGCTAATAAATAAAAATTATATGAAGTAAATCACGAATTTACAAGGATCTTATGCAAGTTTATATCAATATCTCATAACCATAGTAGTCGGGAGATGCATCTCCTACCCTCTGAGATGCATCTTGGCGATGGAGATGTGTCTTTGGTACTGTATCGATCTCTTGAAACGCCTCATCTCGCCAAGAGACTTTTTGGACGTCTCCCGCCGTCTCTCACATCTCTAAAACTTAAAAATGGCGTCTCCCACCATCTCCGGCAAAGTCTCCCACCAGTCAAAGGGTCAGGCATTGAAAACTCTGCACAATATACCCAAAAAACACGATTTTTTTTAAGACTTGCTTCATTGTATAAGCGTGTGATTGCAAAAGAGAGCGACTGGGCTAAGCATTGAATTGGTAAGTTGTATTTTTTATATTTTATTTGCTTGTTATTTATTTTTTGCTCATACACAGTCATACTTCATAGTTCATACTCCCGACTTTTTAAAAAAATGATAAAATCACATTTTTGAACCTTGACGCTAGACATCTCCCCACTTCATACTCTCAACTACACATTATTATAGTGCAAGGCTATTTGTCAGATTGTTTTATTTAGCATCACCATTCAGTAATTACTATTCGGCATTCACCAGTAATGTCGACATTACAAATTTTTTTAGAAACCATGGACCACCGCTCAAGCAAGTAATGTTTGTTTTTATTTTATTTTTCATAGCCTATTTTTCAGATTGTTTTATTTAGCATCACCAGTAATCTCCACAACAACATTGCCCTTGTTTAAAATCGTGGAATCTATATTCCGCGATTTTAAAAAGGGGAATGCTATTGTGGAGATTACTAGTGAATCGATGCTACATCACCAGTAATCTCCACAAGAGAATTTCTCCTATTTAAAATCGTGGAATTTGTATTGCACGATTTTAAACAGGGGCAATGCTCTTGTGGAGATTATTGGTGATGCTAAATAAATTATAGAACAATCTGAAAAATAGGCTTGCACTATAATAATGACAAATTGAAATGTGCAATACTGCCTGGAGATTACTAGTGATGCTAAATAAAACTGAACCATTATATGAAACAATATAAAAAATAGGCTTGCACTATAATAATGTGCAATGCCAATAGGCCCAATACCTTTTTGTCTTCATTTGCCGACTACCAAGCAAATTTCTCCAACTTTGCATTGATTTCCTATGTTTATGGATGTGATTTTCCTCCTACACAAAAAGCATGTACCATTTTATGGCCTTCATTTTGAGTGTGCTCATGCTGTGTGCATTGTGCAATCATTATTCATTTTCATAATTTCCTCAAAGACATTTTTTTTTTTTTTCCCTTTTCATAACTTTAGCTACAGCCATTTCAAATTTTCATTTTTTTTCTGTTTCCTTTTTCATAACTTTAGCTACAGCCATTTCTAATCATAATGTCTTTTTGTTTTTTTGTGTAGAATTTGAATCATTGAATCAAGAATGTCGAGTGGGGGAAATAAACAAGGCTTGTATCTATTGTGGAAGTATGTTGATCGTGTTAAGGGGCCGAAGGGTTCAGGTGGAACAGCCACGATCTCAAGTAAATTATGCCCAATGTCATAGCAAGGTACTTACAGGAGGGTGAGGGCTCATTTCTTCACATATTTGGAAAACGTGTTGATCCTTATATAAATGAGGTGGAACGATATGAGGCTGTGAGGGATCAAGAAAGGGTTGATGGTAAAGTTTCTAATATGAGCTCTCACGCTTCAACAACAAGGGCAACTGCTGCAAATCAAAATCAGAATAGAGAGGCAGAGGTGGATGTCTTCAAGAGATGTAGTAGCAGAAAGTTCTCACAAGAGGCCACACATTGGTAGCTCAAACCCCATTAGCAAATTATTTGATGTGCAAGGACGAGAAGCGGTTGATGCAGCAATTGCACGCTTCTTTTATTCAAATGGAATACCATTTAATGTTTCTCGATCACCTTTATATGCAAAGATGGTCCAAGCAATCAACAATGCACCAACTGGATATAAACCACCTATGTATGAAAAGCTTCGCACTACTCTAATTCATAAAGAAAAAATTCGATTAGAGCAACAAACTGCGCCATTGAAAAGAGTGTGGGCTTCAGAAGGATGCAGCATTGTGATGAATGGGTGGACGGATACTAGAAACCGTCCACTACTTAATATCATGGTAACATGCAGCAAAGGGCCTTATTTTTTGAAGGCATTAGATTGTTCGGGGCAAGAAAAAAATGCAAAGTTTCTTTTTAACCAGCTATGTAATGGCATTGAGGAGGTAGGGGCATCACATGTAGTCCAAATTGTTATAGATGTTGCCCCTGTTTGTAAAGCAGCAGGCATGTTGGTGCAAAATAAATACAAGCATATATTTTGGACACCATGTTGAGTGCATTCATTGAATAATGCACTCAAAGATATTGGCAAGTTTGAGTGGGTAATGAAGGATAGAGAGGTAATGAAGAGGTTTTGGGCTGAAATAAAAAAGATATATGGCCGAGGTGAGGAAGCATCAGTTATGAGGAGTCAATGGAATAAGTTTTCATGTGGGCATGGTGACTTTTCTTCCATGGAAGCTTTATATGATATGCGAGCAAAGAAAGACCCTATAGAGTGGTGGTGGAACCATGGAGGTGAAACACCTGAATTGCAATCATTTGCAATAAGATTACTCTCACAAGTAGGTAGCTCTTCATCTTGTGAGAGAAATTGGAGTACTTATGGTTTTATTCATTCACTAAAGAGAAACCGATTGGGGTCAAAGAAAGTAGAGAACCTGGTGTACATTCATAGCTCACTTCGCCTTCTCTCTCGTGTAGATCCTACATACAAGGAGGGTCCTTCAACAAAATGGGACCGAATTTCACCTGACGAAGATGTTGCAGCCATAGTGGATGAAGTGGTTGAACCAAATGGCCTTACTGATTTACCCCAGTTCAACTACCAACAGAGGAACCTGAGTTAGAGAGTGATGAGTATTTGGAGAGTATCATAGTTGAGGACCTTAACATGGATGATGTGGTGTAGATGATATGAGATATCAGATAGATTTCTGATTTTTGTTTTTTGTTTGCATATCAGCGAATCAAACTATCAATATTTCTGAATTTCAATATGTAATGTCAAATGTGAACTATGATTATGAAATTTGAAGTATGAACTCTTTGACTCTTTGACACAATGTGACAATGACATTTGGATTTGAATTTTTGTGTATTTAAAGTTAATGTTCATTCTTAAACTTTATTACTGCTATTGTTTTGAAAGTTCAATGTCATTATATTTTCAGATTTTCTATATATTATTAATTTTTATATTTAAAAAAAAATGGCATCTCCAAGTACCCCCGTCTCCTATTTTCAAAAAAATGTCATACCGGTACCCGTACCAGTCTCCCATACCAATACCTGTACTAGTCTCGTGGAAACTATGCTCATAACTTTTTAAAAAATTCCATTCACTTAAACTCTTATTGTAAAAAAAATATTTTATTCTTTTTCAAAAAAAAATCAAAAATATTATCATATTATTACATAGAAGATAATTAGTTAATAATATGCATATCATGTGTTATGAAGGCACCTATTGCTAACATTCAAAAACATTCCAATATGATTGTCATGCATTCCGGACTGCATGAGTATCCTATTTCCCTTAATAATTGAATGGAAAAAAGTATACAATAACCCTTAAAGTATATATATATCATTTCACATAATCGTTCAAACAAAGTTTTCAGGCAAGTTTGAATCTAATAAGAATGTAAGATAAAATATCTTATTACTATCAATAGAATATTTATAACACCTTAAAACACATCTTCTTGAATAATAACACCTTTTTATAGAATCATAGGTAAATGACATGATATAACATCCAAGGATTAAAATATGTACAAAGTTATTGGGTTGATCAAGTCCAATAACAATGTACAATAAAACCAAACGTTGTAATCTTACTAGATATATTAACCATAATACAACATGCGATATAAGGGGGATTCACTGCACACGAGTCTCTTCTCAAGAGATCACTAGGAAACGAACTACCCTTATACACCTCAAATTGAATAGATCAATGGAATCGTGAAGAGAAATGCGAGAGTAGGTTCGGGATCCGAAAGAGCAAGACTTCCAAGTTCCAGTATCCAGCTAAAGAGCTCTTGGCCAAGAGACGTCCGCACGTTTCTAGGATGCTGGCATGGCACACTATCGTCCACAAAGCGCGCTAGCGTCCTAAGCTGCAAAGAACTCAGGAGCTCAAGCAGATGAAACGGAGTCTCACTTCTTGACTCAAATTGGGAGATGTGAAGAATCAAATAATCAGTAGAAAACTAAGAACTAAAACAAAATACAGGAGAACTTGAAACAAGATCACCTTCGTGCGTTTGAGTCTTTAGTCCACAATTTCTTTCATAACCTGCACACAAAAGATCAAGGTGAAAAGGTTGGGGTTGTATAGGGGCCTACCTCAGTCAGACCCCCGTATTGGTGTTCCCACCTCCACGGACAGCCAGGTTTGGTAGAGAGTGTAAAGGAAATAACAAAGTGGTGAAAACAAAACCCACTTCGGAGTAGAGCCCGCACCACAAAGTAGTAAATGAACTAGTAGGAAGGAGTGATAAGGAAAGAGAGCATTACCCACGGGTCAAGACTCTCTTCAGGAGCACACGGGCGCACCGCAATGTGCTTGCTTGAGAGTTGGTAGCTGCTGGAGAGCTAGTAGCTGTTGGGGAGCTAGTAGCTACTAGAAGGACCTCAGTCCAGCATGGCTTCACCAGTAAAAGTGTTGCTATTCAAGGGTAGAACTTACCCAAGACTAGAGCAAGTGGTAACAATGCTTGAATTGATGGCTTCCAACCCTAAGATGAGGGCCAAAAGGAGTTTTTAATGCTTGCAAGGGCGGCTCAAAACCATTTCACTCGAGACCTAACCGCCAAGACACGTGTCGCAAGGGTCGGGGTTCTAGATTCGCCATTTCAATCTCGGAAAACTGCTAGGACGCTAGCGCGCCACTCGGAAGTCCGTGCGCCGCGCAGGCGTCCAAGGCCTAGATTTTTGGGAAACGCCCTATCAGGTTTCTATCATTTTGACATATGTCCACATGGAGTCAGAATCGCGAAATTCTGACTCATGGGATTTTGCCATTAATGTTTCTAAGGTGTCATAAATGCTAGGCAAGATGCAAAAATGTGGAATTGCCCCTAGGTGCAATTCTGCGACATTACATTTTGCTCCCACTTTAGTTAGCTTGATTTTGGGAAAAATCAGCCTTACTAAAGTAGAGAAGAAAAATTTCACCCAAATTTTGGATTTTACAGAAATGCGTGCCAGGAAGCGAGATCGTAGAGGTCACCGAGGTCGAGCTAACTGGTACCGAGGATGCCCCCAGCTCCCGAGCTCAGCAATCAACAACACAACAGTTGCAAAAAAAAACTGTTAAAAACTGTATCCTGCAAAACTAAAGTTTTGAGTTAGTTTCAAAAAATCAAAAAAAACTACCATGGATAGAAGAATGATTAAGAAAAAGTCGTTGATTCGGAGGAGAAAAAATGATCAGAAGGTGACAATATGTCCCCTCCTAAGTTTGCACCCAGCATGGTGGGGTAAAGTCAAGAGAAACCGAGGGGCCACGAATTCTAGGAAAAATTGGCCCCGGGGGGGGGGGGCATATATATACCTAGGTGGGCCCCTAGAAGGGTCATTTTCACTATTCACTGCGAGCATATTATTGACTTTTGTGAGAGAAAAATCAGCAAAATGTCGAGCAGGAGGTAGTAAGAGGCGTCAAGGCTAAAGCAACTACATGATGACATCGCTACGGGTTGCGATGTTGACCAAGTAGGCTTCTTAATCTCGATCTTTGTGCCTTTTGTTCATTTTTTTGGAGTTTTCATGTTTCGAGGTGCATAGGCATCTGAAATGTGTGCCTGCATCCTCTTTTCGCGCTATAGTCTGGGATGCGCGTTGAGGTTCTGGATCCGTGCTAGCGTCTTTCGAGCAACCATAGCGGTCCGGGACACAGGCGCGGTGCGCAAATGTCCTTTCGCATGTTTGCTTACCATGATCAGGTTTCTAACTTAAAACTTTTTTACTTTCTTGCAAGATTATCTGGAGATCCAGGAGCATCCCGAAGGGCGAGCATTTTGCCTCACCCATGAGCAGAGAGATTGTTTATCACCAGATGAGGTCACACATTTGGAGTGGGTCGGTCTCTGGCATGTATTTACTATTCCAAAGATGCGATACCACTACAGGATGCTCACCACTCTGATGGAGTGGTGGGATGCTACCACATCATCTTTCCATCTACCTTGCGGAGAGATGACCATCACCCTCGAGGATGTCTATCGGATCCTCAGGCTCCCCATCTGTAGACAATGGGTGGCCTTAGACGACACCCGATCAACGCGGGAGCGCAACGAGGGTGTTCGGTACTACACAAGGCGGACTGATGGCGGCAACGACACAGGTCATATACACGCACTGGTATGACCAGGTGAGGACAACAGCGCCGTTGCTACGCCAAATGATGGTGGTGACAGTTGTTTTTCGGATTACTATGGACAGGCGAGGCTCACATCTGCACGGGAGCCTCATCCCGATTATCAAAGATATGGTCGAGCACAGGACTGTTTTTGCCTAGGGGCGCAGCATGCTAGCGTACCTCTACCAGAAGCTTGGACAGTACGTCCATTATGAGTACCATAGTCTTACTGCGTGTACACTTTTGTAGGTATGGGCATTCACCCACATCATGTGCACCTGGCTAGTCGGTTTTCCCCAGCGACGACCGTATGATGTCTCGATGGCCCACTGGTATGACATAACAAGCCAGTTTAGTTTCGGAGATTTGCATTTTTGGAGGCTACAGTTTGACACTGTCGCCGCGAGAGAGGTTCATTGGAGACCTCACCGCTATTTTAGGTGGGTCGATGACAGCAGGTTCCTTAGGAACCTACAGCGAGACCGTTTTTTAGTGGGTCGCCGTGATTTTATTATTCCTTATTACTGGAGTCGGGTCATGAGGCAGCATGGCCATGTACAAACCATACCACCCGATGTGTCCACATACACCAGGGCACACCGCAGTGCAACGAGGGTAGGTGGTTGCCCTCTCCTCTCTATCATAGACATCGTTTTTTCGGACGATGATGAGCCTGATCATGATCTGTCGGCCATGGCAGTGGCAGATAATGTCAAGGTAGCAGCAAACTATATGCAGTGGTGGGAGAGGCATTGTCCTGCTCCAGTTTTCGGCGAGGGTGCTCCGAGAGGGGACCTTAGCCCACAGGAGGACAAGCCCCGCCAGCCCCCACAGGACAGGAGGAGAGGCCGCCAACAAGGCGATGCAGAGGAGGAGCCTGTAAAAGAGGAGGCGACGCCCGTGAGGCCATGACGACGGAGGAGATCAACTACCCCTATTTCATCAACACCACCAGTCTCCACCATCCCAATAGTGGCAGCACTAGCATCTCCTAGGGCGGCCACCAATACCGACGGCGCAGGCCCTAGCGTTGATCCACACCCTAATCCCACATGGCAGCCAGGGGATCCAGGTATACATTGTGTATTATTGTTACTTTCATGCTCTTCGTATTTCTACTTATGCTTTTTTTATATATATACACATGTGTGATATTGATCCCTTTCTCTCTCTTTGTGATTGCAGAGGACACACAAGGATGGACTGGGCTTATTGCTTAGTGCATTTCAAAGGTGGCCCCTACTATACTGATCCAGGGGAAGGTCCTAGAGGCTTACCGGCCTGTTTCAGTGGGGAGGCATGCCCCCACTTTTGAGCTAGTAGCACTTATGAGGACCGCATATGAGGAGTGGGGTGCAGAGGTGGTGCAGCTGACTACGGAGCTGGCAGCCACTAGGGGACAGCGAGATCAGCTGTCGAGGGAGCTACGGACGGCACTAGCCAAGCGAGATGCAGCAGTGACGAGTGTTGATGCCGCCGAGGCGGCACACAACGCCCTTCAAAGCCGCATTGATGAGCTCGATGCGCAGCTGGCAATTGTGATCCCAGCAGATGTTCAACGGCTGCAACAGGAGGTGATCCAGCCGAGGATGGATATATGTTCGTTGCAGGGGGAGCTTAGAGGGATACAGGCGAGTCTATCTACATCACGTTCACACCGATCCCGATCGCAGACCACCGTATAGCCTCCTCCGAGAGCACCAGAGTGGCTGCCAAAGCCAAAGGGCTCAGGGAGCCACATGCCACGGGGACAGGACCCCTATTTTGTATATCATTTTTATAGTTGGACATACATATACATACACATTTGTAGATATTTTGTATAGACATTATTCAACAGCCACTCATTTTTTATAACAATGGCCCGATACATGTACATTTGATTCATACATTAGACATATATATATACATCGATTTCAACATCATGGCTTCTTTTATGTGTATGCTTTCTATTTCATGTATGCTCATGCTATGGATGGTATTTACTTATATGGATGTATGCTTTCATTAGATCCTAATCAAGATTTAATTTAACACGTTTATTTACATGTTAATTAAATGCTATGATGATCTAATAATGCGATGTGATGTATGGATATTTAGCATAGTCAAACACACTTGTATGTTTTTGTTACATGCACACACATGGTCACGTCATAATCACAAAAAACTTCATGATGTGACAGTGAGTGAATGTTAATATATGCAGTATTACTACCTTTTGGGGAGAACACCACATACATGGCACATTAGGACACAATGCATAGTATCGACGAAGGTGCATCGCATTCATAGGCTCTTTTCAAGGTGTTTCATCCATAGATGATAATCCATAGGCACCAGAACCATATACAGAAACCACGATGTAAGGACCCAACCAGTTAGGACTAAATTTCCCTTTCTGATCGGTTGGCGCATTTACATTCCGCTAATTTTCGTACAGAACCAGGTCCCCTAGCTTAAAAGTTCTAGGAAGCACACTCTGATTATACTGTCTAGATAACGACCGTTGATAAGCTTTAAAATGATCGAGGGCCTGTAAACGACGCTCGTCGAGCATCTCAAGCAGATGCAAACGGTTAACCCGATAGCTTTCGTCGTTAATCACACACCTAAGGGAAACCCACAAAGATGGGATTTCCAACTCCAAAGGCATGATAGCTTCAGCGCCATACACAAGGTTATAACGCGTCCTTCCCATCGTCGTATGGACATTTGTGCGATAAGCCCACAAAGCATATCTTAACTAAATATGCCAATCCTTACCGTGTTTATTAACTGTCTTACGAAGGATTAGTTCAAGTGTTTTATTAGAAGCTTCTGCTTGGCCATTGGATTGCGGATAATATAGTGTAGAAAACCTATGTTGAATATGAAATTTCTCCAAGAACTGCTTAACTTTCTCGTTTTTAAATGGTGTACCATTGTCAGAAACAAGTGTAGCAGGTAGTCCAAAACGAGAGATGATGTTGTTCAAGAGGAAGCTACAGATAGTTTCAGCATTCATGGATCGGAGCAGGATAGCCTCAACCCATTTTGTGAAATAATTTGTGGCGATGATGATAAAAGGTATGTTCGTTGGAAGGAGGTGATATTTTCCCAATAACGTCCAACCCCCATTTTGCAAACGGCCAAGGAGAAGTTTGGCTTTGCAACTCCTGAGCAAGAGCGTGGATAAGGCGGTTATGTTGTTGACATTGAAGGCATTTCTTGACGAAATCGAAAGAATCTCGTTCCATCGTCTGCCAATAGTATCCCATGTGTATCAGTTTTCTCACCAAGGATCTACCACCAAAATGTCCACCCCCAAAACCCGCATGGGCTTCTTTAAGGGCAAGGGGTATTTCCACCTTAGTGAGGCATCTTAGCAACAAGCCATTGTACGCTTTTCGATAAAGAACGTCGGATAAGATGACATAACGGGCTGAAAGCTTTCATATACGAGCGCGATCATTTTTCGTCACAGAGTCAAGAAAGTTTCCAATCTCCAAGTAATTGTAGATACTAGAGAACCATTCTACTGACCCTACATGGAGGGAAGCCAAAGACTCGAGTGCGGGTTGATCGGGAACTGTCGGGGTTCGCACGACTTGAACCACGAAGTGATATTCCTTCGTATCCTCTTCTAAAGGTACCAAGGAAGCAGCACTTGCCATGGCATCCGCATGTCCATTTTCTCACCTACGAATGTTGTTTATTGTGAAAGAGGAAAACTAATTGACCAAGGACAAAGCGAGGTCTCGATATCAAGACAGCTTACTTTGTTTAGCTTGATAAGTCCCTGTGATCTGATTCACAATAAGTTTAGAGTCACCTAGTATACGAAGATGTTTAATTTTCAACGCAATCGTGGCATGCAAACCCGCAATAAGAGCTTCGTACTCGGCAATATTATTAGTGCAAGGAAAATCTAATGGAAAAGATAGGGGGGCCGGTTTACCTTCGGGGGATATCAAGACCACCTGCTCCAGAACCGGTCTGACACCTCGATCCATCAAAGTACATTCTCCATTCGAGGTCATAGTTGATTGTGAAGATATTCTCATCAAGGAATAGGTCCAACCCAAGGAAGGAGCGAGGTGAGGGAGCATCTGCCAATTGATCGGCAACCGCTTGTCCTTTTACCGATTTCTGAGTGACAAATTTTATATCAAACTCAGAAAGCAATATAACCCACTTCGCTAATCTCCTAGCAAGGTCAATGCTAGAGAACACATGTTTCAAAAGATCTGTTTTCACTATAACGTGAGTTTTGGCATGGAGGAGATAGTGCCTCAACTTTTGTGTGGCAAATACAAGAGCAAGGCACTGCTTCTCCGTGGACGAATGACGGGATTCATAATTGACAAGGACGCGGCTAATGTAGTAGACTGCTCTTTCTCTTCCTGCGTCATCATACTAAGCTAGCAGGGCTACCATAGTGTATGGCGAAGCAGCGAGGTAAAGCAGGAAAGGTCTATCTTGCATAGTCGGCATCAATGCAAGAGGATTGGTTAAATAAGCCTTAATGGATTCAAAGGCCTTTTGACACTCTTCGTCCCATATAAAGCGAACATCCTTCTTTAGCAGACGAGTGAAAGGAAGGGTGCGGTCAGCCAACTGAGATATGAATCTGCGAATTGCTTGAACCTTCCCTTGTAAACTTTGTAATTTGATGATGTTCCTTGGTGGAGACATGTTAACAATAGCATCAATCTTATTCGTGTCGACTTCAATTCCATGATAAGAGACTATAAACCCGAGGAGCTTGCCAATGTCGACGACGAAAACACACTTTTGGGGATTGAGCCTCATCTTGCAGAGTCGAAGCCTCTCGAAGATAAGACGAAGATTCTCCACATGATCTTGACAGTTTACAGATTTTGCCAAGATGTCATCGACATAGTCTTCCAAGATCTTATGAATGAAATCATGAAATATCAAGGTCATTGCTCGTTGATAAGTCACTCCTGTGTTCTTTAAACCAAAAGGCATGACCACATAGCAAAAAGTCCCCCAAGGGGTAGTAAATGTTGTCTTGTACTGATCATCCGGATTAATACAGATTTGATTATAACCCAAGAAGCCATCCATGAAGGATAACAATGCATCGCCTACGGTCGAGTCCACAATCATATCTATATTAGGTAACAGAAAATCGTCTTTAAGAGAAGCCTTGTTGAGGTCCCGAAAGTCAATAAATATGCGAATACAGTTGTCAAGCTTGCTAACAGCGACTATATTCGAAATCCAGGGAGAATAGTCAATGGGACGGATGAAGCTTGCCTTCAATAGCTTCTCTATCTCGGTCTTGACCATTAGAGCTACCCTAGGATTGATCTTTCGAATTTTTTGCTTAACAGGCTTGGCATCGGGACATAGAACGATATTGTGGACCACTATGGATTCATCAATATTGGGCATATCTTCATACGTCCAAGTGAAAATATCAGGGTAAGCACGCAAGAGAGCGGAGTGTTCATCTGCTTCCTTGGAAGAGAGGCACTTCCCAATCTTGATTACTTTTTCTAAAGATTTTGCATCTACGGGAACTTCGACAATATCCCCTTTAAGGAGGGAACTACGGTCCTCGGGATGAGATATCGGAACATCATCACTGACGTTAGATAGAGGGTACTCCTCGTCAATGCTCAGAACAGATTCTCCAGAGTATGCTTGTTTATGTAAGCGAAACGGTAATCGTTTCTTGTGATGATAAGGAGGTAACGGAGAATAAGCACCTAAAAATTCCCCTAATGCTTCATCCGAAGAGAAGACATCTATAGGAACCTTCTCGACTTGTCCTCTTACTTCTATCAACTCGAGATGGGTCAAACTCAACGGTTCGGTCGAAATCATATTAACACTCCACCAAGGTTTTTGTCTAGACTGTTCAACAAGGCATCCCAAACCAAGGTTGCGCTGTCATTGCTTAAATTGGATAGGGACTTGTATTCCTTGCTCGATACGTCCTAGGCCTTTCTACCCATAGCCATACCGAGAGGCAAGTTTATAACCAAACCCATAACGAGCTTGTAGAGTTTCAGGAGGGGGCAGCTCTACGTAGAGTTTCATTCCACCAATGGACATCAAAAGTTTCTACGGGAGCGGTCCTACTTCCCTTGGTTCGCAGACGTCAACCTCCTTTTCAAAAACAGAGTCACTCTCCCGGGGAGGAGCGGTCTCCTGGATAGGATCACACCTTGCTTCTTAAACGAGAGGGTCACTCATCCTCCTGTTAGCAGGATTTGGGAATTCTATATTGGAAGGGTCCAACTTGTACTCCGCTATGAAGAATTCGGAGAAGTTCAAGGAACCCCAGTCATCACCTAAGAGAGCATTTGTTTCAGGAGATGAAGAATACGAAGGGGATTCACATTCTTCCGTCTTAGGCGGTTCGTCTCGGTTGATACTCACTCGAGAAACAACTCCCGCAGTAGGTATCAACGAGGAACAAGCCATAACATCAACGGTTAAGGAAGGAATGCAATTCTTGAGAGTGGCAGTGGCTGAATTACAACCAGTAGCGGCTAGCAAACAAAGGTGCACAGCCTCTAGATTTTCTTTAACTGTAACCACTCGATTATTAGCAACGAACTTCAAGGAACGATGTAGGGTAGAAGTTATTGCACCCATATCGTGAATCCAAGGTCTTCCTAAAAGAAGATTGTATGGTAACGGGTCGGGCATTACATAGACCAATGTAGGCAAAGTAACAAGGCCCAACTGCAAAGGTAGCATTATCGTACCTAGAGCTTGGCTGCCAGCGTTATCGAACCCACGAATATACAAGGAAGAAGTTGCTAAAGAAGACGAATCAACCTTAATTTTAGGCAGTAGATCTATACCGCAAACGTTGAGAGTTGAACCAATCTCAACGAGGGTGCATCTAATACCAATGTTGTTAACGTTTACTATGATCATCAAAGGTTCTACTTGTTTCTGCACATCCGGAGGCGGGAGTTCTTGCGGGTTGAACGTAATATTCGGCGAATCCACTCGAATATGTGCCATCAATGCATCAACGTTCGTAGGCCTAGCCGAGGCAGGCAAGACAATCTTTTGTAAGGCCTCCTGCAGCATCTCTTGATAAACTGGAGCGGTCTGAAGCAAATCCCAAAGCGAGATCTTAGCCGGAGTAACGCGAAGTTGCTCGACAAGATCGTAATCGCCTGGTGCTTTGATCGCGGGTTTAGGAGCTAGAGGAAGGTCAGGTTGAGACAAAGGTAAAGAAGTAGGAGTTTGGTCCGATTGCGATGTAAGAACAACAGCTTGTTGTTCTAAGTTTTGTATGTTTCTCCTTGTAGGGTACGTGTGCTCGACGGCATTATAAATAGAATCAATAGCCTTCGCAAATATCGAATATAAGTTTGTTGGATTGCTACGACCTAGAATCCCATAGACGAAATAGTCCTTTCTAGGGAATGGCTTAGCCGGGGTCATGTAAATGACAGGTTTCTTAGGGCTTGGAGGAGCCACAGAAACTACTACCACATTTATTAACTCTTCAGTTGGTAAGGAAATAGTTTGTTTTGAAGATTTACAGATAGGGGAAAATGCTTCTAAGAAATCATCTAGAGCATCTTCCAACATATTGAAATCTCGTTCAGAAAAAGACTTCGACGACATTACGAAAACGGATTCGACGGTTCACGTCGAGTTCACCAAAATGTGATATGAGGGGGATTCGTTGCACACGGTCTCTTCCTTCTCGAGAGATCACCAGGGAACGAACTGCCCTTATACACCTCAAATTGAATAGATCAATGGAATCGTGAAGAGAAATGAGAGAGTAGGTTTCGGATCCGAAAAAGCAAGACTTCCAAGTTCCAGTATCCGGCTGAAGAGCTCTTGACCAAGAGACGTCAGCGCAGTTCTAGGACGCCAGCGTGGCGCACTGGCATCCTAAGCTGCAAAGAACTCAAGAGCTTAGGCAAATGAAACGGAGTCTCACTTCTTGACTCAGATTGGGATACGTGAAGAATCAAATAATCAACAAAAAACTATGAACTAAAAGAGAATACAAAAGAACTTGAAACAAGATCACCTTCGCGCGTTCGAGTCTTTAGTCCAAACTTCCTTTCGTAACCTGCACACAAAAGATCAAGGGGAAAAGGTTGGGGCTGTATAGGGGTCTACCTCAGTTAGACCCCCATATTGGTGTTCCCACCTCCACAAACAACCAAGTTTGGTAGAGAGTGTAAAGGAAATAACAAAGTGGTGAAAACAAAACCTGCTTTGGAGTAGAGCCCGCACCACAAAGTAGTAAATGAACTAGTAGGAAGGAGTGATAAAGAGAGAGAGCGTTACCCACAGGTCAAGACTCTCTTCTAGAGAACACGGGCGCACCGCAATGTGCTTGCTTGAGAGCTAGTAGTTGCTAGAGAGCTGGTAGCTGCCGGAGGGACCTCAGTCCAGCATGGCTTCGCCAGTAAAAGTGTTGCTATTCAAGAGTAGAGCTTACCCAAAAATATAGCAAGTGGTGGCAATGCTTGAATTGATGGCTTTCAACCCCAAGATGAGGGCCAAAAGGAGTTTTTAATGCATGCAAGGGCGGCGCAAAGCCGTTTCACTCAAGACCTAACCACTAGGACACGTGTCACAAGGGTCAGGGTTCTAGATTCGCTGTTTAAAACTTGGAAAACCGCCAAGACGCTGGCGCGCTATGCAAGCGTCCAAGGCCTAGATTTTCGAGAAACGCCCCGTCAGGCTTCTGTCGTTTCGCCATGTGTCCACATGGAATCAAAATCGCGAAATTCCAGCTCATGGGATTTTCCCATTAATGTTTCTAAGGTGTCATAAATGTTAGGCAAGATGCAAAAATGTGGAATTGCCCCTATGTGCAATTTTGCGACATTACAGAACAATAGTAAATAAATATCACTTATTGATAATTTTTAGAACACTTCTAAATATATGTATAGTATACTATGTAACCCGAGGATACGTCCCCGGCCAAATTAGGGGCATCTCCAACAAGAAACATTTAGGGGCATTTCCCCAAAATTCAAAAAAATCGAAAATGTCCCTGATATGGCCAACATGCAATTGGAAACACCACGGGACGTCATCCCCTGATCGTCCTAGGAATAGCTAGCCATCCCCTATGGCCTAGCCACTTTCCAATTGCTTCTTTTTCAAAAACAAAAAAATAATAAAAAATAAAAAATAAAGGGGTATGGGGGCTATTGATTAGGGACAGCTACATATTTCTATAATTTCATTTTCGTCATTTTGTAGTTGAAAATTGCAGCCTTTGGGCGATTTGACATAATTTTTATATAATATATATACAAATTGTCAATGAATGCAATTAAATTTTGTTAAAACTTTATTTGTTTGTCACTCTCTATGAAATGAAAATAATAAATATCAATTGAACTATAATATTATGTGTTAAGGTTCTATGATGTATATGATGATTGCCTTATCAATGTTGTCGTATGATACTGAATATTTGAAATTTTCTATATTTTTTAAATTTTCCCTATTTTCTTAATCGTCATCCCCTAATAATGGCCTCCCTCCCGTCCCCATCCAAAAAATGTCCCCTCATCTCCTGCCCTCCTCATCCCAAAAACTTGGGGAAACATTGATAATATGTTTACACTAATATCTAATTCTTATTTAAAGAAAGTTTGGAGGTTTACTCTCTAAATTATTTTTTCTAGAATGTGTGAAGAAATGCCACTCATCAACTATTTTTTATTATTATTTACTATTTTATGAACATTTATATTGCTCTAATAAATAACTTGTCTAAACCAACTTTCTAATTTTATACAAGTATATATATATGCATGTATATATGTTAAGTAGAGTTTATGGGGGTTCATATGAGAGGATTTTAGCTCTTTTAACATTTTTTTTCTTGCATGTGCTATTTATCTTTTTCCTACTTAAAAGAGGTCAATTGATATTTCTAATAGTGAACCAAGATAATGATCACTTAACGATAAATCTTTAGCCCCCTCTTTTATTAAACATAGTTTATGGCTAGTTGAAGGCCAAATGTGATATAGCATCTCTTTAATTGTCTGTTGATAGATCTCTTGAAACACATTCCTTAGCCTTGCTAACAAAAAAAAGGAACAAATGAACCACCCTTATTATCAATTGGCATTTAATTCCCTATAGTCTAATATTATTATTATAGACTTGCAAAATTCCCTAGGTCTAGGTCGTTAGGTCCATCCTTTAGGATAGCGTTGATTACCAACAAAATTGACCTAGCTTGGTTCTACGTAATGCATTGGCAACCCATGAACTTCCAAATTTCAAGTTTGAAATTATACCCTCATTGACCTCCTCTAACTAATCAATGTGTCAATTTGGACCTAAAATATATGCTTATGATTTAAAATGTTGTATTACAAAGTTTCCAAATAAATAACTTTGATTTTAAATATTTATTTTAATATATATCATAAGTTTCATCTCATTAAATTTTAAGGTTAGTGTTTGTATTGCTTGATTATCCCTTTACCTTTTAAGTTTTAAAATTACTCACATTGGTTCCATCTCATCTCTCCAAATTTTGGTTGGAGATTTAGCTTGATAGAATATTGGTTGTTGGATCGAATGAATAGCATTGTCATTATAGGTTGGGCTGGCTAATGACAGAGGCAAAAAGAACTTCCATCCAAGTCCCATTTATTGATCATAACAATATCATGAAAATGCTACATTCGACCAACAACTAAATATAGATGGGGTATTAGGTTAGAGAGCATAACTATAATTTATTACTTTAGAATGAAGTAAAATAGAAAATGAATGAACCGCTAGTGAAATCATATGACTTGATTTTATGGTTTGACTACTTCATGTTGATCTTCATTTGTTCATGCATGGACAGGCATGGTGGCAGCTCACTACTATCTACACAGGTTACACAGGCCTCTCTACATATACACCTACCCATGCCAAACATGCAACATAGCTCTTAAAGCTCACTGATCAATTTTTTATTTGCTAGATTGAATTGATTAACTAAGGCTTCTCAAGGGTTTTTTTTAAATTGAAAAGCTTTTAATATATTTTTTTCTATCAAGGATTCCTTCATTGAGATCTTTTACATTTATCATATACATTCCTTAGTTGATGATGATATGGTGTGTGACTTACCATAAACAATACTTCGATTGTGTAAGGAAAGAAAAAACAAATGACAAGGCAACAACAAAAGAGCTTAGGCTTGCTCATTCAAGCAAAGTTGAGGCATTGCTACAAATAGAAAAGTACAAGCAGATGCTCAATGAATCCACTTGGAGCCCAAGAATCTCAAAAATCTTTTATAGAAAATGCCACACACTTCATAGCCTCAAAGGCATCTCTTTAGAATCGACAGGTTTTAGAGATGTCATTTTTGTTATTTGTGTTTTAAGGCACAATAGATGTTCTATTCTAAATTATAGAGAATTGGATGATGAGACAAAATGATAGGATATAGAATGGCATAGAAAAGTATAAGAATTATAGAGAATTGGATGATGAGACAAAATTATAGGATATAGAATGGCATAGAAAAGTATAAGAATAAATTTATATAGAAGTATAGGGAGTATGTATATAGGTATTGTTAATATTCTTCATTAATCTCCATTTTAATCAAAGGATCATACCATCCTTTATTCTTCTAGCTCTTTTTAATGTTTTCATAGCTTTATTTTTGCTTTTGGAAAAAGTTTCAGAACACAATGCACCTCTAGTAAAGCCCCAAGAAAAGAAAAGAGCAACAGAGAAGTCCAAACAATACAAGATATGGATAGCAGAAAACTAGAAGAGACGTCGAGAAGGATGCTTGAAAGCATCAATGATAATGAAGATAAACCGCAATTGTGCTCTTCAACCATCCAACACACCAAACTAATAAAAAGTTATGGATGAGATTGATGATTGTATCTGGTTGAAGGCTCTATCACATGAATTATTAAGATTGCCATCATTAATATATTAATTGGCATCTAACAATATGAGTATGATCAAAAGAAACAAATAACATCATAAAAGAATTTAATTGAATCAACTCCATCTCATTCATAATTAAAATATCTTTTAATAAGTTCAGTACTTATCTAAACCATAGCACTCAGAAAGCTCATCTACTCTAGGAAGATCTTAGTGATATTGGTCCTCATAGCTATGTCACACATCGGAGGACATCTGTAGAAAGACAAAGTACCATGCAAATGCATCAAAGCCCTAGCCAAGACAATCCCGAGTGTACTCTATACCCCAAGTTGAATGCCCATAGCCCACCAAACCACCTTCTTCTTCCTTTAGTGATCTCCATGCCTCTTTCCAAGTCTCACATAAATGCTTTATATAAGCCTTAAGGGTTGGTTTTCAAACCATCACACCCTTTCACAAAGGTTGTCTTTAATTAATTATTTAATAAATATAATTATTCCTCTCCTTTAAAGAGTTTTTATAAATATTCTTCATTAATTTTCATTTTAATCAAAGGATCATATTATCCTTTATTCTTCTAAGTCCTTTTATTGTTTTCATAGCTTTATTTTCAATTTGGGGAAAAAGTTTCATAACACAATGCACCTCTAGTAAAGCCCCATGAAAAGAAAAGAGCAACAGAGAAGTCCAAACAATACAAGATATGGAGAGCAGAAAACTAGAAGAGAAATCGAGAAGGATGCTTGAAAGCACCAATGATAATGAAGATAAACCACAATTGTGCTCTTCAACCATCCAACACACCAAACTAATAAAAAGTTAGGGATGAGATTGGTGATTGTATCTGGCTGAAGGCTCTATCACATGCATTGTCTTACTAATCATTTATATGTGGTCCTAGAGCAAGGTCTCATAAAATAGGACAAACTAAATTCTAGAAGTAAGAAATTTTCAGTGTTGAGCTCTCAAGTTGGTCAGTCAAGGTGTTAAATCTTTTCTATCTAAATTTAGCACATCTCAATAATATGTAAGTCCAAGCATCTCCAATCCACAAATTTCTTTATAAATGAGGTTTCTTAAAATGAAAAGATTATCTAATTTGAGCTCCTAGAGACAATATGCAAATATAATGATCTTGTGGTATTTGATAAAATTCAAAATTACACCAAAGGACCCTCAAACAGCAAAAAAGCATAAGTTGAAATACTATGGATGTCGATTCAATTGTTGAAAGTGGAAATAAGATATAAATAAATGAAACTTCTCAGCACAATGCCTTTCTAGATTCTCTAAATATGCCTCTAATGTTCGACTAGGTAAGAAACATGATTAATGACTTCATCCTAGAAGATGATCAAAAAGTTTTATATTACATCAACTTCACCTTTCACCCGGTGACCTCTCAACCCCAAGATGATTTTTTATTCTAAGTATTTAGCTATCTTATTTGTCAAGATGATTGACTCATGCTCAACTTATTATGCCTTTGAAGGTTATGTTGTAATGTGTTTGTAGCAAGGTTTGGGCTATAAGAATCAAAGACATCATCATTAACTACTAAAAGAGGGCTAATGCAAGATTTGATAACCATATAGGAATGTCTAAGGCTATGTTAGCTGAACTGGACAATCCTAGAAGGAAGCACAGTACTCTACCTAGAAACTCTCCAAACACCTAAGGCCAATAAACCTCTAGAGGTAAAGGGACAAAGAGAGCTAAACAGACTACATGCTTGTGAAAATTTGGAAACAAATTCTTAAAACCTAAAAGGAGAAAAAATATCATCTCTAGCCTTATAATATAGTCATATAAATTTTGAGAAGGTACTGCAAAATAATCCATATGCTAGAAGGCTATCAAAATCTTAAGTTACCATGTTTTAGTTTCACTTATTGCGGATGTTCCTTGTCCATATGTGTGCCTAAAATACCTGGTTATGTTTTCTCTTCAGCTTTTGTCAACATGTCAAGTGATGTCAACTTGTCTTGACCACTTCATTAACTACACCGATACTTGTGTATACATTGTTTCACTAAAGCAATACCAAGAAGTTCGCAAAGATGAAAAAATTTCAGATCCTGCATTTGGAAACTATTTACTGAGAAAATATCGTACAAACTCTTTTGCTGATAAAAATTATACACTTGCCTAGTGGTTCCATTGTAGCCTTTAGAGTAGTTTTCTAGCTTAGGTTGCAGGATTTTGCATTTTCAAGGCTCTTAATTCATGAAAGATTATGAGTATACACTTTTTTGCTAGACACTGTGTTTTGTCTTGTTGGGGTTTCTCTTTTGTACATGGGATTTGTTTTCTTGTCACTGCCTAGTTAGGGGTATTTTAAAACACAAATTGCAGTCCAATAAATGAGTTTGCTCATTCATGGATACTCATAAAAAAAAAAGAAAAAAAAATCTTCCTTTCCTTTTGAAACTCCAATTAGCATGCTATTTAGCATCATCTAGTTAAAATATCATTTGCTGTACAGGGCATTCGTCTAGGCATGATGCTTCTTACTAGACATTGTGCAATGCAAGAAGAACGTTATTGATGAGATACCACAATTACAAGCAACGAAAATCATCTTGCATATCACATTGCAAACAATACACCAATTAAAATGTTCCTTAAAATCTGAAATGATATAGATACATAGAAGAGCAGTCAAATGAGAAGTTTAATTGATAAAACCTCCTTGCCCGTGAGCTTCTCACAAAGACAGGAAAGACTCCATCTTCTTGGAGGTGTTAGTTTCTGGCATGCAATAGTAGACAGATCCTCTATTCCTCGCACATGAACATTATAATCATCTCGCATCCTTAATGCATCACCACCTATACAAACACCAACCTGGAAAAACTCAGTCAGAAAAATATCTAAACAAAATCAATACAACTTCAATATTATTAATGCATGCATTCAGACAACCACAATAATTAAACCAATTGATATATATTATGTAACCATCAAAGCCAAAAAAACAAGCAAACCTTTACTGAAGACTCATCTTCCAAAAGTGACCGTAAAACTGGAGGAATACCAGAATGAATGATATGCATCACATCACAGCGATCAGCTTCCAAGCAAATTTGTAACACTGCCACCTTGCTGGGTATCTCACCCACTATAGACACATAAAAGCAAACAAATTATACTTCAACAAAGAAAGGTTATAGCTGGAACTCTTGCACATTCTAATATCAGGGTCAAATCACCTATAACCCACTTACCTACACACATACAAGTGTACAAACCAGTATAAAGCCATTATAATTCACAGACAAGATAGCCTACTCCACAAACAACGGAAGCCTAGATATGAATGTAAAATATTTTACAGAGATTTAGGATTTCATCCCAATTCATACACCTTATGCATCTGCGTAATGTCCCTGTTTTCCAAGTGATCACCCAGTGGAGTCTAATTTAATTAATTAATTATTAAATCGTCCTAAGTAACATTTTGGACATTTATATTTTATTAATTAATTAATTATTAAAGTGATTTTATTAAATACATTATTATAATATTAAATAAAGCCACTTTAGAAAGGCAAAATATATGGAAAATTGAAAGGTGATGATAAATATAAAAGGTGGTGAAAAAGAGATTTTTATTATCTTTGGAAAATTATTATTGGGACTATTTTCGAGAGCTTGGCTTTAAAGAAGCTTGAGGACAAAAACTCTTGGGTTTTAGGGTGGATAGGACAAAAATCCAATACCATCAAATGGCGGATTCACTAAGAATTTGCATAGAGCATCAATGAACAATTGGATGATTTTGGGAAATTTCAAATTTGTGAAGTCTTATTTTAAGACAAATTTCAAGAGGTATAATTGGAGCTGCAAAATTGGTTATAAGGTGATAATTACATTACATTTGCTGAAGTGGATATACAACTATTCTGTTTCTAGATATGCAGATTGGTGTCTATTAATTTATATTTTTTAAGCTGTCCCTGAAATGTCCATACCCTCAGCACCAGTTATGGAGGGGATGGTTTTATTCATGCCATACCATTTTGAAAGGGAATCGACAATATTAATTATTTAATTATCAGTTCCTTCCAAGGCCACCGTACATCTTGTAAAGGCCATATTACTTCAGCAAAGATTTAATTGCCACATTTTGCACTAGCTGCAACTTGTTTGGGGAAGTTGTACAAAGCAAAGATAAATTAATTGATAAAGTGGCAGTCAAACTGATGCATAGCCTTCAAAGTCAACATTTACCATTGCCAATGAGCCACCGTATAACTTTGAAGGGAGTTGAGAACATTCAAGGGGGGTGTTGTACAAGTCTATCGCTACCGTACCAAGTGGAATTGAGCCATACAAGCTAGGAATGGCACAAGTCAGCAATACATTGGATGTTTATGACTAGGTTGCTGTCATGTATTGGTAAAAGGTGGCACTGAATGCTGGGTAGTTGAGGAGTGATCCAGTTGATAAGAGGAGTGGTGTCTAAATATTTCAGTCTCAAATACTTGAGGTCAGTAATCAGTATGTTTCAAGTTTTTTTTATAATCTGCCATTACTATGTGCCTGAGTAATAATTAATGGAAAATGAGCTAGTTAATCCATCTATTTTGTCTATGAATTCCAAAACATTGTGAATGTTATATAAAAAGTCGCAAATCCAAGGATAGACAAATCTGCATTCCAAACAAATATTACAGTCATATGTGTATGCAAACTGTTTGACAAATTGCCTTTGGGAAAATAAGAAGATTGGTAAAAAAACTAGAGGGGCATCTTACAATCTGATTAACAGCTCAGTTTTTTATTTGAAATGTATAGAGAGATGAAATGAACTGTCAATCACATGCAAATGGGGTGCATTAATTGAAAAATAATTCCCTTGACACTTTTTACTGGTTATAATTGGGAGTGGATTTGCAAGTGTACAAGTGTGGGAATAAATAAATGCTTGATGGTTGAAGGGGGGTGGAGTTTGTTACTGGTTCAATAAGGATTGATTTTGCAATAGGAGTTGATTTTTACAAAATTGGATGAAGTTTAATGTTGTACAATGTACATGTGTGCATATATAAAAGAAATTCAAATATTTCTATTGGTTTATGAAAAAAAAAGTTATATTTTAAAAATATTCTTTAAAGTATAACATTACTATAATATATTGAACTAGCAACCTACCAAATTTCCATAGATAATACATCTTCCAATAGTAATTTAAAGGAAGATATTAAATTTTGTTTAAAGTTGCCATCTCAAAGGTGTAGGATTCAAGTACACATACTATGGCTGATATTTGGGAGAAACAGGTAAAGCATACTTCGTGTGTAAGTGAAAGTAGAAAATGTCCAAGCCTATTATAAAAATCTGTTATACTTTCATCCTAAACAATCTTTTAACAGTGATGAAACTGTCCAATGTTTGTGTATATATATGTATGCATACAGAAATGATAGAAAGAGGTGCACATGTATATAAACAGTCACAAATCAATACATACATAGATTGATAATATTCCCTATAGATTTATCCATCTGTCATTTACCAACCTATGGTAGCTTGCAAACATAAATGTTTGCTTCCTTAAAATTAAAACCAGACTATATGATGGCAATTATTTGTCACAGCATGCTCAAGAGGAAGTTTGTATGTGTATGTGTATGCACATAAACATAGATTACATAATGTTGGCGTTTCAAATCACACCTCTGGAATGCGTTCTGGAAACGGACAGCTATGTGCAGTAAAATGCTCTTCGAATTAGGAGGGGAAGCTCCCTCTTTTGCTGAGTTGCATAAAGAAAAGTAATCTAAACTTAATTACGTCTATCTTTTTGGTTCAGCTGCGAGAACACAAGGTTATAGAACACTAGATGTTGCGGCTGAGGTTTTCCCTTTAATGAAACTAGACAGCTACAACTTAACCTACGCTTAAAACGTTTCCACCCTCTCAAGTAAACGCAGAGCAAGAGAGTTTGGAAATGGACGAGTATGATTTCTGACAAATATACTTAAATAAACTATTTTTCAACACACGTTTTATGGCAAGCTGAAAAAGAGATTACAAAAGTATTACGGAAATAAGAGACTTTTATTTCAAGGCAGACAACACACGCTCAAAATTTTATTTACTCATATTTCTAGCACAAAACAAATAGACGGAAACTTGAGATGTTTATATCAAGGTAGACAAAGCACGCTCAAGATTTTATTTACTCAAGTTTCTGGAACAAGGATTACAACTTCGGGACAGCAAGTTGTAGCAACACGCTTGCAACATGCGATCAACCTAACTATAATCAACACAACACATGAACTAAACAAGTATTTGCAGCTAAAGAGGCATGCAAACTTGCTCCTTACACAAAGTGAACAATACTGAACGATAACAAAGAGAAGGTACTATGACACTTATGTCTTGTTATCACAAGCACGGTTCCAGGAAAATGAGCAAACACTGCTCTTATTTATAACTAAGCAGAGGAGTAGGGAACCCTAAAATCTCCTTGCTTTTACAACTACTACTTGCCAACATGCAAGCTTTATTTCTAAATCTAGAAAAGATAAAACATTTAAACCCTAAGAAAGCATCTAAAATGGAAAGTGCCAACTCATTACATTTGTTTTCCTTCTTCTTCAAAGAATGGATAAGAATTGGGACAAGAATAGAAAGAAAGCGTGAGATAAGAATGGAAAGAAAGCTTGGAGAAAGCTTCTTAGAAGATTGCCGCTTTAAATCTCTCACACATCCGCCAAAAAGCAGGAAACTGCCTCTTTATCAGGAGTGTTGATACTATCTTTAGCTGTATTCCACTTTTCTAAGATCTTCTCCTTTTTTGCGATCAAACTTAGTGAATTTTTGACCTCTTCAGCTTCTTTCTGAGTTATGTTTTTGAAAAACATTGCTGCCTCAAAAGATGACTTGGCGGCTCTGCAACTTTATGCATTCTGACATTTCTCTTGATTCTCCCATGGAAGAGTTTTGCACAACTTTTTGTGATACTTGTCTTTTTGCTCATACCACTCCCTCTACACGTTCTTCAACTGAGATGATGATGTTTTATGTCCATGATGATACTGAAATGCATTTACCAACATCATCCGTTCGGATAATCATGATACAACACTTGTTTGGCTCTGAATTCAATGGGAGAGTACTCTATTCTGAAAAACATGAAGATTGACTGTAAACTTGACTAGGTTCTGACAAGCCCAGCACAAACCCTAAAAAATACCTTGCTGATTTTCTTCGTCAAACGGATGAATTTTTGGAATTTTTTCTGAGATATGGGTTCTCTTTAGAATCTCGTTACAAGCAAACCCAGATCGTCCGTTTTGTAAAATTTGGAGTGAAAATTGAAAAAGCAGCAAACCCTAATCTTCTTCGAAAAAAGCAAAAAAAGCTGGCATCTGGGTATTGTTCATGAGCACATTCTGGATGAACCCAATTGATTAGATTTTGAAAACCTCGAAGTTTCACTGAAAAAACTGTCATTTGAAGTTTCACTGAAAAAGCTGTGATGCGGGTTTTGTTCAGAAGAATATTTGAGATAGACCCACAAGATTGGAAGTTGTAAATTTTGAAGTTTTCTCTGACATGCAAAATAAAAAGCAGCTGCTGCAACCTTGAGAAAATTCTTCAAAAATTATCCAGAAGATAAAACCGGTATAAACCAGCTCGCTGAAAATTGAAAACAATGGCCTCCTTCTTCAAAGATTTGATGTTCTGGATGAAAAAGTGTGAAAAAGCAAGCCTTCTTGAGTGCTGATCTGAAAATATTATGAAAAACCAGCAAGTTAAACTCTTGAATCACGAAAATAAGGGTTTGAAGTTGCTGCTCTGTTTCTCCTTAAAGACCACCTGCAAAAATATTGAAAAATAAAACACAAAAGTGCTTTAAATATGCTTTGCCTTGAGAAAACAACTTTCTTTTTGCCCTAATTCTCCAAAACCCTAATTCAAGTTTGTGCAATGAACTTAGCCTTTGGTCTTCAACTTCAACTTTTGAAATTTCCAAAAATTTGACTAAGGCATGAGAAGTTGGGCGCCTTTTTTGAGGTATGCCATCTTTTTTTTCTAGACTTAGCCAACTTTTCTCCATTTTCAACTTCTGTTCAATTTTCAACCCTACTTTGACTCTGATTGATCCGGCGAACGAGCTGAACATTCCATTACGGAGCCTGATCAAATCTGACAATATGGTTCTGGAGACATCATCTGCTAAAAACTTCATTTGATCCTTTGAATTGTCAGGTGCCTACCCTTGAAAAGGGCGCCCATTTTCTCCAGAGTTAGTCAATTTCATGATCTTCAATTTTATGCTTGTCTTCTGACCTTCAGATGAATCCACGATTCTGGGCATTGTGTTGATCAAAATGACTGGCTGACGGATTCACTGGACAGTTGAGATGATTCTAGAAGGGGTCCTCTGGATACCTCATCTCTGGAAATTGACCTCTGGTGGCTCAAAACCCTAGGCGCCCTTCTTGAAGTATGGCGCCCATGGCTTCCATAGATAGTTTTTATTTCAAGTTTTTCACTGTTGCTTCCAACTCTCTTTTCTCACTTTTCCTCCTCTATTCGCCTGGCGATATTTGATGACTGCCTCCTCCGAAAGACGTGCTGATGGTTGCGTTGGACAGCTGGATCCAGTTTGACGAAGTCATGTTGGAGAAGTCTTCTGCAAATTCTATCATTTGACTTCTCAAAATCTTGGGCGCCCTTCTTCTCCAGGGGCGCCCATGTCTACCAGTGTTAGAATATTTTCATCCTTTTTCACTTCAGAGTTCTAAACACCTCTCATCATGGCCCCTGTTTGATCTGACTTTGCCGACGGCTGAGTGATCGTATGATTGCACTGTCGAGCTCCCTGCCGAGCTGAGATAGATTTGACCAACATTGCCTGGGAGCTGCACTTCTGGTTTTATCATCTAATGCTTTAAAAAGATGGGCGCCTATTCTCCTCAGGGGCGCCCATGCTGAGCAGACTTAGAAACTTTTATGCAAATTTCAAAATCCTTCCTTGTTTGACGTGCCTTCTTTGTCTTTGACTGTCGAAACGGAAAATTTTCTAAGGCATGAAGGTTTGAGCACCCTTCTTGACTGGAGGCGCCTGGATTCACCAGAGTTAGCCAAATTTTTGCATTTTTCAACTTTTTCAAATTCTTCTCTCCTCTCTCTGTTTTTCCTGCACGTTCATTTTTGACAGCTTCTGCTTGATGCTTGAACATTTGATTTTGATACCTGGCAGCCGACTGACCTCCATTGATAACCTTGATTCTCCAAAAGAAGCTTCTGAAAAAGTAGAATAGACCCACTAGGGCAAAACTAATATTTTCGTGATTCTGACTGCACCAGCTTGATGAGGAAGTATTTTTAAGCCAATCAAAATCAATCTTAACCCTAACGGCCAAAATTTCTATTTTTAGAAAATTTTGCAAGCATCCATTTCGAAAGAAACCCAAATAAACCCAAAAAAAGTTTCTATTTTTAGAAAACTGCTAAAAATAGAAATTTTCCTAAAATTTAGGGATGACAAATTGAAATCTGGGTATTGTTAATTTGGTCGCTCTAAGCTGACCCAAATTGTCAGATTTTGAAAATTACAAGGTTTTGACCCCATGCAAGACATGCAAACACCAATTTTGACCTTTTTGACAGATTTAACAATATCTTGACTCATTTCTTCAAAATGCCTAAGTGTAGCAAAAATTTTAATTTTGGGGTACAACACATAACAACTCACTTAACCTTTGAAGCAGCCCACATTAATGGTGCAAATTCATCCATGTATGATGTAAGTATGGACATAACCTGCACCGCTGATGCAGACTGTTTTAATGCTAGGCATGATGTATGCAAATGCCATAAAATAGAAAGAAAGAAAGATATTACATTAACTAAACCCCCATGGTTGGATTGAACAAATGCCTTGCAACCCACTTACTAAATCTATGGCTGCCATGGATATCTTATTATTATTTTCTAAAGAAAAAAAGAACCCTATCTAAAAGACTAAAAACCATTAAGAACTTTGTATATGTGAAATAACCAGTGTTACAAAATTCGCAAGGACTCACCTAGACTCAACAAGTCCCGAGACGAGCCAACCTTGACAAGTTTGGGAGACTCGGCATCCAAGTACTCACTAGACTCACTAAGTCTAGGCGAGTCCAGACCAAAAGACTCAACCACAACACAATCAAAGGAAAAGGCCAAAAAAACATAAATAAAGCAATTCACTTAAACTTTTTTGTTTTATATTTGTCTACTACACCCTAAAAACCAATTCATTTCATTTTCAAGCCAAAGAAAATGAAAAAAAATATAAAAAAAATTGAGCTGAAATTGATTTGCATTGAAGGGAAACCAGCAAGGAGATTGAGCAAAAAACGACGGTTGAATCACATTTGGGCAGGTTTGTAGCTACTTTTAGTGCATCTAAAGAAGTCTACAAAGAATTGGAAAGAGCTCACCATTGATTTCAAGCAAGATTTAAGAGGTAAGTTTGTATTTTGAAAGGTTTTTTTAGCCAAAAATTCATTTTTCTTCTACATTTCTTTTTTTTCTATTTTGTTTTACTGGACCAAAGAACAAACCCTAGGTGTGTTTAATTTTTTTGTTGAACAAACCCTAGGTGTTTAAAAAGTATATATTTTTATAGTTGCAAACATTGGGTTTTTTCTTGTTGCTATGGACAGTGGACAAGCTCAAATTGGTATTCCTGAATCTGTTTTTTTTTGAGTCTTTGGATTGGCTTAAGAGCTCCTTGGTTGGGAAATTTTGTGGCTTTTGCCCCAACATCAATGCTGTTAGAAGATGGGTCAATCGGGTTTCGAAGATCATATTAAGGTAACTTTTATGCTCAATGGTTTCTTTCTCTTCTCTTTTCCCTACGATGAAGATGGTTCAAAGGTCCTTCTTGAAAGCCATTGGTTTCTTGGCTAGAATGGCCTCCATCTTCAAGGGCGGTTTCCTAGTTTCAACCCTATGACAGACACTTTTAAGTTTCCTGTTTGGGTTTGTTTGCCAGGGCTGCCTTTGGAGTTTTGGAAAGATTTTTATGAGTATTGCTAACTCTTTTGGGCAATTTTACACTACGGATAAGATCACCAAATCCATGAAGAGATAGTTGTCTACTAGATTTTTGTGTGTTAGTGGAGAATAATCTTATTATCCCTACTCACATAACTTTAACTTCAAAATTTGGTAAGTGGGTGCAGCAGATTGAATATGAAAAATCTTCGGTTATTTGTCAATCTTGTGGTAAAGTGGGTCATGCCTCCTTTACTTGCTCGAGGAATCAAAAACAACACTTTGTTTGGAAGGAAAAGGTGAAGAGGGTTTGCTGTTGCGGAGGATTATTCCACTCATGAGCTTCAGAAAGAAGATTCTAATGGATATCCCTCTTTATCTAACCCCGTTGTTGATACTCTGGGCTTGGCTGGTCAAATTAGAGGACTTGTTTCTTCTCCCCATAAAAAGAAGATGAAAAGATTTTTGGAGAAGAACCCTTGTATAACGATACAGCAGAAATCTTTGGAACAATTTTTTAAACCACCTTGAGCTGGCTGGGTGGTGTTTCATGCTGCTCTGTTTTCAGTTGCTTTGTTGTAGTTCTACTTCTTGTTGTTTTGTCCCATCTTCGTGTTGTTCCTTCTTGTTTTGTTGTGTTGATAGCTATATCTTTCTCTTTGTAAAAGGGATCAGGTCCCTTTCAAAATCCTTGGATTTTTAATCAAAAAAACTAGGTTTTTTTTATATTAGTTTAATTATAAACCATAAATGTTATTTTTTTTCTATTTATATGTTATTGCAGCATTGTTTAGATTTATAAATTGTCTTTATACAATGTCTCGAACTCCAGTTAAAAGGGACCCTTGTTGGAAACATGCCATTGTTACCCCTGGGCAAAAGAAAGGAGAGGTAAATTGTTTTCATTGCAAAACAACTATGCTTGGGGGAGGCATTAATAGATTAAAATACCATCTTGCACACATATCAAGCCAAGATGCTAATCCATGCCCAAAAGTGTCTACTAAGGTTATGCGTGAAGTGCAAGTTCAATTGGAAACCTTTGAGCAACAAAAAGAACTAAAAAAGGGGCAAAGAGAGGAGATGGCAGTCATTGGTGGAACTAAAGACTCTTATTCTTCCATTTCTCCATCTTTGAGTGTTGGTAGTGCTAATGCTAGTGGTAGTGGCAATAGCATTGCTAGTGTTAGTATTAGGCCTAGAGTTTGTGTCGCAAATGTTGTCATTGATGTCAAGAAGGAATATGTTGTCCAAGATTGTTGTTGTTGATGTCAAAGGCGTATGGGAGATTGTTGGTAAGTTTATTGGCATTGATGTCGAAAGAAGATTATCATCACAATTGATGTCAAAAGGAAATTGATATCATGACAATTTAATGGGTGGCATGTGATATGATGATAAAAATCTTAAACTAAGAAACAGGAATACATTGATCATATTCAATAAATTGTACATTGGATAGGATGGAGAAATTAAAATAGATGATACAAATCTTTAACTGAGAAACAGGAATACATTGATCATATTCAAGAAATTGTACATTGGATAGGATGGAGAAATTAAAATAGACAAGTTCATTGATTGAACACAAGAAAGAATAAGAGTTTATTTTAGTTTATAATGGCTCACTATGAAATGTACTCTATGCTGGCTGAATCAATGAATAATAATGAGTATATTATTGGCAGACCTGCATTTATTATTGGCGCTTAAAAAGGAAAAGATTTTATATATAAGACAGACGACTTCACACCCAGCCTGACTCCCTTACAAATTGACATATATGCAAGACAATTTACAATTTACCCTTTGAAACCTATGAACAAGACATAAATAAGTTATGTATGCTAATTTTATTTTAAAAGCAGCAATTGATCTATCCATTCAGGACAGCAATTACCTTTGGACAGTGATGCATGAAGAGAAGCAATATAGATTATTAATAGGCAACGATGAATATATGTGGAGTGATTACTTTTTAGAGAGCACTGATTACATTTGAAAGAGCAGCGATCACATTTGTGGAATGATTACTTTTAGAGAGCAGTGATAAGATTTAAAAGGCAATGTTTAAGAAGATTAATGAAAGCAATTAAAGAAGAACAGAGGCAGCCATTAAGGAGAAATAAAAATGAGAAAAGTGTTTGAAGGCAACAATTAGTCTTAACAAAAAGACATATCCTTTTAAAGAGCTATCTCTATTCAAAGAGGTGCCTATCTTCATGGACGCATAAGGATATTAAAAAAAACAAGAAGAGAAGTAGAAATGTGTGGATTTCAAGATATATCATTCAACCACAAGTGGATTTGTAATGTCCCCTCCTAGCCTCTGAGCAGTGGAGATGTCCTTTAGCCTATTCCAGAGTTCCTATAGGCTAAATGGAGTTGGTAAGGGAACTCATTTCCAATCCTTTATGTGGAGGTTTTTGGCATTTTTGGCTAGACTTACTATTTTTGGCAGGGCCAATTCCAGCACTTTTTGTTTATAGTGAGTCGTTTTGATAATCAGTTTTCATGCTAGTTTGAGTTTTTAGTGTATTTACTATTTATAGTAGTTACTAAAAGTAGTAAGTCAATTTATGGTAACTGGTCTTGACCAGTCTTCTTTCAGCAGTGTCTTTCTAGTTTGGGCATTGGGTTTGCCAAGGTTTGATTATTTTAATATTTACATTCCTCTCTCGAAATGTTTTAATAAAGTTATTTTATAACTTTAGTTGAAGGTCAGAGGGGTCATCATATTGTACCTTGGCACCTAGTTCAATGACTTGAAGTGTTTTTAAAGCATCAAAAGCGTTTTAGATGGCTGGATAAGTGGGACGAATGAGTTAAGTAAAGTTTAAAATGAATTTTTAATTAAAATCGAAGGCAAAAAAGGGTGTTGCTTTTTGGAAGGAAGCTGATTTTCAAACTTGCATTGCCCTAATCTTTCATTGACCCTATATTATCTCATTTGGAGCTTCATTTGCATATGTCTAAGTTGGTTGCATAATGGGATGCTACTGGATTTTCTCCAGAGGTCTATAGTTTGGTGTTGAGGACGAAAACCCTCTTCATTCAAGAATTGGTTTTGGTGTTGAGAGACCCACCCTAGTCAGTTGGGTGTGATTCCACACAAGGGTCACTTTGATGCTTCACAAATAATCAAATTTCAGTATTTTGGTTTTGAAAGATGAAGACTTTTGAGTATTTTGAGGTGTTGCTTTTTTGGGTTTGGTGTGAATGAGCTTGGTTTTGATGGGTCTGATTATGGCATTGATTTCCAAGGAAGTTTTTGAGGGTTTGAAGCTGATTACAGTGATTTTCTGAGCATTTCATTACCAGAGCAGAATCTGGTTATTAGTTCATAACTCCGTTGTGGCTTGAGATAACTTTTTGGGTATTGTCTCATTTGAAGCTCCTCATCTTGGCGCCCCATGACATATATTTAATTGCATTTATCAGCAAAGGAATGATTTACTAGGACAAATTGCCCTAGCTAAGTATGGAACCCAGTTTGGTATTTTCTGGTTGATTTGACCTGTCGTTGTGATGATCAAAATCTGCACCTTTAAGGGGTTTGAAGGGCATTAGTTTGTGACGAATTACAGGAGTTTTGAAGGGCTTACTCGTTGGAGTTGTTATATGCATTTCTGGAGTTGTCATCAACTGTTTGAAGACTTATTACTAGGTCTGAAACTATTATTTCTGAGTCTGATATACACTTGTATAAGTCTGATTATGTATGCTAAATCTGAAGTTTCTGATATGATGTCCAATGAAATATATTTCTGAAGTTGTATCTATTTGCAATCAGTCATTATAGTTTCTTTCTATGCTTTAAGTTATTTTATCATGAATGCAAAACCATGAATGGCATTTGAAACACAAGCAAACCATCATCAAACAAAACTCAATCAGCAAATCAGGAAACAAAAAAAACAGGGGCTGTCATTACAAGATTTTATGAGGAGAAAAGAATAAATATTTAATCAAGGCAGATTTGTAAAGGAATTTGGAGCAGATTTGTGAAGAGGGCTATGCAGATTTGAGAAGGAAATTATATGAAAGTGATTGCATCAAATTTGTGAGAGAAAGAATATGTATAATCAGAATTTATAAAGAAATTGGAAGAGTTTGTCATCCATTAAAGAAGACGTATTTTGAGAACGAGAATACTTATTTGAAAGTTGGTGCTTTCAAAATGAAGAGATTGGTATCTCTTACTAAGTTGTGGGGATCGGTGTCTCCAGTGGGTTGGTGCCTACAAATTATTGTAAGAGAATTTTATTTAAGCAATATTTTGCCATTGTTTTCTCTTGGAAGGGTTTCCACATAAACCTTGCGTTCTTCTTGTGTTTTTATTTATTGATGTTGTTTGATTGATATTGTTGTGGTAGTTAAATTTTGAAAAAGTGAAAGATTTAGCTTATACCGATTCACCTCCCCCTCCCCCCCTCAGTATAAGAGTGTGCTCATCAGTTCATGTATCTAAGTTGGATTCATTTATTTTTCCACGCACTACTCCAAGTTCCCAATTGTCACTTGAGAGCGCCTTGGAACAAAGATAAACATAATGCAGCTAAAAGTGCAATTGGAGACTTTTGGTTCTATTGTGACATTTTATTCCACACAGCCAAGTATTTTTTTTCAACTTTTTGTTTTGTTTTAAAATATATAGCTTGATTCTTTGTCTCTTGAAACTTTATATTTAGTGGTATGTCAGATTCAAATTTACTCTCCATTTTACACTTATTTTATTTTATTTATTTGTGTTAAGTCTCCTTATTGGCAAAACATGGTTGATGCCATTACTATTTGCAGAGCGGGGTCCAAAGCCCCTAATGATAAGGAGATAAAGGGCCCCATTTTGTCACAAAAGGTGGCTATTGCGAAAGCCACAATAGAGGAGCAATAACACATATGTAGGAAGAATCGTGATTGATGGTTGGACGGATAGAAAAAATAGAACATTGCTCAATTTTCTTGTTTCTTTACTTTATTTCCTAAAGTGCATTGATTTAGTGATTAAGATTTTTAATTTATGCTTTATTGAATCATTGATTTTGTTTCTTTCTCAGGTAGCATAGTGTTCATCAAATCTACTGATGCATTGGGGAACACCAAAATGTTGAATTCCTTTGTGAAGCTTTAGAGGGAGTCTTGGCTGATGTGAGTGAGGAGAATGTGGTGCAAGTAATTATAGAGAATGTAGCAAATATGTTGTTGCAAGTAGACTACTAATGGATAGGCACACATCATTATTTTGGACTCCTTGTGTTGCTCATTGCCTTGACCTCATATTGGAGGATCTTGGTAAGATTGCATGGAGATTTCAAACTATAGGTCAGCTATATGCAAGTACCTTCGAACAATTGGTGGAGATTTCAAACTGTAGGTCAATTAGATGCATCATTGTTGACCATGTTTTATTGGGCCAACTTGGGGGTACATGCGGCAAGAGAGGAGACACCTCAAATGGGGGCTCCATTGGCGAAGAAAATGAAACAAAGGGATGCATCGCCTACTTTACCGAACAGAGATGATCGAGGCCATCAATTGTCTTCTTCCACCGAGATGAGTATGGAGGAAGTTTCACTCGCAGGAGACACAAGCTCACAAGAAGACATTTAGAAGACTATTCCCAAACATCCAGCCATTCTTGAGCAACCAATACTTGCCACTACAATCATACCAGTGACAGCTCCTACACCTCCAACACTAGCACAACCAGCACCACTAGTACCAGTATTGCCATCAAGGGAGACACTCGCAGTCGAGGATGACATCGAAGAGGATTTGGCGACTAGTTGGGAGAGATGGGGGCAGCAGCAGAAGCCCCTGCACCAAAATCGCCAAGAGCAATGGCCAAGAGCATACAACCACTCTATGAGCGTGAGTCAACTGACATGTTGGTTGACACTCAACCTACTAAACCCTCACAACAACCACTGAGTTCTCACAGCCAACCTCGCCAACCACAAACACTAACACGGCGACAACACCAGAGGCAGACTCACAGCCATAGCCGACAAAGTCAAGCGAGGAGTCTAGTGAGGATGAGTTTGAAGGGGCATTCATTGAGATTAGTCAACCAAATGCGTACGACTCCCTCGATACAATCCAAAGATATCTTGGAGAGTTATAGTCCATGGCAAGAGTAATGTACGAGGTGGGGGAGTTATCACGGCAATTGGATATTGGGCATGACCCATTGGCTGCCTAGGAGGTTGAGAGGATCCTGGCATTCATGCAAGTGTGGTGTGAAGGAGAATAATTTAGGTGTTCCATCTCATGGGGATGGCCAGTTATGGAGACCCTAGAGATGTTGGGTACTTGGCAACCAACTAGACCCACGACAATTCGAAGACGTGGCCGAGTTCTCTTAGCACTACACAGCACAATGTTACAGATATCTTTCTCAAATAGTGACGACAAATGCCTTCCATTGAGGCTATACAGACGAGAGACAGAGCACTTGCATAGGCCGAGAGCATTAGAGCCGAGCTAGTTGACCATCTCCGTAAGTCCCAGGAGCAATTGGTTCAAGTGATAATAGAAGAACGTACTCGAGTCATAGCTCTTGAGCAGGTAGTGGTAAAGAGAGATAGACTATTGGGCGAGCGGGATGCTCAATTTGCAGAAAGAGATGGACTATTGGTCAAGAGGGATGCCCAATTGACTAGGAGGGACAAAGAGTTAGAGGAACAAATTCAAGGGTTGGAGAAGACAAAGACAAAGCTAACGAAGGCAATACACATAGTCAAAATTGCCAGAGAATGAGAGTTGGTGGCGAACTAAAGGCTCTAGTGTCTTCGCCAGCAACATTCGGCAACAACTACCCCCACGTCCTCCGTGCATCCAGAGGCGTCCTCTCAATCCCCTTCTTCTCACTTATTTTCTTTTCTATTGTATAGTCCCCCATTTTGTTGTTGTGTCGTCTGGAAGATGACTTTATTTTTGGGGGGCTGATGTAGTCAGTCGAAATTTAATTGAAATGTTTTAATCAACCCGATACTAAATAAATGACTATGCTTTGACTTGAACATGTTAAGTCCCCGATAGTTGTTGTAGTCGGATGGTAGTTGCCAAGAGTTGGTATTCCTAACCAACTTTGATAGACCATTTATACCTCCCTATCGTTCATAGTTGAGGACCACTATTATGCTTTTGATGTACTTGTTTGTCACATCTCATTTTCCCACTCAACTAAAATATTAAATTAATTGAGAAAAAACTAAAACATGCTTATGGATTTTAAATAAATAAATAATTTTGTTTATTTATATTTTATTATATATTTTGTTGGATATAGAGGTAGGAAATTGTATAGTTTATTATAAATATACAATAATATTGAAAGTATATTATATATATTCAATAATAATAATTTTGTAAGTAAATTAAATAGATAAAATAAACAACAAAATAAAAGAGTAAACAAAATTGTTTGTTAATGTATGCAATTAATTTTGTTGATGTAAAAAAAAATGATATTTTAAATAGAAAAGAAGAAAGGTAATAAAAAGGGGAAAATACCTCTCATTCGAGGGAACGATATTCTCATTCGGGGAAAGCAAGAAGGGAGGCAGTTTAAAAACTGCATGTAACCGTTTTGAAGGGAGGAGGTATTAATGCGCAGAGTGGGTGTGTTGGAGGGGGTATTGGCTGAGAATAGGGGCTTCAGTAGGCGCAGGCATACTCGTCGTCACAAGGACCGTTGCTAGCAAGGCAGGCCCAGGTGCTACACTATTTCTTTTACATCGATCTCTCACTACTTTTGATTATCCGATTTAAGAAAATTAGAGATTAATTTCAACAGTTGTATAAGAGAACTCAGAATTGCGCATGCGCACCTGTCAATTTCAATTTATATCCAATACCCATAAGTATTTTACCAAATATGTGTAAGCTAAAAGAGAGTTTTTATTTCATGAATAGAGATGATGTTGACGTGATTACAAAGTTGTTGTACTTTTGCAAGTTTATTCCAGTAATAGACAAGGTTTTGTTGTTCAAGACCTTATTATTATCTTTTTCTATGGACCAACTATCCCTTGAAAACATATGGTTTCGGCATGGTGGGGTGCACTTCCATGTATTTTATCTTCCATTGATTGTCACTTTTGGAAAGGAGTGGAGTTGTAGGGTGGTAGTGGTGGTGTGAAAACAAAAGCATTTGCGTGTGATTCTTTGCTTAGTTTACTAGGTTAAGCATTCTCGGGTGATTAGTTGCTTAGTTTTATTGGTTGTGCATTCTCGTGTGTTTCGTTGCATGGTTTTCTAGGCTATAGCCATGTTGATTCATTGAGAGAAACACTACACCTAGCTCTCTCTCTCTCAGGAGCAATGGATAGGGAAACAGTGGATGACTTAATGGTGTCTAGGACAAGGAATCTTGCAGAGGTATGTGAATTAGCCTTTGGTTTCCTAGCAACCTGTCCTCTCTTCCATATGATCCTACTGTGCAACTTGGAATGGAAATTTCGTATCTGAAATAAAAGAAGCGTAGAGTTATGCAAGGTCATGGGTTTTGGCTTTATTCCTGCCATTGCATTTGCTTCATAGTTTCTAAGCCTTTTCAACAAACACATTTTTTTTAACATGTTTCTCGAACAGCTACCCTTTTTTGTGCTCCCACATTTTGCATACATGTCTAATATAATGCGCATATAGAGAGCATTGTTTCCACATTTTGCATACATGTCTACCATAATGGTGTGTGTGGAGAGAAAGTGAGAGAGAGGTGGGTGCATGAGACCCCATTTAATTTGAAGCGCTTTGTAAAACAGTGCACGCGCCTTGTCTATACTTCCACTTTTTGCATACATATATACCGAGCGTTGCAACTTCGACATCTAACAAAACTCCTCTGCTTCAATGATTGTGCATAGCTAGCCCCATTTTTGTCTTGCTCTTTTTTGTCTATTAGCACTATGTTGATGTTTGATGAGACATCTTCAGTTAGTTGTAGCTCCAGACTGCACTGAAATAATTCATGTATCACTGTAATATGATAATCGCTCAATTCTCAATATACTCGATTAGCAGTGATCAAATCATCAATTTCCCTTTTGATATTTTCATCTTTGGGAAAATTATATAGTATTCTATTTCCATGTTAAAATTCAGACGTTACATTATGATAAGAAATATTAATTAATAAACAGTAGTTTGTTGCATTTGCATTATTGTATGCCAGCAACTTTTAGCCTTGCAAGGTTTAGGTTATCACCAATGGATGCATACCTAGAATAGAGATTGATTACCACATTATATATTGCCTTCCAATAAGATATTTATGTGGTTATGATCTTTCTTTTTATCTTTGCTTAAAATATCAGATATAATTTGTACATTCCTTATGCTCCGTGATATAAATAGTTTTGAAATGGATGCACCTATTTAACATGAACATTTTTTGGGTATTTACTATTATTTACTTTTATGTTAGACAGTCTTATCTCTCTAAATCAATTAAAAGCCTAGGATATTATCCTATGGATAAATCTAGCTAGAATTTAGAAAAATAATAGTCTTCCAATGAAGTTAAATAGAAAGGATGTAATGTCTACATATGAACTTGTTATATGGGAAATAATATAGGTCAATAATTGAAGTTGTGAAATTGACTTAAGGGTTTGGAAAATTAATGTTTCCTAGAAGTGAATTCTTGAATTAAAGACCTCTTGGCTAATGATTTAGTTGGATAAGTATCTCATTTTAATCCTGGTAATCTTTTGAGAAACCCTTGACGAGCACATCAGGTCAATAGGTTGTGGAGTTAAGCTCCTGAATGTAAAATATGGTGAGATTTATAAGATCTTCGGAATGTTTCATAAAAGTGTTGTGAGATAGATAGACCTCAGATCCCCATTATCATTTCATATGGAGTAAACTAATAACTTGAATCATTGGTTTTATATAGACTTTCATATTGTTGCCACAATGGGTGTCCTTGGAATGAAGAACGTTTTTAAAGTTATAAATGCACTTACTTTTTCTCCACTGTTGGAGGATGAGACATAGGTTGATTTTAATTCCTAAATGTTATGTAGAGCAACAAAGTGATCCTCTGAAGTAGATGACTTTATTAATCTAAAATGTGTAATGAAGTTGTAAATGGACATGCCAGTGAGGCATCTTGTAACCAATAAAGTACTGTAGCCAGTGAGGAATTTTATTAAGCCAGTAAGGCATATTTACGAGTGGTTTTTCATTCCTACGAGGATTTTCCACTCATGAAAATCTGTGTTATGGCTCTTTTGTGGATGTATTTATGAACTTGTTGTTCCTTAGTTTACATTATAGTATTTGAGTTTCCATGTATTGTTGATATGATATTTTTGTGTAAGCCTACATGGCTAAATATAATCAAGGAATGGTCTCGTTTTGACATACTTGATTCACTGATGTATGTTATTCCATTTGAGTATAGTGATGAATATTATTTCATTATTTCATTTTCTCTACACCATTTTATAATTATATTATCTATTAAATTATTTTGGATATTAAGGATTATAACTATTAAGTGAAAATCGAAAATCTTACATCGTTGCAAATTTGTGAATAAATGAGAGTAAAGTTTTATCCTACATGAACTGTGTAAGTACTGTATGAGCGTGAATTTGCACCCCTAATGCAAATTCCCCTTTCACCCCTTAAACACTTTAGAAAACCAAAGGCGGAGGCTTAATTCCACGTAAGCCCGCTGCTCGCATTCCACTTGGCGCCTTGTTTGTGTGTCGGTGGGAGCATTTATGTCGGGGACGCCTGCGCGGTGCGCTTATGTCCTTGGCAGATTCCTGTGGCTGGAGACTGCAAAGGTGTTACATTTTCAATTGGAAGTCGAAGAGTAACACCCCTCTTCGGTTGGCCAACACGAATATGGTCGTTTTTCACCTTATTCTTCATATTCTTGACCATTCCATCCATTCTCAAGTTTTGAGAGATCTTGAGTTCATCACTTCACATTTTCTCCACTCTTTCAACACCCATTCAATCTTTGTAGCAGCATTCTTTCACTCCATCACAGCAACCCACTACTCCATCACTCCAACAAGGCAAACACAGGACAGACACCGTGGCAACAGAGGATTGAGTCCCTCTCGTTCTCTCCTCCACAAGCCTTGAGCGCTTTGGATGGAGGTGGTAAGCTCCTCTAATCTCTCCTATTCTTTTCAATTGAGTAAGCACGTACTGCTTGTAATTTTTTGTGTTTACGTAGCTTGTAGTTCTTTTCTTTATCATTATCTCTACTATTCCAAACTTGGTTGTCCGTGGAGGTGGAAACACCAAGACAAGGGTCTGACTGAGGCAGGCCTGTATACAACCCCAATAATTTCCCCATTTATTGTGTGCAGGCGGAGAGAGTTCGAAGCAAGCTGGCGAGGAGGATATTCTACGAGATCATCATTCTAGAAACTTGTAGACTAGGTTATTAGTCCTTCCTTAGAGGAAAACCTCATCTCTCTAGTTTTCTGGTCATACGGACGCCAGCACACCTGTGATACGCTAGCGCCCCGCGTTGTTGTCCCAAAACCGTGCTTTTGTCCTCAAATAGAGAGCTACCTAAGATGTAACTTTGACTTTGGAAAGCAACTCTTCTAGTCTCCCTTCGATTCCCGGGATTGCAGAGTGATCGAAGGAGGCATAATCCTCATCATTCTCATCCCTCCTATTCTAACCTTCCTTTAAGTTGAGGTAAGTTAGGACAACCTTTCCACTCTTGGCCTTTCATAGCCTGGGGCCTTGCAATGGGTGGTCCCCCTATCTTACATTTTGGTGAACCCGATGTGAACCAACGTCTATCCATTCGTCGGCATCCTGAACTTTTTCTCATATACCTCTTGGTCATTGTACCCTGGTGTGTTGTGAAAGTTTATGAGCTTCACGACCCAATCTACGACCTCTGGGCATATTGTTAGAAGAACTCTGCGACACCTTCTGATGGACAAGACGAAGGTCTCCTCTAGCTTCACTGCCTGCCTTTTCTCCGGTTTTGCGGTTGGTTTGTCCGCACAAGAGCACATAGCGCAAGGCGAACCTAGGTTTCTTGACAAAACCGATCGCATCCCTACTCCTCCTGCATCGCTGACCTCTTCATCCATAGACGAGCATGAGGTCGTCTATATCCCTTCCAAGTATGTCGTTAGTCTCAGTAAAGGGTTAGGTGCATTGGAAAATCACCTAGAAGGCAACCTGAAGTTGGCTAGGGCTGCTAAGGTGATCGGTGAAATAAGATACATGGTGGAAAAAGACTGGACAGGTGTAGAACTCTTGGCTAGTCTTGCTGGTCTAGCTGAAGCATGTGCCCCCTCCAGCCTTGGTTGCATGATACGAGGCGGCCTCTTCAAGGAACACAAGAGGCAACTAGAGATGTCGATGCCTCCTATATCCGTGTTTATGGCTGACACAATCCCCTCGGTCAATATACCCTCTACTTCTGAAAGTTTGGATACTGTCAAAGTAAACAGAAACCCTTTGGGTTTCCACTTCACCCCTTTTGTCGCCTTCGGTGGTGGAGGATTTGGCGAAATGATGGGTGGAGGCTTTAGCGGCGGAAACTTCAAAAGTGGGGGTGGCATTGGCAAAGGCGGTGTCGGTGGAAGTCATGGTGGTGGCTTCGGCTCTAGGGGTGGCTCTGACGGAAGTCACACTGGTGGCGGCTTTGGCGGTGGTCACAGTGGTGGCGCCAACGGAAGTCACACCGATGGCGGTGGTTCTAGCCGTAGTCACAATGGTGGCTCTGGCAATGGTCCCAGTGGTCCTATGTCTTCTAATGACCCTATTCTGAATACCCTTCTTCAGAATATGGGGGGAAGATGCAAAATCAACTAGTGAACTTGTCCCAGGCCTCGGCCCAGCCTATCTTCTAGCCCTTCTTCTGAGACAACCCGTTGTCGGTTGCAATCCTAAATATTCCTTTCCCTCAAGGGATGGAGATTCCAAAATTTGAGAAATACAGTGGTAAAGAGGACCCGCAAACACACGTGTCCACCTTTTAACGCCCTGTGCACAGATTTCTTCCATCATGACGCATTGATGGCTAAACTGTTTCCCCGATCCCTCAAAGAGACAGCACTGGATTGGTACTGTTCTTTGCCCGATAATTCCATCTTCACATTCGATCAGCTGGTGAACCAGTTCCTATGACAGTTCCAAGCCAATATCGGACCGAAGATGACCTTCTCAAACCTTGTTAGATGCAAACAAAAGGACAATGAAAAGATTACAGACTTTATAGCACGATACCAAGCACCTCTTATCATAGATCTTGTATCCGTTACCCGATTCTGATGTACAGAAAGTCTTCATAGGGATCTTACAAAGGCCTTGGCAAGAGAAGTTTGCCCTCATGAAGTATCCTTCTTTTGCACACTTGTGTGCAGCTTTACGAGAATACTAGCAAACGGTGGTTCAGTTCGGGGGCCCTCCCTCGCGCTCCCGTTCCAAAGGAAGATCTATCGTATCGATCTCGGGAAGAGGTAAAACTGTTGCGAATGTAGTAGCCGCTATGGATAACAACGGCCTCAGATGCGACCGAAAGTTTACGAGTCTATCGGAATCTTATTCTTCCATCTTGCAGAAGTTGGTGAAGGATAAAATCCTTACCCTACCACCTCCTAAACCAGCTAGAGAACCATACCCTAGCTGGTATGAAGAAAATACTTATTGTCAGTATGTAATGTCCCCTTTCTAGCATGATCATGTCTTGCAGACGGTTTAGCCTATCATTGACCCTCATAGGCAATTATGGATAGAGGGTCCTTTGCGGCAGTTACTCGATGGTTTGGGACATTACTCCATCAGTTGATTCAGGTTTGGGCCTTTGCAGAGGCTTACAGAGTGATATTCAGGCACTTACTATTTATAGTAAGTCAGGCCAACAAGGGTTACTATTTCTGGCAGGGCACCTGGCTCAGTTGGCTATCTCAATTTCGACCCAATTTGATAGTTTATCGAGCAAATGGAGATTAAGGGAGCATTTAATAATAATTAAATGATTATTATTATGACTTTATATTATAAAGTCACTTTAAGTGAAATATTAAAGTTATTAATTATTTAAATGGCTTATTATAAAGTATTTTATTGACTTTATAATAAATGAGAAGAAATGATTATTAAATGAATATTTATTTCTCATTTAAATGAATGTCATTTATTAATTAAAAGTGCCTAAGTCAAGAGAGGCGAATTTAATATTATTAAATGCATTTAAATTGCTTTTTTGAGGAGGGTCGAACTTGTGTGAGAGAGTATTTATTTCTCAAAGATAGAATAGAACTGATTATGAGGATATGATTATTCGAATTTTGTCTTTTCTCTCTAAGAGCATTGGAGTTGGAGAAACAAGGGTTTCTGCAATCAGGTTTTGGAGAACGTCAACTCTTCAGAATCAGACATACTGAGACTGTGAGATGCCAGTTGAAGCTTGTCAATTGAGTGGCTTCATTCAGAGGTCATTACAGAGCTTATTGTGAAGTTTTTTATCAAGGGTTTGAAGAGCAGATTTTAGTTTGTTGAAATAATCAACATTGCAGAAGAAAAATCAGAATTATTGATCTGCTGCTACAGTAACGTGAATAGTGCCCGCACTACAATGACATGAATAGTACCCACGCTACAATAACTCGTGAACAGTGATTCGCTACAGTAACTTGGTCTTTGGAGGGCATTGCACTTATTTATTGGTGGGAGAAATTGTTCTTTCAGCTAGCCGTCCATTCTATCTTCATTTTCAGAGGGCTGCGAATTAAAACCAGGTTCACAGATTTAAATAATCAGCTGCTTTTTTATACGCATGTATTCCTTTTTACATTGTAAACATTTATTGGATAATAGAAAGGTGTTTGCAACTCATTGGTATCAAGCATGCATTGATGTTAGCATATTTATTGTATTTTCATTATCTGGCATCATTTTATTTTAAAAATCAGCAAAAACATTTATATGCAAAAATCGCATAACTTCACCATTCAGCATAAATTGGGGTTGAGAGACACCAGGTTTCTTACAGTGGTATCAGAGCGGTTTCCTGCTATCCTGTTGGGGTTTGAATTAAATTTTTTGAGAGCTCACATTGACAACATTTGAGTGACCAGCACTCGTTAGTTACCAACCAGTTTCAATTATGGGTTGGTATAGTATTGTAGGGAAATCCATGCAAGAAATTGAACAGGATGCCATCAAGATGAGGGAAAGTTATGAACGGGAAGCCCCTCAAATTTTTGTGGGATATCAGAGTATGCCTAATAATTTCAAAGTACAGTACTCACTTAATGATTACCTGACCTTTATTGTCACTTTGCATCCTGAAGATATTGGATTGGTAGAGTATTTCAAGAGGGTGTATAGGGAAAAAATTGATGAAGATTCTTGCCACAGAGAGTCTGATTTTTCATATCAGACCTTAGAAAACAACACAGAAAATTCATTTATTGGCAGTGAATCCCAGGATCGTGCTTTGGATGGACATGCAGTTACTTTGGCAGCAGAAGGGCATGAAGATATTGACAGAACAACAACTTCTACCTTGCCAGTTGAGCCATCCTATGAGATACCTAGCAGCAGTACCTTTGATGATATTGTGTGCAAAGTTGATAGCACACACGATGCTGCTTATCAGTTTGTTGAGCCGATTCAGGAGTATGATTCAATTTATTGTTCCAAGGACTCAGAGTTGGATGATTCAGATCAGCAGAGAGTGGGTGTGCAGTTTGTAAACAATCCATTATTTGAGTCCGAAGTAGAAATGGTTTATGATAATCCACTCTTCGAGTTAGATGTTGATCTCCCTCTTGACACTAGTTCAAAGTTGGGCGATAATCGCGGTATTTGGGATCTTTCCAGTGCATCGGGATTCCAAACTAGGCTCACGAAGGAGTTTTACAGTGTGTACATAGTAAGGGGTGCTTACAGTTTTTCCTTTGATCCACCTGTACATGATATGTCTTTGATGCACAATCCTTGTGCGCATGGGATAGAGAGTTTGTATGATGATTGTTTTTGCGCAGTTGAGGATCAAAGGTTGGATTACCATCATATTGATGTGTACCTGACAAAGTTTGCCACTTCTGAGTTTCAATTGGAGACAGGGCTTCAGGGAGGTTGTAGTGGCAATGGGCATGATGGCTTCATTAGTTATCACATCCATGGGAGTTTTGCTGAGGTTGTAGAGAGATATTGTGTTGCGGATGCTTCCAGATATTTTTGTCTTTTCATGACAGATGGATGTGAGTTCAGATTGTATTGGGATCCAGGTGGTGACAGGTTTGGCATTGCAGTCTGGATGGGTCCCGACAAGTTGCTTCACCATTTTCAGCATGGTGAAGTTGAGATTAGATTTGAGCAGCAAAATTCTGGGGGTGTTTTACATGGCAGACTTCTATTCTGGATTTGGGATCCAGGGATATTCTGTTGGACACTCTCCAATGTGCGGTGGGATCCTTTGTGTGCATCAAGGTTCCAATCAAAGTTCATTGGTGAGTATTGCGGCATGTACATGGTGTGGTTTGTTCGCAGTTTCGCATTTGGTTCACATGTACATGAGTTGAGTTTGATGCACAATTTTAGTGCGCATGGATTGGACAGCTGGTTTGTTGTCTCTCCTTGCACAGTTGAGTTCTTGCCAGTGCTACAACAGTTGTGTTCATGTGTGGGACATTACTCGGTCTTCTTTGGGACCTCCGGTGGCATGGTGTTTCTTTGCAGTAGAGATTGCTTCGGGACAAGCAATTTCAAGGAGGGCGGACTGTAATGTCCCCATTTTCGCGAGCATCAGTTTGTTAAGGTTTAGCCTATTCCTGGCCCTCGTAGGCTGACAGATGTGATTAGAGGGTAGCTCATTGTAGTTATGCAGAGTTTTGGGACTCTATCCATCAGTTGATTCAGGTTTGGGCCTTTGCAGAGGCTTACAGAGTGATATTCAGGCACTTACTATTTATAGTAAGTCAGGCCAACAAGGGTTACTATTTCTGGCAGGGCACCTGGCTCAGTTGGCTATCTCAGTTTCGACCCAATTTGACAGTTTATCGAGCAAATGGAGATTAAGGGAGCATTTAATAATAATTAAATGATTATTATTATGACTTTATATTATAAAGTCACTTTAAGTGAAATATTAAAGTTATTAATTATTTAAATGGCTTATTATAAAGTATTTTATTGACTTTATAATAAATGAGAAGAAATGATTATTAAATGAGTATTTATTACTCATTTAAATGAATGCCATTTATTAATTAAAAGTGCCTAAGTCAAGAGAGGCGAATTTAATATTATTAAATGCATTTAAATTGTTTTTTTGAGGAGGGTCGAACTTGTGTGAGTATTTATTTCTCAAAGACAGAATAGAACTCATTATGATGATATGATTAATCAATTTTGTTTTTTCTCTCTGAGAACATTTGGATTTTGGAGAAACAAGGGTTTCTGCAAATCAGATTTTGGAGAACGTTCCCTCTTCAAAATCAAGCATACTGAAGTTGTGAAAGATCAACTGAAGATTGCTTTTGGTTGGCTTCATTACAGAGGTCAAATTCGTGCTTCATAGGAAGAAGATTTACATCTTCTACAGGGGTTTTTAAGGGATAATCAATTGCAGATCAGAATGAGTGTTGGCTGCTACAGTACGCATGAACAGTGTCATGCTACAGTAAAAACGCTACAGTGACATGAATAGTGTCATGCTACAGTACTCGCGCTATAGTGATACTTTCAACCTCTTGAGCAGATTTCTTCTCCTCTTGGGGCGACTAGGGTCCTTGATGCATGTACAGCAATTTATGGTGGGAAGAAACGAATTTCTAGAGCTGGCTGTACCAAAAATCAGTCATCTTGAAGGTTGCGAATAAAAATTCCAGATTTCAAATAAAGATTGGAGGTTGCAATTTCGGGTATGGCTTGTTGAAAATCATTAATTGTAATATCTCTATTATCTAATTAAAGAGTTTTGCAACCCTCATTCAGCTTATATTGTTCTTAGTTGCAATTCCTTGCATTTCATCTTGCCTGGCAATATTTATAAAAAATTCCAAATAAATCATTTATTGTTCAAAAACACATAGAGATTGCAAACTTTCAAAACAAAACAAATTTGCACCATTTGTATATACCATCAAGTTAATAGACACGATACCGAACGTTGTATGCACCTACATCATGAGATACAAGATCACATCGAGGACGGTAGTATCCGTCTTGATGGAGGAAAACAAAACACGAACAAATAAATGGCAAAAGCTAACAGTGAATTGCAGATATACATGGACCCGTTTTCCTCACATTTTGCTAACATGATTATCGATCCCATTGATTCTACCTCTCACCCTGAGGCATATGTTAACATGGTTACTGTTACTCCCTCTCCTCATCTTGCGACCATCTCGTTGGAAGTGACATTTACCTCACAAGACGTTCCAGCAAATAGCAAGCCGTCTCTGCTTTATATTCCTGCTCGCCTCAATGGTTTAGTCGACCCCATGAGTAGAGTGAATGTTATCACGGAGGAGACCTTACTCTTAAACTCCCTACAGAGTGAGAAATATGACAAAATGAAGTCCATCATCCGCACACGTGATGGACTTTCTCTTAAACCCTATGGATCGATAACATTGTCCGCCCTAGTGGGACCTAGGAGCTAGACACAGTCTTCGATGTCATCCCCAAGTCGAACCTATTCAGAGTGAAGCTAGAAATACCTTGGCTAGCTTCCATGAATGGGATCACCTGTGTGCTTCATAAGTGCCTTGAGTTTTCCCACGAAGGCATCGTGCACGTAGTGCATGACACTGGATATCAACCTATGGTATCCCGTGGAAGATACTCGTTGGATCACTTTTGGCCCACTCCAGTTGGTCCGCTCCCACAGAGAACAAACCTGCTTTACAAGAACTGTGTGAAGTACAAAACTGGGGAAAAGGGACATCCGAAGTTGACCCTTCTTGTAGCTGAACAGCCTGCTACCTCCTCCTCCCAGAAAGGAAAGGAGAAACTCACTCCCTCTCGGGCTAACTCATCCACTCCCCTCTCTTGGGAAGAGTACTGGATGAACAAGTTCGGGTTCTACGCGCTAAGTCCGATGATGCCTCCTTGGCGAAAGCCCAAGGTCAGGATATCAGATCTCCCTAACAAATCTCCAGGACCCTAGTATTATTTGTACGGCAGGAAGAAAGGCTCACGGAGAAAGTTCGCCCCTCGACCTATTCCTGTTCCCTTAAACAAGAAAGGATCCACCTCTAAAGTGGTAGAGTTAATTCCTCTCGCCGTTTCTGAGCCTACCCTTCCTTCTCCCATTCAGGAGTTTGCCCTTCTGCTGGAGACAGTCGTGGAGGACACTCCCATGGCTGAGCGAGATCCTTCTGTCCCTCCGCAAGTTCTAGCTTCTGGTTTGAAGAGCCGTAGAAACCGCCTTGCGTGCAAGCACTGGCGAAAGGCTCTCCTAGTCGAGCAAGCCTCCTTGCAGAAGGAGGAGAAGACCGCATCTCCTATTGTGTCCTCCTCTTTCCCTCCTTCCATCTTTGAATCTCTCCCGACTCCCGCTGTGAGCGCAAATGTACCAAGAAGGGTGCAAGTGTTCATCGCTCCTTTGGCGGAGCCACCCTTGTTGACGTCCGTCCCAGATCTCTTGCCTTTCCCAAAGCCCGTGGACATGGTGAACACTTCGGTTGGCAGCGATTCTTTCCTCTTCTCCCTCGACCTTCCCTGTTTCATCTATGGGGAGTTCACCCCCTCCGACGAAGAAGAAGGTAGAGCGTGGCCCCTCCAGCAATGGAGGATGTAAGAAGAGCCCACCTTGTCCGAAAGGTGGCCCCAAATTGACTTGTTATGTCCTAGTAACGGAACCAATCCCAGCCTCCCTTGAGTTTGTCACTGCTCTCGAGTCCCTCGGTGAGCCTAGCAGTGAACCTCGAGTGCAAACTCCTCCATCCACCGAGGTGAAACATGGCACTCCTATTAAGTGCATGTTTAACTCAGTGGATGAAGTTCCAACCTTGTCAGCAATCTTTACGAAGTCATTGACCCCAGACCCATAAGAGCTAAGCGACAGAGACCTCATCGGTCCCTCTACCTTGGCCCTTGTCGCAGGAGGGTCCGAAGCTCCTCCCCTTAACATTACACTGTTGCAGGCTCATCATCCTTCCCCCTTCGATGATCTAGAGTGGGAAGCTAACGACCTCTTGGTTGACCAGTGTTAGGGGGAGACCCCCTTCTTAATCTTTAGATTAGATGTGTGTGCTTCGTGACATGTGTTCCCCTTGTGATTGTGCTACATGTGCCTGGATGACCCTCGTCACCCCTATCGATGCGTGGATACAAACCTGGTGTTTGTGTTGTAAACCTTCCTCTATATGTGTCATCATTCTTCCATGTTTGTGATTGACTTTCGGTAAATTGGGGACAATGCAAAGCGTCGGGAGCATTTAGGCCTCTTTCCATGTTGACCCAATTTTTATTTTTCTTTGTCTTTCGTGCATTCTTCCTGATCTAGTTGGGAATTGATGATCTTTCACCTCTTACCGCGGTTACCTACTATTTACCAATTATTGGCAGATCTGACCCCACGAAACCAAATCCCCATGTGCCCTTTGTGTGTGATCTGTTTTCTTTTACTTTTCTCTTTATCTTTCTCTCGTCTTTGCTTGAGTTGTCCCTTTCATGTGCGACAACGCCTCTTGTGCATCACTTGGTCTTTAGAAAACGCATTCATTGCCAAACGAATCTTTTCTCAAAAACCCTTCACACACTTCTTTGTTAGAATGGCATTCTCAACTTGAAACCCTAGTGGAACATGTTTCCTTCATCATGGGAAAGGGCCTAGAAACCCTCCTCCGAAGGGGGAACGGTCTTAGTCTTCCCCTCGCATGAGCACATCTCCTTCCTTTCGAATTCCTTGATGAAGTGAACATCTTTCAAAAGGATTCCTTGGTGATGAATCAATTCGAGAAGGAAGACAGTAGCTTTTGAATAGTCTGTCCCTTGAGTGGACCCCTCCTTTTCCCGTCGGGTTCCCAAGGAACCCCTTTAAAAAAATTTAATAAGTTTTATGGCGTCTAGCTTGGGGGCAATCCAACTAGATCGACTTCACACCTTGACGTCTAGTCCGGAGGCAGCCCAACTAGACCGTTCGCACATCTTTACGTCTAGCTTGGGGGCAGCCCGACTAGACTTCATTCTTCAAGCCGCGTGTCCCTTGAGTGGACCCTCCTTCCTTTTGAAGGGTTCCCGAGGGACCCCTTTGAAATTCTTACAATGTAGTGACGATCTGCGCAACTGTCTGTTCACTGGCCTGCACGGCCGCTTCCTAATATGTTCTATCTGCAAGTAAACATATCGCCTTCTTTAACTCTGCAGAGTCCCCTTTACTCGGTCTCCTTCATGTGAGAGCTCTTGGAGGATACCTTCCTTACAGGTTTGCGAGTCTGTAAGGTGCTTTCTTGGTTTCCTTCATGCGAGAGTTCTTGGAGGATACCTTCCTTGCAGGTTTGCGGGTCTGTAAAATGTTTTCTTGGTTTCCTCCATGTGAGTTCTTGGAGGATACCTTCCTTGCAAGTTTTCGGGTCTGTAAGGTGCTTTCTTGGTTTCCTTCATGTGAGAGTTCTTGGAGGATACCTTCCTTGCAAGTCTGCGGCTCTGTAAGGTGCTTTCCTGGTTTCCTTCATGTGAGAGTTCTTGGAGGTCTGCGGGTCTGTAAGGCACTTTCTTTCTTCAGCTTTGTAGTTCCGCAGAACTATGAAGTCTTTTCCTGCGCTTCCAAGTTCGCCAGACCATGCTCTGCTTCCTCATCGATTCAGGTATACATCTCTTACTCTGTTACTTCTTTACTACTCTACTTTACCGAAAAACTCATCAATACTCGTGCTCGCTAAAGTGGGGGCAAAATGTATGAGCGTGAATTTGTACCCCTAATGCAAATTCCCCTTTCACCCCTTAAACACTTTAGAAAACCAAAGGCGAAGGCTTAATTCCACTTAAGCCTGCTGCTTGCATTCCACTTGACGCCTTGTTTGTGTGTCGGTGGGGACGTTCCTGTTGGGGACGCTTGCGCGGCATGCAAACATCCACGTGGCGCGCTTACGTCCCTAGTAGATTCTTGTGGTTGGAGACTGCAAAGGCGTTACATTTTTTATTGGAAGTCAAAGAGTAACGCCCCTCTTCGGTTGGCCAACCCAAATATGGTCGTTTTTCACCTTCTCCTTCATATTCTTGACCATTCCATCCATCCTCAAGTTTTGAGAGATCTTGAGTTCATCACTTCACATTTTCTCCACTCTTTCAACACCCATTCAAGCTTTGTAGCAGCATTCTTTCACTCCATCGCAGCAACCCACTACTCCATCACTCCAACAAGGCGAGCACAGAACAGACACCGTGGCAATTGAGGCTTGAGTCCCTCTCGTTCTCTCCTCCACAAGCCTTGAGCGCTTTGGATGGAGGTGGTAAGCTCCTCTAATCTCTCCTATTGTTTTCGATTGAGTAAGCACGTGTTGCTTGTAGTGTTTTGTGTTTACGTAGCTTGTAGTTCTTTTCTTTATCATTATCTCTACTATTCCAAACTTGGTTGTCTGTGGAGGTGGAAACACCAAGACGAGGGTTTGACTGAGGCAAGCCCCTATACAACCCCAACAATTTCCCCCTTTATTGTGTGCAGGCAAAGAGAGTTCAAAGCAAGCTGGCAAGGAGGATATTCTACGAGATCATCTTCGTCACCCTCTTGGTGATATACTTACTTTATCACGTTAATCTGGATTTTTCGTACTTCTTAATACTATTCTATTATTCTAGAAACTTGTAGACTAGGTTGTTAGTCCTTTAGAGAAAAACCTCGTTTCTCTGGTTTTTGGTCGTATGGACGCCAGCGCACCTGTGAGATGCCAGCGCACCGCGCTGTCATCCCAGAACCGCGTTTTTGCCCTCAGACAGAGAGCTACCTAAGACGCAAATTGACTCTGGAAAGCGACTCTTCTAGTCTCCCTTCAATTCCCGAGATTGCAGAGTGATCGAAGGACGCATAATCCTCATCATTCTCATCCCTCCTATTCTAACCTTCCTTTAAGCTGAGGTAAGTTAGGGCAGCCTTTCCGCTTTTGGCCTTTCGTGACCTGGGGCCTTGCAGTGGGTGGTCCCCCTATCTTACAAGTACTTTATATCATGTTTTGTGTTTTGTTACTTTCGTTTACTCTATAAATTGTCAAGTAGAATAAGCAAGTAAACAGAAAGGAGGTTTGGGGATGATCCTTCGACATTCATCTCATAAAGTTTGATTCTGATTGACAGAAGTAACAAAATTGCAATACTTTTATTGACTTTCATAATTTTAAGTTAATTAATACTATGCCCAATGGTGATAATATCACCTTAACTCCTTAGTCATGATCACCCATTAAGGTTAATAATTCCATTAGTATTGTCATTAATCAATTAGGATCAAGTTGACCAAATTGAAGTGAACTTAGTCGAGGTTTAACTATCAATACCTCTATTACTATAAATCAATTTCTAATGTTGTCAATTGATTGCTATCAATCTGTCCTAATCAAAGTGATCCCTCAATATATTATTTCAAGAAATACTAGCATATTGTTAAACACTATCACTATTGAAATAATAATCTCATGAAAATAAAAGTTAAAATTAACTTTATTGAGGCCAAGAAGAGGGAGCTCTAATGTTGGTGAGCGAGAAGAATAGTCATCTTCATTATCAACCTGGGAGATGCTCTTTCGGCAAGAATCGACTCTAATTAGGCTCTTTGTCATTCTTGGTCTCATTCATCCCATTTCTCCTTTGAATTGATTTGCTAGAATTGATGTTAGGGGCAGCTATGGGACTTGTGCCTTAATATCCACAACGTGAAGTTTGTTTTAAGTTTTGAACTGATTTGTTTTTTATTTGCTTTTTTGAATGGTTATTGTGCATGCTTTTTCAAATTGGTGATCTACCACCTTTATGGCCAGCATTCAAGTCAGGTACTACTTGTTGTGGTGTGGGTTGGTGGAGGCGTACCTCTTTGAGTCTACAAAAGCTTTGTGGTAGGTGGTAGTTATTGTTGCATGTGTTAAGTTTTCATGGAGAATGGTGAACACAGCACAAATGAAAAAGTGGAGAAACTTGTGGAAGGAGCCACGAAATCATATAAAGAAATTCTCAATGCCGTGGATGCAAAGACAACACTAAAAATGGAGACTTGAAATTAGAAGTTAAGAAAATATGTAGATAGCAAACAGCACAATGAAGATGCATTCTTTGGAATTCAACAAGACAGTAAGGACCTTCTTTTACCCACGACCCTCTAAATTGATCCCAACAATGGAATGGTAGAGGCTATTAAGAAAGAGGAGTACAAGTTAAAGAATGTTGTTGTTTTAGCTTGCATGGACAATGAAAACCTTTCATCAAGAAAGTTTTGTGATGACTACTTGTTGAATGTCTAGGTTAAGAAACTTGGTGTATACATTTCATTTGTAGAAGAATTCAAAAAGGTTTATTGAAATCTTTTTCAAAATTATAACATGCAAAAGAGGGTTTTGAATAAGATTTTTTGGAATATTGGGAAGGAGATATTCAAACCTATGCCCTCGTCTCAAGGCGTCACAAAACAAAATTCTTGCCTACTCTATCCCTAGGTGGGTGACTATTAAAAATGTGTCAACCACATGGGAAGGTGTTATAGATTGAGAATACTAGGGCCACCTTGCCTCACATGAATGCTAGAATACTCCTCTCGTTAATTAATGAATTGCAAATTCCTTAAGTCATCTACAACCACCACATTTCACATGCACTCCTCAAGACCTTCTCTAAGAAGGAGTTTCTAAAATCTATAGAAACTAGATTTGCATTGTACTTCACTCTTTTGGAGAGGATGCTTGAGTTGCAAGAGGCATTGCAACTAATGATCATGGCAACAAATTGGAATAATGACCCAATTCTAAGTTAGAGCAAGGGAAGAGGGTGAAGGAGGTGGCGAAGAGTGATACTTTTTGAGCTAATGAAAAATATATTGTCTTCATCAATACTTTAGTCTTCAAAGCCATTAAAATATGGGGATACTAATGCACCTAGCCTTGGAGATGTGTATGAGTGCATTGACAATATGCTTAGCCAAATAAAAGTTGTTGTACAAGAGAATGACCCCATGTTGCAATTCTACAATATTCAACCAATAATTCATCAAAGATGACAGAAGCTCAACACTCCCTTGAGCATGGTTGCCTATGCATTGAACCTGAAGTGGTACATGCAAAGGCCTAGCAAAATTACCTATATACAAAATGCTAAGGTGAAGGCAGGTTTCATAAGGGTTATTTCGAAGATGTATTATACTACAAATGTCGACATCATTCATATTAAGTGGTCAAAGTTTGCCACTCTTAGGCAACATCAAGAAAAGGCCAACTTGGATAGGGAGAATATAGCACAAAAGGATCAAATTTTGTGGTGGACTATGCATGGACATACTTCTTCACAATCACACTAGCCATTTGACTATTATACCAAGTTTTTAATTCTTTTATTGTTGGGAGGAACTAGTCTACTTATAGCTTCATCTACTCTATTAAGAGAAACAAGCTCATCTCTAAGAGGGCGGAAAATCTTGTAGTTGTACATAATACCTTATGTCTCCTAAGTCACAACAGCTTACGCACATAGAGAGTCCAACATCCCAATGGGATGTAGAGCTAGAGGAGCCAAGACAAGTTGATGATCATGTAGCACAAACAGGCTTGGTTGGTATTGGTTTGGAGGAGTTTGATCTCAAAGAGTTCAACAATTCAAATGATGAGGAGTTCGGCATGGACTTTGGAGATGATTAGAGACATTGGACCATTGGCCAATTGTATTTGAATTTTGAATGTGATCAACATATTAAATATAATATAAATGTGCTAATATGTGGCATTTCATTATTCAATGCAATGTGTTTAGTATTTCAAAGTTTCATTTGTTATTCTTTATGCATGTTTCTATAACTAAATTTTCAAGTACCTTATATATTTGCCTTGCCCCCAAATCTATGCCTTTGGTCCCTCATCTCCCATACCCCATTCTGAGACTCCATGGAATATAGGTTTAAACCTATTCAAACCTTGTGCCTTGTATCTTTTGAATTTTTTCTTTTAGCTAAAAATAGTGAGCATCTAATACCTGTGTAGGGTTTATTTTCAATCAAAACAAATAAAAAACTCTCACCTTGAATGGAAGCATATGCCAACCTTTTGCCCTAGCCCAAGAACAAAAAGACATGTTTTATTGTAAATTTATTTGTATCAAGTGCTTAATGACACACCTTTAGCTTTGCTTTCTATGCACGAAACACCCCAAAAAAACACACCTATACAAATTGTACATAGAAGCTACGTGTAGTTCAAAATAGGATTTGAATTTGTTTTTGTTTACAAGGAGCTTCTCCTTATAATTCAAGGAGCAATTCTACTGCACATCAATTTCATTTTGTGTTGCACTTGAAGGGGCAAATTACAATGCTAAGAAGTTTTATACCCATTATATAATAATACGTATACCCTTTAGTTATCCCCTGTGTCAATGTGCTTATATATATTCACACATTCTTAGGATCAAGCAAAAGTGCAAAATATCTTATCGTATTATGAACAAAGTAGTTGAGTTAATAGAATACTTGTGATTGCTGTTTTAAATAGGTTTTTCCTCAAAAGGATTTTCCAACTTAAAATTTTTCTTATACTATAGGTGTGTCATTATTTCTTTCTATTGCATTTCAATTTGTGTTAGCATTGTTTCACCTTCATAGATTTATCAGTATTTTTCTCTTCAATGAATAGTTCAATCCAAATTGGCATATAGTTAGCATCATTTGGTTGGATTATAATATCTCAAATGCCTCTCAAATACAAGGATAAAATGATGGTAGTCCTATATAAATTAATCAAATTTTCTAGATTTATTTTGTGTCATAGGATTCATAAAGTTTCTATCTTTGTAATAATTTCAAGATACATATTGTTGAAAAATATTGTTTAGTGATATCGATCCTAGGTTCACTTGAAATGCCTAGAAAAATATATATAGTTCAGCAACTTGGAACTCAAAAAAAATCGATATAGAGTACCCAAAAAAGAAGCAAAAGTAAAAGATAAACCAAGTTATGCAAGATTTATCAAAATCACATGTCACAATTTGAATTAGACAATGCTTTGGGAGGACAAGAAGAACCACCTTGTATGGAATATCAGCCACGGGAAGGGATCTGAAAAATGAAGACAATTATGAATGAAAACAAGGATCAGATCAGAGTCTTCGAAAGAAAGAAAAGTAAAATGTTTTTCTTTTCTTTCTTTTTTAATGTTTCAAATTCAGATTTTGTGCTCTTTCTTACCTTCGTAAGTTATTTTCATTTGTATTCATTCTTTCCCAGGGTAGTTAGGTAGCCCTTGATGGTTGGAAATGCTCATGTGAGCCCCATAAGTGTCCAAGAAATGCCAATGGAGCATTTTAAAAAGGAACCGTTTTGCAACACTTGAGGCACATGTCAATTACAAAGCATGTATCCAACTAGAAAACAGATAAGGAGCGTATTTCAAAAAACATGGCTTCACAGTTGTTAAAGATATTTCTACAGCAGGCATAGCCTTTTTTAATTTGTTTAAAAAGATTATGTAGCTTCTCCTCATTATGAGATCTGAAAAGCAACTAATACAATTTTCTGCTAGTCCACACCTCTATAGAGAATTAGATTTCCATGATGGTGTTAGCCAGAGGATTGTTGCTTCAGTTTAAGACAGATCTAGCCAAAAATTCTACTATTCTAAGAATATAGAAGTGCAATCAATTTTGCTAGCATGGCTTCACTTACTTAACCGAGAAAGGGTGTAAGGTAGCTCAGTGTTCTTGTTACAAATGTCAATGTCTCCACATTTACTCTCTATGAGAAAGGTTCTAGTTTACAATCATGAATTTTGAATATTATGTTCAAGCAAAGTATCTATCATACAGCAATTTATGATAATAAACAGAACTTACAAGAAGTAAAATGTTATTCTTTCCTTAATCTATATGTTAGACAAATGCATCCTTACCCCTGTTGTAGAAGGGTTTCCATTCAAGGTCCAGGCCCATAGGCACTCGACCTTCCATATTAGATTTCTTAGAATTAACAATCTGCAAAAGCTCCATGCTAGCTTTCTCAACTTCAGAAAGCAGTCTGCTATATACAATACGGCCTCCAAAGTTTACTTTTGGCACAATGGGCTTTGGTGGTGCTGCATCATTGAAAACATTCAATTTAGATTCTGCTACACAATAAGTCGCCTGAATTCCACGTATGCAAAGAAAAAAATTACTTCAAAAAGTTTTTAAATACACCAATGCTCACATTCAACTTCTATTAATTTGAAAGTTATTTTAACTCTTCATCCTATTAAATTCCAGGTTAAAGTGGTTTTAAATATTTTGTACTTGAGTTCTTGGAGAACTTCTTGGCATTGCCATTGTCAAGAGGTCATCGAAGGTGATACCACTTATTTAAGCAATGATGGTGCCCATACTTGTACAATGTAGCTGTCAAGGAAAGGTAATAAGGAAAGTAATTGTTGTACCATATATTTGTTGTTGACTCATTCTATTGAGAGTCCCCACTATTTATTGTATGACAATGCAAGTTGTAGTTTGTGAAATTAAACCAAGATTCCATATTTTCAAGTTGTGTCCTAGCATTCATAGTTTCAGACTCCTGTATTGATTCATACTGCTTAAGAGTACGGCATTTATTTGCAATCATATTACCAGCGTGCTACCTCCTGCAACAAAGAGGAAGTTTAAAAGTAATATCTTTATAGTGTGTTGAAAGCCACCATATCACTTTAAGGATTGAAGAGAGAAAGTTAAATATGTAACATTCAAATTGTCAATTTGTATCACCGTGGGGAAGACCATCTGCAGCAACTCTATGAGCAATGCCAAGCAGAATCAGAGCAGCCACATAACTGGCCCTGACAGGGGGATCTAGCACGAGGAGTTGAGTAGGGCAAAACCCTGGCCACACAGTAAGGTGCATTCACCCAATGATCAAGAAGAGTTTGGAGATGCAGCACTTCCAAGGACACTTTGTTGACCTGAACTTTATTTGCAGAAGTATTGTTGTACCCCAAATTAAAAAATTTGCTACACTTAGGCATTTTAAAGAAATGAGTCGAAATACTATTAAATCTGTCAAAAAGGTCAAAATTGGGGTTTCTATGTCTTGCATGGGGGTCAAAAACTTGAAATTTTCAAAATCCGACAATGTGGATCAATTTAGAACGATCAAACCAACAATACCCAGATTTCAGCTTTTCATCCCTAAATTTTAGGAAAATTTCTATTTTTAGCAGTTTTCTAAAAATAGAAACTTTTTCTGGGTTTTTTTGGGTTTCTTTCGAAATGGATACTTGCAAAATTTTCTAAAAATAGAAAATTTCTAAAAATAAAAAGTTTGTCTTCTAGGGTTGAGACTGATTTTGATTGGCTTAAAATACTTCTTCATCAAGCTGGTGCAGTCAAAATCACGAAAAAGATCAGTTTTGCCTTAGTGGGTCTATTCTACTTTTTCAGAAGCTAATTTTGGAGAATCAAGGTTATCAATGGAGGTTAGTCGGCTGCAAGGTGTTGGAATCAGATGTTCAAGTGTCAAACAGAAGTTGTCAACGATGAACGTGCACAAAAAACGGAGAAAAGAAGCTAAAAATTTTTTAAAATGCAAAAATTTGTCTAACTCTGGTGAATCCAGGCGCCTCCAGTCAAGAAGGGCGCCCATACTCCCATGCCTTAGAAATTTTTTTGTATCCACCAGTCGAGACCAAGGCAAACACATCAAACAAGGTTGAAAAGTTTGAAAGTTCAAAAATTTTCTAAGTCTGCCAGCCATGGGCGCCCCTGAAGAGAATAGGCACCCAGTTTTTCAAGGCACTAGATGATGGAATCAGAGTCAGAGCTCCCAAGCAAGGATGTTCAGATTCATCCCAACTCCACAGAAAGCCCCGACAGCATAGTCATCCGATCATGCAATCATTTGGAATCCGAAATTGAACAGAGGAGTTTCAAGCTGGAGACAAAATGCAACTCTGAAAGTTAAAAAACAGATAAAATGGCTAAGTCTGGTGAACATGGGCACCATTGAAGAAGAAGGGCGCCCAAGATTTTAATAGGTTTAATGATGAAATTTGCAAAAGATGCCTCTAATGTAGCTCCGTCAAACTTGATCAAGTTGTCCAATGCAATGATCAGCATGTCCGTCAGAGTAGGCAGTCATCAGATGTTGCAAACTGAACTGTTGATGTTATAAGCAGCTTAGGGCTTCACTTCCAACGCACACACTTCGAGGAGAAAGCATAAATTAAATGATAGCATGTCAGCTATTTAATTTATATTGTTAATGTGTGATAAACATAAAGGGGCCGACCCTATAGTGGTTCGTATGTTTTGTTTATACATTGGGCCGACCTACATTGTATTTAATATATTTATATATTCTTCCAAGAGAGCCGACCTAATTGAGGAGGTGGCTCAATTGTATATATACAAGGTCACTCCTTGTCATTTATCATTCAAGTTCATTCAAGCATATTCGCATCTAGAGAAGGAGTTCGCACTTTTGTAGCAGCAGTTCGATTTCAAGAAAGAACATATTCATTTGGATCTTTTGCATCTAGGAGAGGTGCGACTTCATTGTATCTATTCTTGGCCATTGCTGGGCCTGAGTTGTAAGCAGATTTCTGCTCTTGTTCTATATTATATAAGAGGATTATTTGCTGGGTTTTTCTCCCTCAAGAGGAGGGTTTTCCCAGGGTATCTTGTTGTGTTTATTATCTTATGTGTTGCAATATTTTAAGTACTTTTAGTTATATGATCTGATCTATAAAACACTAACATGGTATCAGAGCGGGTTTGAAAAAGATCGTGATCAGATTTATTTTGCGAGCACTTACCTTAATCTTTTTCAATCTATCATTTCTTCTTGTTTTAAAGATCAAGATGGTGAATGGTCTGAAAATCGAGGATAGACTCGAAGAAGTTTCTAACTACACATCATGGAGGTTCAGGATCATGCTCATATTGGAAGAGAATGATTTGGCTGAGTTTGTGAAAACAAAAGTTTGCGAACCTGAGGAGGAAGAAGAAAAGTTGCAGTGGAGGAAGAAAGATACTAGGGCAAAGAAAGTGTTGGTTGATTCCGTCAAAGATCATATTGTTCCGATTGTCTTCAAGTTGGATACTGCAAGGGAGATGTTCAAAACATTGGAAGAGATGTATGAAATCAACAACACCAGTCGTGCCCTAACCTTGAAGCAACAACTACTTCACATTAAGATGGCGGAAGGAGAGTTTGTCATCACCTACTTCATGAAGATTTCCGAATTGAGAGATCAACTCTCTATCATTGGTCATATTGTTGATGACAAGGATTTGACCATGTTGGCTCTTAATGGTCTTCCTTCATCTTGGGAGTCTTACATTCAAGGAATCAGTGCGAATCGAAACTTCCCAAGTTTGATCGATTGAGGGCCGACTGCATTCAAGAAGAGTCGAGGTTGGCAGCTAGAGGCGTGGGTCAAAGTCCAAAGAATGAAGATATACATGTTCTCGCCTCTCATTCGTCGAAGAAAGGAAAAGTTTGGAGGAAAGGATTCTTCAAGAGGAATCGAGATAATGGGTCAGATGGTGCTCTTGCATTCAAGAAGAAGTGGGACCTCTCTCATGTTCAATGCTTTAGATGTGACAAATTTGGTCACTATGCGAAGGATTGTCCTACCAGGCCTAATCAGCATGCTTCATTTGCGGATGTGATTGAGATCTCTCCCCAAAATGATTCTAGTGAATTTCTACTCTAGTCATGGGCCTATGTTCAAGTCGTGAAGGTGGTGTACTGATCTGAGCGCAAAAGAAGCGTATCATACCGTGTCCACCTTTAGAATATTTAAGAGATAAGTATTCTTTGTTTTGATTACCATTCTAGGCTAAAATTCAGTTGTGCAAATCTGACACTATTTACTTAGGATCATGTGTGACCAGTAAATAGTGATCTCTGTGATAAGATTCTTTAGATTTATTCATTGCAAGTTGTATCATGCTAAATTGTGAAGATTGTCTTTTGAGATTAGCTCTTCTGAGAAATTGAAAGAAAGTCATGTCATGATTGATGAATTAATTATCTATTACTCAGGAGATTTTGAAGTATTGCATGGTTGAATAATGTTCATGAATTGTTTTATAGCTACTAATTCATGCTATTGAGATCGTCAATCATGTATGCTCCTAGTTATGGTATGTCTATTTGAGATAGTTGAGTTCCATGAACTATTAGTAATCTCTTGTTAATGATTTCAGGATAAATCAAGAAGCGTAAGAGATTGCTTTCAAGAAGAGCTTGATGCATCCTATAGGTTGAAGGATGGAGACTCTACTTGTAGCTATGAGGCTAAGTGATTAGCTGAAGACATCTTTTTCGAAGAGGAAGAATTAACCTTAAGAGGGAGTTCTATGACTCACTGAATAAGTAAGGGTTGCAGTGTTGCAAGGTCGGATGTTAAATTATTGAAGTACCTCTTCAGCAGTTGGGTTCTGAATTGCTCAAGTCAACCTGGATTGGTAGCTCCGCAGACCTATTCGGAATAGAGTGATCTAGGATGCGGTCGAAGAGGACAACCCTGAATCTCTACAGAGGTGTGCGTTGGAAACCATTTCTCTAAAGTAAGCGTTGCAGGCAATCTTGGTCAAGTGGTTGATGCAAGTGATTGAAGATTCAGAGGGAGCCTACTGAACCTAAAGAAGATGGTTGTGTTGCCTTGTATGTTGTCTTAGTTGATGTCTGCGATGATATCCTATTACAATAGGAAGCAATCTTTTGTGGCAGCTCGAGAAGTAGTGTGGCTTTGAAAACTCCTTGCAGGATTGGTTGAACAATCGTTGAAGCCAACTGTCATCCTTTGTGTTAATAAAATCTTTGAGAAGCTTTTTGTCTTTCCATGTGTTTCATGACAAAACTAAGCATACCACTATATCAAAGATATGGTATTGAGGAAAGATATTCAGTTGAGGTATATCAGCACTGATGAGCAGATGGTAGTCATTCTCATCAAGCATTTTTTGGGATAATGGTTGTGTACCTTCTAGACAAGCTTGATATGGTGGAGAATGAAGTCCTAGCTGAGAGGGAGTCTCAGTATCAGTGTTCTTTTGTTTAATGAGTTCTTCTTTGAGAGAAGTTCGAGGTGAAATCCCTTGATAATGCATTTCTCTATTGAGAGAGATTTGAGGTGTAAGCCCTTGATAATGCATTTCTCTATTGAGAGAGATTTGAGGTGCAAGCCCTTGATAATGCATTTCTCTTTGAGATTTGAGGTGAAAGCCCTTGTTTCCACCCTCTGGGAGAGCTATGGTGGATGTCATGTGTGTGACTCCATGACAGCATCACGTGAGGGAATCCGTGATGACTGACTTGTGTTTCACCCTCTGGAGGAGCCATGGTGAAAGTCACATTGAGGTGACAACATCACATTAAGTGATGAGCACTTGTACATACCATCTACGGAGGTAGCCATGATGGTTGATATCACGATGAGGTGATATCCTATTTGTTTTCACATTGAGATGATGTGTCTTGTGCAGCTGGAAGTATCATCCCTAGCTGAGAGGGAGTGTTGATGTTATAAGCAACTTAGGGCTTCACTTCCAGCGCACACACTTCGAGGAGAAAGCATAAATTAAATGATAGCCTGCCGGCTATTTAATTTATATTGTTAATGTGTGATAAACATAAAGGGGCCGACCCTATAGTGATTCGCATGTTTTGTTTATACATTGGGCCGACCTACATTGTATTTAATATATTTATATATTCTTCCAAGAGAGCCGACCTAATTGAGGAGGTGCCTCAATTGTATATATACAAGGTCACTCCTTGTCATTTATCATTCAAGTTCATTCAAGCATATTCGCATCTAGAGAAGGAGTTCGCACTTTTGTAGCAGCAGTCCGATTTCAAGAAAGAACATATTCATTTGGATCTTTTGCATCTAGGAGAGGTGCGACTTCATTGTATCTATTCTTGGCCATTGCTGGACCTGAGTTGTAAGCAGATTTCTGCTCTTGTTCTATATTATATAAGAGGATTATTTGCTGGGTTTTTCTCCCTCAAAAGGAGGGTTTTCCCAGGGTATCTTGTTGTGTTTATTATCTTATGTGTTGCAATATTTTAAGTACTTTCAGTTATATGATCTGATCTATAAAACACTAACATGAACAGGAGGGAAAAGTGAATGAAACGACAGAAGTCGAAAGCAACAATGAAAAACTCAAAATAAAAACTAACTCTGGAGAAAACGGGTGCCTCCAGTCAAGAAGGGCGCCTAGGGTTTAGAGGTGCCAAATGTCAGTTTTCAGAGATGAAGTGTCCAGGAGACCCCTACCAGAATCTTCTAAGCTATCCAGCGAACCTGACGGCCAATCAATCTGACAAGTACAACACCAGATATCATGAATTCATCTGAAAGTCAGAAGATAAGCATAAATTTGAAGATCATGAAAATGGCTAACACTAGAGAAAGTGGGCGCCCCTAGAAGAGAGAGGCACCTGGCTTTTTGAAGGGTCAAACGAAATTTTCATCAGAAGTCTCCTCCAAACAAACTTTGTCAGATTCGATCAGGCTCCGTGATGAAATATTCAGCACGTTCGTTAGATCAATCTAGAGGCCGGAAATCAGAATCAAACTAGGGTGGAAAATTGAGAAGTTGAAAATGATGAAAAAATGGTTAAATCTGAGTGAAATAGTCGCCTCCAACCAAGAAGGGCGCCCAACTTCCAATGCCGTAGTCAAATTTTTGAAAATTTCAAAAATTGAAGATGAAGACAAAAGTCTAAGTTCATTGAACAAACTTGAATTAGGGTTTTGAAGAATTAGGGCAAAAGAAAGTTGTTTTCTCAAGGCAAAGCTTATTTAAGGCACCTTTGTGTTTCATTATTCATTATTTTATTGTAGGTGGTCTTCAAAGAGAAACAGAACAGCAGCTTCAAACACTTATTTTCAAGATTCAAGAGTCTAACTTGCTAGTTTTTCAATAAATTTTCAGATCAGCACTAAAAGAAGGCTTGCTTTTTCATATTTCTTCATCTAGAACATCAAATTTGTGAAGGAGGCTATTGTTTTCAATTTTCAACAAGTTGGTTCATATTTGTTCTATCTTCTGAACAAATTTTTGAAGGATTTTTTCAAGGTTGCAGTAGTTGCTTTTTATTTTGCATGTCAGATAAAACTTCAAAATCTTCCATTTCTAATCTTCTGGGTCGATACCAAACCTTCTAGACAAAACCCATATCACAGTTTTTTCAGTGAAACTTAAAGTGGTTGTTTTTTTCAATCAAACTTCAAGGTTTTCAAGATCTCATCAATTGGGTTCATCCAGAATGTGCTCATGAACAATACCCAGATGCCACTTTTTTTTTTTTGGAGAAAATTAGGGTTTGTTGTTTTTTCAGTCTACACTCGGAATTTTCAAAAACAGACGATTTGGGTTTTCTTGTAACGAAATTATAATCAAAACCCATATCTCAAAAAAAAATCCAAAAAATTCATCCGTTTGATGAAGAAAAATCAGCAAGCTAAATTTAGAAAGTGCACCAAAACTTGTTAAAACCTAAGCGTGTTCACAGTCAATCTTCGAGTTTGCAGAATGGAATACATCCCTACAGAGTTCAAGACTAAATCAGCACTGTAACATGATTTCATTGAAAAAGCTGAGACCGACTTACATCACATCAAGCCAATGTTCAACTTGTGTGCTTTGAAAGACTCAGGCTATGTTGCAGTCGAACATCTTGGTCATTTTGGGTTGTTTACAGCCTCAAGCAATGTTGAGAAGGCTTTGAGGAATAAGACGAGTATTGGGAAAAGTTGTAGAATACTCTTCTGTGGGAGAATCAAGAGAAGTGTCAGAATGCACAAAGTTGCAAAGCCACCAAGTTATCCATTAGTGAGTCATCTTTTGGGACAGCGATGTTTTTCAAGAATAGAACTCATAAAGAAGCCGAAGATGTCAAAGATTCTCTAAGTTTGATTGCAAAAGAGGAGATCTTAAAAAAGCAGAATATGGCTATAGATAGTATCAACGCTCCTGATAGAGAGGCAGTTTCCCATTTTTTGGTGGATGTGATAGAGATTTAAAACAACAATCTTCTAGAAGTTTTTTCCAAGTTTGCTTTCCATTCTTATCTCACGCTTTCTTTTTATTCTTGTCTCAATTATTATCCATTCTTTGAAGAAGAAGGAAAACAGTTGTAATGAGTTGGTACTTTCCTTTTTTACATGTTTTCTTAGGTGTCAAATGCTTATCTTTTCTAGGATTAGAAATAAAGCTTGCATGTTGGCAAGTAGTAGTTGTAAAAGCAAGGAGAATTTAGGGTTCCTTACTCTTCTGTTTAGTTATAAATAAGAACAGTTTTTGCTCATTTTTCTTTAACCGTGCTTGTGATAACAAAATTGTTGAGCCTATGCCTTCATGTTTGTTATCGATTAGTGTCAATTCACTTTGTGTAAAGAGCAAGTTTGCATGCCTCCTTAGCTGCAAATCCTTGTTTAATGCATGTGTTTTGTGTCAATCGTAATCTGGTTTGATCGCATGTTGCGTGTATTTTGCCACAACTTGTTGTCCCGGAATTGTAACTTTGTGCTAGAAGTTTGAATAAATAAAGTCCTGAGCGTGCTTTGCTGCCCCGATATAAAAATCTCAGATTTTCGTTTATTGTTTTGTGCCTAGAAGTGTGAGGAAATAAAATCTTGAGTGTGTTTTGCTACCTTGATATAAAGTCTCATATTTCCGTAATACTTTTATGATCTCTTTTTCAGCTTGCATTAAAATTCAGTAGATGTATGTTGAAGAAAGTTTATTTAAGTATCTTTGTCAGAAAATCAATCTCGTCCATTTCTAAACTCTCTTGCTTTGCGTTTACATGAGAGGATAAAAACGTTTTAGCGTAAGTTAAATTGTAGTTGTTAAGTTTCATTTAAGGGAAAACCTCAACTGCAACATCTAAAGTTCTATAACCTTGTGTTCTCGCAATTGAACCAAAAAGATAGGCAAAATTAATTTAGTTTACTTTCTTTATGCAACTCAGCAAAAGAGGGAACTTCCCCTCCTAATTTGAAGAGCAGTTTACTGCACATAACTGTCTGTTTCCAAAACGCATTCCAGAGGTGTGATTTGAAATGCCAACAAGTATGTTAGACACCACCAATGACTGTGTGAGTAGCAAAATTAAAATTAACAGAAATAAGGGCAGACGGAAGCATTTCTATCTTTCCAAAAGCTAAAAAGAATCCCCAAAATGAAAGCAAAGTTGGGCAAATTTAGTCAAAAATTTGACCCCGTCACTTAGTAGCATATTACGCCAAGTGAAGGGCTCTGGTCTAAAAGGCTTGCAAAATCATGAACCCGCGGCCAAGCTGACTGCACACGAACACAGAACCAAAGGAAATATTTAATTGTTTCAAATTATTCTTTTGTCTAATCACTTGTATTGTTAATGTACCATACACAGAAGTTGTGATGATGAGGAGCAAAGTTTGTCTCAAATTTTTTGAGTTTTTTTGTGATGTTCATTTGTTCTGGTAAGCCTGAATTGTTTAGAAGTTTAATTTGTAATTTCAAAATGGAAAAGAAAGAAAACAGATTTTCGCTCTTCCTCCCAAGGTTTTTGATGTTCAATTTCAAACATCAGAGTATTGGGTCTACGTCTAGCAATCCCACATTGATAACATTGCTAATAATTTCCCTCTATAATTTCCACAAATGCTGCAAGTGAAAACTTCTCACCGCTCATTACCAGTAGCGGCTGAATTTCTCCTCCTTAAAAAGACAGGTGTTTCAAAATTCTAGCGGATTTTGGATTTCGCAGCTGCTAGAAATTTTATATTCAATGGGACCACCTATACAATGATAATAGAAGCCATAACTACTTCAATTGGACCCCGCCCTTACTTTTTTGTTGTGTTTTCAGAATTATAATAATTCCCACTTTATTGCCATCCATAATGTAATTAATTTTATATTTTATTTGCAGATTGTTAACATCATGTGCATGAATGATTGACCTCCATATATTTAATTGTATTATTCAAGACCACACTAAAATGTATATAGATGCCACAAAAATCAAAAAATAAATAAAATCTAAATAAATGCCGCAAGAAAGAATACCTCTGCAAAGAGGGGTCGAAAACAGCCAGCTGTGACTTAAATTTAAGTTCGACGCTGGCCTTGTTTCGAACCTCTGATTTTGAGTTGAATAGTTAATCCTGTTATTATCATCGCTATTATTTATGGAAACCCTAGCTTCAACAGAACTGTCATGTGTAACAATGTTTGAAGAATTTCGTGCCCAACCAGAAAGCTGTCGCCCTGCCGAGTCATCAGCTGTGTCATCCAGCGTGGCATCGGGTGCTGAGATTTTTGCGCGTTTATGTGCTGAGGTGGCCTCTGCGAGTGCAATTTCTATGGCTTGAAATTCCTCTTCATCTACCCATTCGAAGGGGATGGCGAGATCTTCGTTGCTGTTCGTCGAGGCCGCCATCAATTCTGGTTCTCCTTTGGGTTGCGCGGGAGAGAATATGCTAATATCGACCGACTCTCTGGGCTGCTACTTTATTTCGAATTTATATACTTATGTCTATTTTAAAGAGTTTGAAATAAAAAAAAGGTTTGCTACAAATTAGATATATATTACTTATTCTGAAAGCTTTTCAAATCTGATATTTTAAACTTTAATTATTTCCATTCTTGGCTGTTATGCAGCAAAATTTTACTTTTGGAAAGAAGAGAAATGAGAAGAAAAGTGGGAAGTGGAAGAGAATAGGAAGAGGAAAGAGAATGGATTTAAGTAATATTATTGATTAGTATGGGAATTTTATGAGTTTAGATGTGGAGGTTAAAGAATCAATGTGTTCAAAAGACAAAATCAAAATTAGTAAGTTTTTATGAAATCATTGTTAGTTTTTATGTTCAAAGATAAAAGTATTTTTATATTTATTTTTTAATATAAGATAAAGAGGGTGTAGCTAATTTCCTGATAAAATCGCATGTCATAGACATGATAACATATGAAAACATACATAACATAATGGGATGGCACTCTACCATGGTCTCAAATTGGTTCAACGCCAAGGGTATAAGAAAGTTTGGGTGGGGGGTGATTCCCTAAATATTATTAACAATTTGAAATCGGTCTCTCCCCCGTCATGGACTATTGAGGCCTTGATAAAAGATTCTATTGAAATCATAAATTCTTTCGATAATGTCTATATTTCCCATATTTTGAGGGAGGGAAATAAGCTTGCTGATTTTTTTGCTAACTTTGGGGTTAAGGAACAAAAGATATGGAATTTTAATGATTCCATTCCTTTTGAGGTGACGGTGATTATCATTAATGAGAGTTGATATCTGGTGGATCCTCGTTGGCGTGGTGAGATGTATGTCCTTTGTCACATAGGTGAAAGATTTGAATGAGGATGATAAAAAATTTATTTCGAAGAACAGATTTCACTTAGTTCGGAGCTACACTTCATTATTGCCTTTTTGTCCTTCGCTGGGTCTCACACGGATTTTGGGTGTCTTTAGCCAAAGCTTCTGGAGGTTTCTTTTTTGTATTTTGGGCCTGGGTGGTGTGTGTATCATTTTCAAGTGGTTTTGGTTGTGTGGAGTTGAATTTCGTGATCGGTGGGCACAAGAATCATGTTGAACCCAAGTCTTGTGACACTATTAAGCAAAAGACGAAGGTATGGGAGATCCTTGAGAAGGGTGGTTTAACTGTCTACATGGAAAGACTACATGGTTTCAATGTGCAGGTTACTGAGATGGTTGCTAAAGGTTGGAATGATAGAAACCTTAATTTGGGTGGCAAAGATGTCGTGGTGGATGAAGAATTTATTGCTCAAATTACTGGTTTGGCCATGCAAGGGATGAAGGTTTTCAGGGACAAGAAAGACTCACAGGATGTTATGTCGATCTTCTTCAAAGGTAATGAGGCGGCTGATCTCAGGAAGGTTAAAAGTAGTGGCTGGTATAGGAGCTCTTTGAAAGCGCTCTAGTGTGATTTGGCAGAAGAAGTCATGAGGTATGTTACCTTGGAGGGAAGGTACACGACCATCAATAACTACCATTTTCTTTTATTGAATCATTTTAAGCATAAGAAATGGATTTCTTTTCCCTATTATTTGTTGATGTCGTTGGATACAGGGATCAAGGATAACATGAAAAACCCTAAGAATCTGGTTTTGCATGTTGGGTTAATTCTTCTGATTTATGAGCATGTGAAAGCGCACGAGGTGCAAAAATCTCTAGTGTCCCCAAAGGATAATGTTGGCAAACCCCGTGAGGGTTATGAGACGGAGCCAGGTGAAGAAAGGGTTAGCAAATGGGCCAAGAGGAGGAGGCTTATTTTGAATGAAGAGTCAGAGTCTGAAAAAGATGATGATGTTGACTACGTCCTAGACTCCTATGCCGCTTTTGAGGAGGGTCCCTCTTCCCCTGTTCCGGGCAAAACAGGGAATAGAAAGTCGATCGATAAAGAGGGCTACACTACGTGTAGCAATGATGCGATTGTGACAGCTCGTCTTATAGATTCCAAGGATAAGACTGACATGTATGGGGAAGCTTCCTCTCCTCCCCCCTAAAATTAAACATGCTAACGAAACTAAGGTGGGGAGCCAAAAGAGCAGGGAGTTGAGATATGCTAGTCAAATGTTGGAGAAGGGTTTCCTTCTCTCTCTTGTTGGTGGTATCTATGGTGAGGCCTCTCTGAATGTTGACACTAGGTTAATGTGATGTCCCCGCTCTAGTCAATTCTCGGGAACAGTGTGTTAGCCCTTTATTGGACCCTCATGGGCTAACTAGTTTAGTTAGAGGGTCAGTGGTACTTTCTAGAGAGCTTGGTCGTTCTCATTTTCAAAGCTCAGTGATTGGTTCACAGCAGGCGTTCGCAGTTCAGGGGTTGACAGCTTCTGACGGCACGAGAATATTTGGAGTTTTGAAAGAGTTATGGATTTTTAAGTGATTTGAGTTAATTAATTAACTTAATGCCTTATTATAAAGTCAAATTGACTTTATACATTTTATATCACTTAAATATTCTATAAAGGTGATTTATTATTTTAATCACTTAAATATAAAAGGGCGCCCAAGTATTTAAGTCAAAACTATTGAAATGACTTAAATATATTTTAAAAGATTTAAAATATGAAGAAGGGTGTATCTTTCTTGGAAGTCATGCCTTTTTTTTGCATATAAGGCATTTTTGGCAATGAGAACATCATTCATGATTATTTTGACTTTGCCTTTGGCTTCCTCCTGTGCTTTCACCTGTGATCAGGGTTTTGAGCAATCTTCCATTAGAGAATGATATCTCTTCAATGTTGAGCACTTTTGAGACTGTGAGATACCAGTCAAATTTGTGCAACCAATGAGAGCTTCATACAGAGGTTCTACATGCTTCAATTAGGGTTTATTTATTTAGTATTCAGTTGTTTGCAATAAGAAAGAGGGTTACCTCATCTAGAGTCTTCATCTCCAGCAGATTTGTAGTTGCAGGTTGGATTCTTCAGAGTCTTCATTGGGCCGTACCATTTGCATTGGGATTTGGGCCTCTTTGGAGAAGGGCGTGTGAAGCTTGAGACTAGGGCGCTTTCCTTTTGGCTCTTGTTTGAGCTTCATCATGGGCGGCTATCACTAGTACTGCATTGTATCTTGTTTCTGAGTGGGAGAAGTCATTTCTAGAGGTTAGGCATCCATTTATGCCAGTTTTCACCATTCTTGGCTGGTGAGTTGGCTTACCTTTTATATAAAAAATCTGGAAACATTCTGGTGTGTTTAGCACTTGTGATCCATTGGTTATTGTTTAATAATACTTGTTGCATTTACATTTTGTAGAAATTAGCTCTGTTTCTCAATTTATGAGCTTTAATATGATGCGCCCCTTCTCTTCTGTCTATAAACTTTCTCTCTAAAAAAGGAATAAAATACATTAAGACTTAAGAAATCTTGGGGTTTGAGTTGAGAGCCAGCAGGGCTCATCACAATGGTATAAGAGCATATTAATCCTGCCAACTTGTGGGAAAAACAAATATCCATGCGGCCACACTAGAACAGGTTTGACAGGCACTACACACACAGGGGCCCTGAAATTCAGAGAAACACTTTTGAACCTTTTCAGGCAATTCCATTAAACGAATAGGAAGAGGATTTTGACTTTGATAATATGGCTGAAAGGAATGATGATGCTCGTCTTAATGATGAAGACAGGGATGCTAAAGAAGTACTGAGAGGAATGGTGGCCGGTCAAGAACAGGTGGCAAACATCCTTCAGCAACTTAGTACCAATGTGCAAAACTTGACAGTTCTGAGAAGGCTGAATATGGATCAAGATTAGGAGGGTAGCATACATGGAGAACAGTATAGGAATATTGCTCCAACACGCACCTTTGAGAGAGCCACATGCCCTACTTTTGTCAGGAATGACGCTGAGGAGGAGGTGGAAGAAGGTGGGGAAGTGAACTTTGTTGACAACATCTTGACTATGCATGATGAATGGGATGCATTTCCTCCACGAGTTAAGGATCACCTTAACTTCAACCATTTCATGAGCCAAAAGAGAGAGCCCACCAGGAACAGGAATGATAGGAGGCCTAGACATCAACATAATGATCTACGACAGGCTACCAATAAGCTTACCTTAGTGAACTATGATGGTAGTGGCAGAGTTACAGCACGTGCCTAGGTGAGTAAACTGGATACGTTCCTAACACTACGTCCTATGCCAGAAGAAGATGCTATTAGATTTGCAGCTCTACATCTTGATGGTGTGGCACATGACTGGTGGATTCATGGCATGGCTACTCTTCACCATGACCGGATTACCTCATACTAGGAGTTCACTGATAGATTGGTAGAGAGGTTTGATAGACATGATCCTAAACTATTCTTCAAGGATCTTGCACAGTTAAAATAGATGGGTAGCTTGGAATTGTACATTGGAGAGTTCCAAAGACTATCCGTGATGGTGACAGGTATCTCAGAGAGAAGGTTCATCATATTGTTTATTGAGGGTCTTTTTGAGCCCATGAACGGTTGGATAAAAGCATTTGATCCACCTACGTTACAGGAGGCCATGAGGAAAGCTCGCAGTATGGAGCTCACTACACCTCGTAAACAATTTGGCACAAAACCTTCTTCCTCCTACACAGAGAACACATCTGATCCAAAGAAGGCTGATAATTTTGATCAAAAGAAAAATTTTGCAGCCCCACTAGATCATGACACAACGAATGATCTACGTAGAAGGAAGCTCTGTTTTTACTGTAAGGGTCTGTATGACTTCAATCATGATTTTCCCCTCAAGCCTAAAGGGAAAAATAGGCACATGGAATGGTTTTATGAGGGAGAAATGTTGACTAATTTTTCTGATCAGCAAGTTGCTATTTATGACACAGATGAAGAAAAGTCAGAAAATGAGGCAGAGATTGAGGTAGAAAGTGAGCTACAGGGGGCTCATATGTCCAGCATCCAGAGAGAGGGATCTTTCAGGCTCCATGGTATTTTAGCGGGTCAAAGAGACATATCTCTTTTGGACACAGGTGCAACCCACAACTTTATTGATTCATGGTCAGTGGAGAAAAGAGGAATTCAAACTCAGCAGTTTGAAGGCATTCGAGTAAAGGTTGCAGATGAACACACTCTCAATTGTGAGAGAATGATTCCTGATTTACCATTGAAACTCAATAATTTTGAGTTTAAGGCAGATTTTTATGTGGTGAACATGGGAGGAACAAATATAGTTCTCGGCATGAAGTGGCTTCATGCTATAGGAGAGTTCACACTTAGTTTGCGTGATATGGAGATGAAATTCAAAATTGATGGCACAAATCATGTTCTTAAAGTCATCAAGGACAACAATCTAAAAGAAATTTCACTCCGGAGAATGGAACGTTTGATTCGACACAACATGGTAGAATGGGCTGCTAAGTGCAAGTTAATGCCTTCACAGTTGGAGCAGCAAGCTTCTTCTTACCATCTGGATGTACAGGAACTCTGAATCAAACATGCAAAGGTTTTCAGTGCTATTCCACCAGGTAGACCTCCTGATAGAGGTATTGAGCATATCATTGAGCTGGACTAGGGCATGAAACCTATCATGATCACTCCTTACCGGCACCCCAAACGTTTAAAAGATGAAACTGAGAAAACTATTAAGGAGATTTTAGATATGGGGCACATTAGGCCGAGTAAGTCACCCTTTGCTTCATCAGTTGTTTTGGTGAAGAAAAAGGATGGTACACTTAGGATGTGTATTTACTACAGGATGCTCAATAGGAAGACTATAAAGAACAGGTATCCTATTCCACGAATAGATGAGTTGATAGACGAGCTTCATGGAGCTTGATATTTCTTGAAGATTGATTTGAGGACTGGTTACCATCAGATCAGAGTCAGAGAGGAGGATATTGAGAAAACCGCATTCAGATGTCACTATGGACACTATGATTTCTTGGTTATATCATTCAGCTTAACCAATGCTCCAGCTACATTTCAGTCTACTATGAATAGGGTTTTCCATCCTCTCTTGAGGAAATTTGTATTGGTGTTCTTTGACGACATCCTGGTTTACAACAAATCATGGGAGGAACACATTGTTCACCTAGATGAGGTCTTGAGTATACTTGACAGGGAGTCCTTGTACGCCAAGGAATCCAAGTGTGCTTTAGGCATGGCTGAGCTTTTGTATCTGGGTCACATTATCAATGGAGAGGGAGTCAGTATGGATCCAAAGAAATTTTGAGCTATCATCGATTGGCCTACACCTGAGACATTGACATAGCTCAAGGGGTTTGTAGGATTATGTGCCTTCTATCGTCGGTTCGTTAGTGGATTCTCGCGACATGCTTCACCACTAACTGATTTGACTAAGAAGGGAGCCTTTGTGTGGACACCTCTTGCACAGGCATGTTTTGAGAAGTTCAAACGTATCATGACTACATGTCCAGTCTTGGCTTTGTCGGATTTCACCAAACCATTTGAGCTACATTGTGATGCCAGTGGTGAGGGTATTGGTGTAGTTATCATGTAGGATCGACACCCTATTGCTTTTGAGAGCAGGAAGCTGAGAGGTCCTGAACGGAGTTACAGTATCTATGATAAGGAAATGTTGGCCATCATGCATGCCATGGCCAAATTCAAGCAATACTTGGTTGGTAGTAAATTCAGTGTTAAAATTGATCACAATAGTCTGAAACATTTTCTGGATAGCGAGATTTGAACAAAAGGCAACAGAAATGGGTCAACAAACTTCAGTCCTATGATTTTGACATCGCCTATGTCAAGGGCACTCAGAATGTGGTTGCTAATGCTTTATCTCACTATCCTCACTTGAGCTCCATTACACAAATTTCAGAGGACTGGAGACACATGATAGTAGCAGAGTATGCTAAGAATCCGCGGGCTTCTAGCATAGTGGATGGGACAGTACAGGATGGCAGATACTCACTTGTGGATGATCTTATCATTTACAAAGGGAGGATATTTCTTGTCCCAGGTTCTGAGATGAGGGACATGGTATTGAGATCATTCCATGATTCGCCTATGGCATGACATCCCGGTTACTTTAAGACCTACAGGAAAGTACGTGAGAGATTCTCTTGGAAGGGTCTCAAGTCATTTGTTCTTCAGTATGTCAGGGAATGCCTTGTTTGTCAGCAGATCAAGCAAGAACATACATACCTTGCAAGTTTACTTAAGTCGCTTCCTATTCCTGAGAGGAAGTGGGAATGCTTGTCTATGGACTTCATCACGGGCTTGCTGAAAGCTCAAGGGAAAGACAACATTTATGTGGTGGTAGATCGGTTGACGAAGTATGCACATTTCTTCTCAATCACTACTACACACACAGCTACTCAAGTGGCGGACTTGTTTTTTCTGTGAGGTATTCAAATTGCATGGATTGCTTCGGAGTATAGTCAGTGACAAAGATAGCAGGTTTTTGAGTAACTTCTGGCAAGAGTTATTCAAACTTTGCGAGACAGAACTCACTCCGAGCACTAGCTACCACCCACAGACAGATGGGTAGACAAAGATAGTCAACAAATGGGTGGAGGGATACTTGAGGAATTACAGTTCAGGACAGCAGAAGGCATGGGTGAAGTGGTTATACCTTTTTGAGTATTGCTACAATACCACTCATTACATGAGCATTCAGATGACACCTTACCGAGCTTTATATGGATACGATGCTCCGAGTTTTCTAGATTTGTTGCTGAGTGACAGTAGAGTACCTAGTGTTGGTGACCTATTGCAGGAGAACTAGGACATCATGAGAGCACTCAGGGAGAATATTCAAAAAGCTCAGAATCAACAAAAGCAATATGTTGATCAGAGGTGAGTGGAGAGATCTTTCGAGATCGATGATTTGGTGTATTTGATGCTCCAACCTTATAGGCAGTCCACGCTTAGTAAGAAGGGTGTTGAGAAACTCAATCCACAATACTATGGACCATTTAGGGTTGTCAGACGTGTTGGTGAAGTGGCTTATGAGTTAGATCTTCCAGTGGACAGTAAGGTTCACAATGTGTTTCATGTGTCATGCCTCAAAAAGGCATTGGGACCACAGGTGACTCCTTCTATTGATTTACCACCTCTAGATGATGAGGGGAAATTAATTTTGATACCTAAGGCCATTTTGGATTCCAAAGAGCGTCATCTTCGGAGGTGGGTTATCAGATAATATTTGGTGAAGTGGAAAGATCTACCAACAGAGGATGCTACTTGGGAGAGTGACAGTATTCTTCAGCATCCAACTTTGAGTTTGCTTGTGGGCAAGCAAATTTGGGGAGGGCGGACTGTGATGTCCCTGCTCTAGTCAATTCTCAGGAACAATGTGTTAGCCCTTTATTGGACCCTCGTGGGCTAACTGGTTTGGTTAGAGGGTCAGTGGTACTTTCTGGAGAGCTTGGTTGTTCTCGTTTTCAAAGCTCAGTGATTGGTTCACAGTAGGTGTTAGCAGTTCAGGGGTTGACAACTTCTGACAGCACGAGAATATTTGGAGTTTTGAGAGAGTTATGGATTTTTAAGTGATTTGAGTTAATTAATTAACTTAATGCCTTATTATAAAGTCAAATTGACTTTATACATTTTATATCACTTAAATATTCTATAAAGGTGATTTAATATTTTAATCACTTAAATATAAAAGGGCGCCCAAGTATTTAAGTCAAAACTATTGAAATGACTTAAATATATTTTAAAAGATTTAAAATATGAAGAAGGGCGTATCTTTCTTGGAAGTCGTGCCTTTTTTTTTTGCATATAAGGCATTTTTGGCAACGAGAACATCATTCATGATTATTTCGACTTTGCCTTTGGCTTCCTCCTGTGCTTTCACTTGTTATCAGGGTTTTGAGCAATCTTCCATTGGAGAACGATATCTCTTCAATGTTGAGCACTTTTGAGACTGTGAGAGACCAGTCAAATTTGTGCAACTAGTGAGAGCTTCATACAGAGGTTCTACATGCTTCAATCAAGGTTTATTTATTTAGTATTTATTTTTTTGCAATAAGGAAGAGGGTTACTTCATCCAGAGTCTTCATCTCCAGCAGATTTGCAGCTACAGGTTGGATTCTTCAGAGTCTTCATTGGGCCGTACCATTTGCATTGAGATTTGGGCCTCTTTGGAGAAGGGTGTGTGAAGCTTGAGATTAGGGCGCTTTCCTTTTGGCTCCTGTTTGAGCTTCATCATGGGTGGCTATCACTAGTACTGCATTGTATCTTGTTTTTGAGTGGGAGAAGTCATTTTTGGAGGTTAGGCATTCATTTATGCCACTTTTCACCATTCTTGGCTGGTGAGTTGGCTTACCTCTTTATATAAAAAATCTGGAAACATTCTGATATGTTTAGCACTTGTGATCCAATGGTTATTGTTTAATAATACCTGTTGCATTTACATTCTGTAGAAATTAGCTCTGTTTCTCAATTTATGAGCTTTAATATGATGCGCCCCTTCTCTTTTGTCTATAAACTTTCTCTTTAAAAAAGGAATAAAATACATTAAGACTTAAGAAATCTTGGGGTTTGAGTTGAGAGCCAGCAAGGCTCATCACAGTTAATGTAGGGGAAGGATGGTGTTGTGGATGGTGGTCCTGCTAGGGGTTCTCACAAAGCGAAGGGGATAAGGAGTTGAAAAGGTAGACCATTGCGAAGGATCTCACCTGCTCCATCTGCAAGCTAAAGTCTCTTGCCCCTAGTGATAAAGGTAAGGATATTGTGGATGATAAGATTCAGGTTAGTTCTAATGATGAGGATGATACTATGGAGGATAGGGTTGAAAATTTTGATAGGGAAGAATTTTCTGATGTGTTGGGCTCGGCCCGTGAGACTGCTAATCTATAGTTTAAACTTTTTAAATGGTTTTTTCATGAAATTAATAAGATTAATGTTAGGATCAAAGGCGTGTCTAGTAAGGCTGAGGACCCTGCTATCCAAAGCTAATTTGACAATTTGATGGAATCTTTGAATATTGTGGCTAATACTATGGCGGAGGAAACCATCACTCTGAATCAAAATTTGGAAGGTAGAATTTTATCCCTTGAGGATAAAATTGATAAAATTGGGAAAATGTTGATGAAGAGTGGTGAGCCTACTAAGCTTGTGGGTACTCAGAATTCTCCGATGAGGAAAGTGGTGTTGAAATTTGGTGAGGCGTCTAAACTTGTGGGCACTCTAGATTTTGCCATGATGATTTCTCCTCTGATTACTGCTAAAAAGAGAAAAGTGTTTGGGCTTGTTGTTGTTTCTGTTGTTGGGGACAAAGTGTTGGATGTGGGCGATGTTGGTGAGAAGGATACTACTAAAGGTAAATTTTTGATTGAAGAGGTAAAAACTGGTGGGCCTAGGGTCAGAACTAGAAATAGAATGAAAGCTAAAGTTGGGGCCTCTAGGAAGGAGGTTTTTGATACTGTGGACAATGCACAAAAGATGGTTGATACTGACATGGAAGCTATTGAAATCTTGAATAATATGTAGTGTGTTTGGTTGGCTTATTTTTGGTTGTTGGTTTGCTATCGATGGGTTGATTTCTGCATAGTGTTATTTTCTTTTCTTATCAGTTGCACTCTTTTGTAAAGGGTTTTAGGCCCCTTCAAAACCCATTTTTTACCTGTAATCAAAACATAATGGGATGGCATAGTGTGGGGCCCACCAAGATGGGAGATAAAAGTGACAAAATTGGCAGACAAGAGGAAACGTTACAACGACAAAAAGGAAGAGATAGTGGTGCCATCAGTAAATGTTTCTCATCTTTCACTGATTATCAGCATTGTGGGTAAGGTTTCCTGTTTAATTCATTGACATGGTGGCTTTTGCAAGAAGCTATCCTTTTGTTTGAAGTTTATGCACCCGTTGGCATTAGAGGATGATGTGAAGGCTTGAGTTCCAAATTGTAATAAGAATTTTCTTTTAGAAGATGTGTTTAAATTGATAATGCACAAACTAGTTGTAGATTGGAAAACGCTTTGTGTTGTGGATTTTTTTATTTTGCATGTTGAAAGTTTAAGGTTGGAGAGCATAGGGTGGAGTTGTTTGTGGGGGATACGTAAAACAAACCAAATTGAGGTGAGGGGTGACTAACCGATTAGGTTGTTACTTGTAAAGATTTTTTAAAATAGTATGTGGGTTGCAGGTTTCATAACACCCAATATTTTGCAACATAGAATTTTATTGACAATATTAATGTACTGAAAACCTTTTGTTATTTACACAGTATGAATGTAATGAAAGGAATCTTTAAAATTGCTAAGAAGATATAGCTAGAGTAAAAATTGGATTTCAATTTATTCATATGATTGAACAAATGCATAACATAATTACAAAATAGAAAACACAATGTGGGTTGTCATTTATTTCATTTTGCATGTTTAAATCTAAAGGATGGAGAGCACAGGGAGGAGTTGCAAGTGGGGGATACATGAAACTAAAAAAATGACCTTAGGGGTGACTAATCAATTGGGTTCTTATGTGTAGAGGGTTTTACAATAGTTTGTGGGTTGCAGGTTTTATAGCACCCAATGTTTTTCAACCTGCAATTATATATAAACAATATTATTGTAATGAATTTTTTTTGTTATTTAGAGAGCACGAATGTAATGAAAGGAACCTTTAGCATTTATCACAATTCTTAGTAGACTAAAAATTGTGTTTCAATTTCCTCATATGATGGTAAAATAAATGCACCGAATAAATACAAGTTGGAAAACATGATGTGGGTTGTTATTTATTTCATTGTTCATATCCTAAGGTAAAGGGTGGAGAGCATTAGGAGGAGTTATAGGTGGGGGATACATAAAACTAACTAAACTGAGTTGAGGGGTGACCAACCGATTGAGTTGTTACATGTAGAAGGTTTTACAACAGTACGTGGGTTGTAGGTTTTATAACACCCAATATTTTCCAACCTCCAATTGTACGTAGATAGTATGGTTGTAATGAAAACCTTTTGTTATTTAGACATTACAAATGTGATGAAAGACCCCTTCAAAATTTATAACAAGTCTTAGGTAGACTAAAAATTGTGTTTCAATTTCCTCATATGATGGTAAAATAAATACACTAAATAATTGTAGATTGGGAAATGCAATGTGGGTTGTCAGAAGATTATTTTATGAAACCTGCACAAATTTCAAACATCTAATTTGGTCAATACAATGGAAGTTGGTAGACTTCTCCCTTCTCTCTATACAAAGGCCATGCTTGAAAATCCTAGCTACCACTCTCTTTTCCTAAAATTGAATATTCTGTTCACTTTGTAGAGACTCCTTATTCCAAAAGAATAACTGGTTATTGAAAATTAGTTACTAAAGAAACCTCCAATTCTACGTAGAATATGAAAAGTTTTACCTTTCTTATTTTAATTCTAACATTTTGTAAATATTAATATTTAAAATGAAATAGTAATCTTTCATTGCCTTTTAAAGGGCAACAACTTGAGAAACACAAGTCAAATTGTGAAGTTCATCTTTTGTTAACACTTCTATCTTGGATATTTCTAGCTCCTTTTCCATTCTAGCAACCAATTCAACCAATGTATGACACCCATTATGTTGAGCTCTATTTTTAAAAAGAGAAAGATCTTAGGACTTCAACTCTAGCTAAGATTTGAAATGTGAAAACTTCTTTTCTAATGGCAACAATGTTGCAATTTCTGTTTTTTTTTGCTACCTTGTTTAAATGATGAATAACAAGTTGAGGCTCTGCCTCAGACAATGCACGAAGCCATCATAACAACTCACCTCCTCCTTTGTGACTTCTACCAGTAAGAAGACCACTTGTCTAAAAAATTTCACCTTCCAGAGTTGCAATTGGAGATCATATATATGTATGAAAAGGAATCTCCTTTGCAACATCCGAATGGTTGAAAACAAATGTACTGTGAAATACCAATGTCATAGTTGCTTCAATTTCATCTTCATATGCAACAAAAGGTAGTTTCATCCTTGTGTTTTTATTGCCCGCAAATTTGGCTATTGATTGTTGAGTTGTTGATGAAATGGTATGGGCTTAGGTTTTGTTTAAAGGGATAATCGTTACTCTTCTTCGTAGATGTCTTATTTCAAGTAGTAGCTTTCCTCTTTCTTTTGTATCCACTACCACATTACACAAATTCCCTCCTACAACAACCTCCAATGTAGTTATTGTTGAGGAATCTTTAACTTATATATAAGTTGTGCAACAACACCTTTGACTTTTTATCTATCAATATGCTTTACACAATTATTATAGGTGAATTGAACATTTCTTAATTAAGCCTCGAGGAGCCGAATATCAGCCTTCAACTTCTAAACTATGTAAGATTCTTAGAAATGCTCATTTTATAATATCTCCATGTGCCCTTCTTTATAAGAAACACCTTCCATTTATATCTTTGTTTTCTCAACTTCTTATCTTTTAGATTGCAACTCTCTTTGAATAGTGTTAAGCTCCTTTTCTTTTGACGATGAAAACTTCTTATCTTTTAATTACCTTTTTAATTAGTTAATTTCAGTCTTCAATTACTTTGCTTCACTTTTAGCACTTCCAACTATTGCTTTTGCATCTACAAATCGATCATCGAGATGTTTTTCCTCCTCCCCATTGCTCTTACCTATTAACACCCCTTGCTATTCCTTTTCGTGATCTTCTAACTTCTTTTTCATATATTTTGCTTTAAGCTTTAGATCAACTACTCCCTCATCAGCCCCCTTAGGAAAAAAAGATCCCTTTCTTAGATAGAGTTTTCAATTTCATGAATACATTATGTAGATTTGTAGTTGCTTTTTGCTCAACTTTTAGAGTATCTTTTTTAGTAGACAATACAGATGTTTCTTTTGACGAGTTCATTAAAAAACTTGTTTGCCTTTTCAGATAAGACTTTCATGTCTCCACCCAATTGATACTCTTTTTATGCACTTAGATCTGATTTTTCCTTTTCCTTATGATCTATTTCCAGTTTTATTTGCTCCATGGAATTCTTAAGTTCAAGAATTTTTTAATTTATTTTTTCAACTCCACTTATAGCATCATCTCTCACTTTAATTGTTTGCAAAAATTCCTATGCAATATAAAACCTCCTGAGTTTATCCTTTATGTATTGCCATTTTCCCATTGCACATACTACACATTCACCTACCTCAACTTCTAAAAAAACATTATCTATCTCATTTACTTTGATTTTCTTCTTTTCAAGTGTTTTTAAAGATAATTCCTTTTCCATTTCATAAATTCTTGTGCCTATTGCCTCCAATTTTGAATTATCACTTACCCATTGCACATATTGCACATGCTCCTTCCTCAACTTCTCAAGAGTAGGAAGAATCTCTTCAATCAATACATTATCTATCTCTTTCACTCTGGCAGATACTTCTTTTCAAGTGTTTTTAGAGCATATTCCTTTTTCATTGTATACTTTCTAGTACCTGTTGCTCAAGTTATGTATTGTCATTTTCCCATTGCATATACTACACACGCACCTTGCTGAACTTCTCAAGAGCATGAGGAATCTCTTTAGTCAATAAATTATCTGTCTCATTCAGTTTGTTCTACTTCTTTCAAGTTTTTTTAGATTAGATTCCTTTTTTATTTCATAAATTCTACAACCTACTACCTCCAATTTTGCATTGTCATTTTCCCATTGCACATACTGCACAAGCTCCTTCCTCAACTTGTTAAGAGTAGGAAGAATCTCTTCAGTCGGTATATTATATATCTCATTCACTTTGGTCTACTTCTTTTCAAGTGTTTTTAGAGAAGATTCCTTTTTTCATTTCATTCATTCTAGTACTTGATGCCTCCTCAAACATCAACAAGATCTCAGGAGGCTTCATGTTCAAAGCTTGAGTGATGCAGCCTCACACAATGAGAAAATGTGGGTTGTTGACATTCAACCGCATAGAATGAGAAAGGTTTTGTACATGTGAGGGTTTGTGCAAAGTGGTTGTTGAACTGCTACTTATTTCTCCCTCCCACAATAATTTGGGTAACATAATGTAAGAAACCTTGAAAATTCATAACAACCCTTAGTAAGAATAAAAATTGTATTTCAATTTCTTCATATGATTGAGGAAAAAATGCTCAAAATAATTTCAGGTAGGAAAACACTATGGGTTTTGGATTATTTTATTATGTACGTTCAAATCTAACTAGTGGTGGAGAGTAGGGGAGGAATTGCAAGTGGGGGATACATAAAACTAGCCAAATTGAGTTGAGGGGTGAGTAACCAATTAGGTTTTTATGTGTGTAGGGTTTTAAAACTATACGTGAGCTACAAGGTTTCGTAACATCCAATGTATTTCAATGTGCAATTTTACACAATAGTATAGATGTAATTAAAACCTTTTGTTATTTAGACAATAGGAATGTAATGCAAGGAACCTTAAAAATTTATAAGATTTGTTACTTAGATTAAAATCATGTTTCAATTTCCTTGTGTGATGGTAAAATGTATGCATATAACAATTGCAAGTTAGAAAACACAATGTGGTTTGTTAGTTATTTCATTTTGCATGTTCAAAGTTAAAGGATAGAGAGCATGGGGAGGAGTTGTGGGTGGGGTGATGCAGGAGAATCTAGGGGTACTAGAAATCTTGCATCACCAACAATATTGTTATTTGATTTTTGTTCATTCTCAATAAGGGCTTTAGAGGTTAGGAGAATAAATATTTTAGTTTACAACTATGTAATTTCCTTTGGGGCAAATTGTATTTGTAATTTTGGTGGGAATTATGCATTTATAAATATTTATAAGGTAAATTTGGGAAAATACCCCTCTTGGGCGTCCCATTCTTGGTGGGGACCACTTGGGGTGCATGTGCTTGCATGTTAAATTATATGCATTGCATGCAATTACATGTTTTTGCCACAAGCTTTGCATGTTGTTGCATACTCATATTTGGAGTCGTCAAAGCCATCGAGAATCAAAGGTGTCATAATTGACCAAATTTGATTGGCCATGGTTTAGGTGTCCATGTGAAGGTCATGTGAGCATTGATTAATTTTATTGTTTTTATGATTATTTCTCCAAATGGGGTGTGGGTTTTCCAAGGAGGTGTTTTCTTGTGGTTTTCTCATTCTAAAACTTCTATATTATGATGCCTTATCATTTGGGAGATAAATTTGGGAGTTTTTGTAGGTGAGATGGGGTGATGCTTTTGGATTGAAGAGAGGATTTGAAGACTCCATTGTTGTGATTTTTTATTTGCATAGAAGCCCATGTTTTAGAGAGCTAGTGAGCTCCATGTTTTGGGAGACAGTGAGCTAGTGAAGTTTGTGTGAAGGTAGCTTGAAAGCTTCAAATGAAAGAAGGTTGAAAGAGACCAAGAAGAAATTTTTGTTGTTGGTTTGGAGGTGTGTACTACAACAGCAAGAAGATTGATGATTTCATGGTTTGTTTGTAATAGTGATTTCTAATTATGAATGCAAGTTGAAGGAGCTATAATCGAGTGAAAGAAGATAGATTGAGTGAAACCATTTTGTAATTGATTTTTACTATCATATTTCAGTCTCATATCATATTTGTAGTGTTTTTCATCTGCCCTATGGCTACAAAACAATGAATTTTCAAAAAAAAAATCTTGTAATGTAATTGAAGGAGATTTTGAATGAACAAAGAAGAATACTTCTTGTAGATTTTTGTGTTGTTTCAAACCATTTCTAAGTTAGATTTTATATTGTTGTTAGTATGTGAATGGGTGTTGGTTTCTTACTACATCAGTGATATCAGAGCGAGGGTTCCTAAGTGTGTAGGAAGAAGCGCTGATGTGAGGCAATTTGCACCAAGACTTGTAGTGGTGTGTATGTGATTTGTGTGTAGACAGATCACCAGACCTGAGGTAGTCTATACCAAAGAGAATAGGATGGGTCATGAGGAGGCCCATAATAATTTTGTTATGGGGACAATATTGGGAAAAAGTGGAAAATAGGAAGTACCATGAAGAATTTGAAAAGCTTTAGGTTGAAGTAAACATATTTGAAAAGAAGGTTAAGGAAGAAGCAAGGATTTGACAAGAGAGATATGAAAAGAAAAAAATTATCTTGGAAGAGGATAGCCAAAATAAGAGAAGAAAGAAAGAGTGTTACTGCCCTTTGGTAGGGGTGAATGTAAGGATGAACTTGTGGGGGAAGCCAACACAAGTGAAGAGGATATTTGAGGCACGGGTAGTAAATCAAATCCTCCAAATGAAGAAAGTTTGTAATTTAAAATTATGAACAACAATGGTCCAAAATTTGATGAACAAATTGGTGAAGATGAAGATGGTTTTTGGTTGAAAGAAGAGATGAAAAGAATCAACAAGTTTTTGGAAGGAGAATTGATGGAAAAACACAGTTGTAGCGAAGAATGAGGAAAATGATGTTGGGACAACGAGCAAGAATAAGGTAAATTTTAATTTTGAATTTAGTTGTAATGATTTTGTACCTTCTTTGTTGAAAGTAGAAGAGGTTGTCGAGCAAAAAGAGAGTATCAGATGATTTTTTTTAATTTCCATGGAGTAGCAATTGTAAATTTGTATAAGGATACAATAGATTTTGATTGTTGTTTGGATAATACATATTTGGATGTGGAATTTGTAGAGGATGTTGCAGGTGAAACTTGGTGGAGGTGGTTAGTTTGTGGTGAGTTGAATCCTAGAAGAGCAAAGAGGATAATGTATGGTATTAAGAGGAGGATGGTACATGGTGGATACAAGTCCACGAGATGAGAGAAGAATGATGTGCAAAGTTTTTAGAGGAGCAGGTTTCTTGTTCTAGCTAAATGTTGCAAGAGGAGAAAGAAGACTCAATTGTACCTGTACCAAATTCAGTGATGGATTTTGTTGAATATGCTTGCAATTCGAAAGGGTGGTACTACCACTCAACTCCATTTTGTGAATCCATATTCACAAAAAAAAATCTACCTTGGGTGTCTAATACAAAAGCATTTAGGGGTAATAGCAATCTTGCATCACCAAAAATATTGTTATTTTATTTTTGTTCATTCTCAATAAGGGCTTTGGAGGTTAGGAGGATAAACATTTTAATTTGCAACTATGTAATTTCATTTGGAGCAAATTGTATTTATATTTTTTGTGGGAATTATGCATTTATAAATATTTCTAAGGAAAAATTAGGAAAATACCCCTCTTGGGCGTCCCATTCTTGGTGGGAACCACTTGGGGTGCATGTGCTTGCATGCTAAATTGTATGACTTGCATGTTGTTTCATATTCGTACTTGAAGTCGTCAAAGCCATCGAGAATCAAAGGTGTCATAATTGACCAAATTTGATTGGTCATGGTTTAAGTTCCCATGTGAAGGCCATGTGAACATTGAGTAATTTTATTATTTTTATGATTATTTCTCCAAATGTGGCGTGGTTTTTCCAAGGATATGTTTTCTTGTGGTTTTGGAAACCATAGTGGTTTTATCATTCTAAAACTTATATATTATGATGCCTTGTCATTTGGGGAGATGAATTTGGGAGTTTTTGTAGGTGAGATGGGGAGATTCTTCCAAATTGAGGAGAGTATTTAAAGACTTCATTGTTGCAAATTTCTATTTGCATAGAAGCCCATGTTTTAGGGAGCTAGTGAGCTCCATGTTTTGGGAGACAGTGAGCTAGTGAAGTTTGTGTGAAGGGAGCTTGAGAGCTTCAGATGAAAGAAGGTTGAAAGAGACCAAGAAGACATTTTTTTTGCAGGTTTGGAGGTGTACTATATTAGCAAGAAGATGGATGATTTCATGGTTTATTTGCAATAGTGATTTCAAATGATGAATGCAAGTTGAAGGAACTAGAATCGAGTGAAATAATAGAGATAGAGTGAAACCATTTTGTATTTGATTTTTGTTGTCATTTTCAATCTCATATTATATTTTTAATGTTTTTCATCAGCCCATATGGCTACAAAACAATGAATTTTCAAAAATGCTTTCTTGTAATGTAATTGAAGAATATTTTGAATGAACAAAGAAGAATAGTGCTTACAAATTTTTGTGTTGTTTCAAACCATTTCTAAGTTAAATTTTTAGATTGTTGTGAGTATACAAAAAATTAACCAAATTGATTTGAGGGGTGACAAACCAATTGGGTTGTTACAAGTAGAGGGTTTTACAACAATTTATGGGTTGCAGGTTTCATAACTCTTAGTGTTTTCCAGCCTCCAATTATATATAGACAATATGATTATAATGAAGACATTTTTTTATTTAGACATTGTGAATGTAATGAAAGACACCTAAATTTTTTATAAAAAGTCTTAAGTAGACTAAAAATTGTGTTTGAATTTCCTCATATCATTAAAATAATGGCAGATTGGAAAACACAATGGGTTTTGAGTTATTTCATTATGCTTGTTCAAAGCTCAAGAGTGGAAAGTTTGAGGAGGATTTGCATGTGGGGGATACATAGAACTAACCAAATTGGGTTGAGGGGTGACCAACCAATTGGGTTGTTATGTTTAGAGTGTTTTACAACAATATGTGGGTTGTAGTTTTAATAACACCCAGTGTTTTCTAACCTCCAATTAGACATAGACTATATGATTGTAATGAAAACCTTTTATTATTTAGACAATATGAATGTAATGAAAGACACCTTCAAAAATTACCACGGCTATTACTTGCAATAAGAATTGCATTTTGATTTCCTCATATCATTAAAATATAGATAGGTTAGAAAATGCAATGGGTTGTGAGTTATTTCATTCTACTTGTTCAAAGCTCAAGGGTGGAGAGTTCAGGGAGGATTTGTAGGTGGGGGATACATAAAAATAACTATATTGAGTTGAGGGATGACCAACCAATTGGGTTGTTACGTGTATAGGGTTTTACAATTGTTTACAGGTTACAGGTTTCAATACTCCTAGTGTTTTCCAACCTCCAATTATACATAGACAGTATTATTAAAATGAAAACCTTTTGTTATTTAGAGATTACGAATGTAATGAAAGAAACCTTCAAAATTTATCACAAGTATTACATAGATTAAAAATTGTGTTTCAATTTCCTCATATGATGGTAAAATAAATGCATTAAATAATTATAGGTTAGAGAACACAATGTGGGTTGTCATTTATTCCATTCTACATGTTCAAAGTTAAAGGGTGGAGAGCATGGGGAGGAGTTGCAAGTGGGGGATACATAAAGCTAACCAAATTGACTTGAGGGGTCACTAACCATCTTTTAAGCTTTAGATCAGTTGCTCACTCATCATCCTTTAGGACAACAACATCCCTTTCTCTTGAATAGTTTTATGTAGCTTTGCAACCGGATTTTGCCCACCTTTGAGAGTGATTTTATGATTAGAGAATGTAGATGTTTCTTTTAAAAAGTTATTTACAAAACTTGTCTACTCTTTCAGATAAGACTTTCATGTCTCTACCTAACTGATTCTCTTTTTTGTACTTAGATCTGGTTTTTCCTTTTCCTTATCATCTATTTTTAATTATATTTTTCCATGGAATTCTTAAGTTAAAGAATGTTTGACTTCATTTATGAAAATCCACTTATAGCATCATCTCTCACTTTCTTTGCATACACAAATTTATATATACAATACAAAACCTTTTGAATTTACCCACTTTTGTATTGCTATTTTCCCATTGTACATATTGCATACACTCCTTCCTCAATTTATTAAGAGCTGGAAGAATCTCCTCAGTCAAAAAATTATCTCTCATTCACTTGTTCTGCTTCTTTTCAAGTGTTTTTAGAGCAGATTCGTATTTTATTACACACTTTCTAGTACCTACTACTTGAGTTTTGCATTGCCATTTTCCCATTACACATACTGCACATACACCTACCCCAACCTCTCAAGAGCATAAATGTTCTCTTCAATCAATACATTATCTATCTCACTCACTCTAGTATGCACTTCTTTTCAAGTGTTTTTAGAGAAAAAATATTTTTAATTCATACATTCTACAACATGTTGCCTCCAGTTTTGCATTGTCATTTTCCCATTGCACATATTATACAAACTCCTTCCTCAACTTTTCAAGAGTAGGAATAATCTCTTCATCCTTTATCAATGGCTTTGAAATCCTTCATTTACGAATTACTTTTATTTAGAAATTCATGAGTTTATATTTCCTTGAAATTGCATCAATTTTTTAATATTTTTGTGTTCTTTACCAATTAAATTTAAACTTAGTTTAGTTTCTAATTATAATGTATATATCTAAGTTTATTTTATAGGTAATTGTAGTGAGCAATAAGAAGGGAGCCTCCCCTTTTTGAGAGGAGAGATTTTTCTCATCATAATTGTGGCTGAAATCACTATTTCATAATCTATAAAGGGATTACAAAATACTCACCCAACACATCTCATTCACTTTGGTCTGCTTCTTTTCAAGTGTTTTTAGAGTAGATTCCTTTTTCATTCCATACATTCTAGCACCTGTTGCCTTCATTTTTGCATTGCCATTTTCCCATTGCATATACTGCACATGCACCTTCCTCAACTTCTCAAGAGCACAAAGGATCTCTTTAGTCAATACATTATATATCTCACTCACTCTAGTCTACTTCTTTTCAAGTGTTTTTAGAGTAGGTTCCTTTTTCATTTCATACATTATAGTGCATGTTTCCTTTAGTTTTATATTACCATTTTCCCATTGCACATATTGCACATGCACCTTCCTCAACTTATCAAGAGAATGAAGGATCTCTTCATTCAATACATTATATATCTTACTCACTCTGGTATGCTTCTTTTCAAGTATTTTTAAAGTAAATTCATTTTTCAATTCATACATTCTACAACCTGCTATTGTCATTTTCCCATTGCACATATTACACAAACTCCTTCCTCAACTTGTTAAAAGTAGGAATAATCTCTTCATCCTTTATTGGTGGCTTTGAAATCCTTCATTTATGTATTACTTTTATTTAGAAATTCATGGGTTTATATTTCCTTGAAATTGCATCATTTTTTTTATATTTTTATGTTATTTTATAATTAAATTTAAATTTGCTTCTTATCCACCAATTGGTTCATGGCATGTGGTGTTGATACATGAATATTTTTTCCTTATGAGATTTATCTACATCACTACTCATAATTATTTTAACAATAAATCTACCCTTATCATTACAAATTCTAATCATGTATTGATATGATTTAAAATAACATAAATTAGGATTAATCACCTAAGCAATGTCAATAAACACAATATATCTCTTCCTAACTTAATGTTCATAAATCGACTCACCAAGCTAACATACCTTTAATGCGTCTCCATAATAATGATACCAAAATGATAGATTAAAATTGAGTTAGATAATATGATAGGTTTAAGATTTAAGAAGAATATTTTTAGTTTGATCCTTATGTCAAACTGGGAGCATAATTTTTTTGAAAGACGTCATGGCTATATGTGCAAGGGATGGAAGTAGCAAGGTGAGTATAATGAAATGCATTTGTTCCAAACCAAAAGAAAAATCACTTTTAAAACTATTGTAGGAGATTGTAAATACTAACTACAAGTTGCAACCGAAACTATAATTTTATTTTAAAAAATGGAAATTAAAACATTTAAAGAGAACTATAGTATTACCAACAATCTTCAATTTATGAATTATAATCTACATGAAATAAAACTATAGAAAGAACAAAAAAATTGAGAACATAACATTAACATAATGATTGTTTCATGAGAGTGGGCCCCCTCTTGATCCATGTGATGATTGAAATACTCTACTATGAACTTCTTAAAACATGAGCTATTTTATATATTATGTTGTATTTAAAAGATATTATAATATCCTTAATTACCATATACTATTACATTCTATGATATCCCTACACTATTAAATTATTATATTATTACCTTTTTATTCTCCTATGCTATTCTCTCCTCTTACACTATTACATCCCTTGGTTTATATAAGGTTTTCACAACTAACAACCTTCAATAAATTTCTAAAATATATGAAATTTATTATCATGTGGTTAATAATAACAACATAATATAGAAATTTGGTTTTGGCTTGTGGCCACTCTCTCAAAGGAATTGATTTATCACTTGATTATAATATTGAAGCAATATAGTGTTGTTTTTGCTTGTGGTCATTCCACACTAGTAAAGTGAAAAACTGAAACATCATTGCTTATAAAAAATAACTTATATCCAACAAAATAAATAATTACTTAAAATTGTTGATTAGTTAGAATTAAATATGTTGACAAGTGCAATCACAGTCTATAATAAATATGTCGCCTCCGTCTTTTTTGACATGCTACAATAATTATATTTGCAACATAATGGTAGCATATATTAGTAAAATACAATATAAGAATTATTTTTCTCTTATTTTACCTAAAAAATAATTAAATATTACTTATTTTTATTTAGTCATATGTAGTAGAATATTAAAAATGTTGTTGTATGATAATAAAATGAAGCAAAAAGGGGCGACCCTTTGGTGAAATGGTGGGGATTCTTGCCTGTAGAGCCAACAACCAAGGTTCAAACCTTGTGGGGTCGCTCTCTACCGCGTCAACAATGGAGTTTGCTTACCTTGGTGTTAAGGGGAGGCTCCTTGGTGAACTGGTGGGGCTTCTTTCCTGTAGAGCTAGCAACCAAGGCCAAACCTTAATATCTTTTTAAATAAGGGGTGAAACTTTAGTGAAATGGTGGGGCTTCTTGCCTGTAGAGACAACAACCAAGGTTCAAACCTCGTGGTTTCGCTCTCTATCGCGTCAACAATGATGGAGTTTGCTTACCCCGATGTTAAGGGGAGGCTCCTTGGTGAACTGGTGGGGCTTCTTGCCTATAGTGCTAACAACCAAGGCCCAAACCTTAATATATTTCTTAAAAGGAAATAGAAGGGCAGTGATGGCGAGTAGAGAAAATCAAAACGATGCAAATCCAACCCGCCAGGAAGGACCAAAAGTCAATAAAGTGGCGGAGATTGGCGATCAAGCTTCAGGACAAAAAGGAAAAGCATCAAAAAGTTGGGAAGACAAGGTTTTCGAAGCTGAACCTGTCGATACCCCACCTCGAGAAAGAAAACACATACCACAGTGGGTACTATCAAACAGAAGATGGGAATATCGTTGTCATCCTCTACTTAAAGGACAATTTCCAAAGCAACAAGACGAGCAAAACCCACCTCGGGCACGACACGACACACCCCCAAGGGCACCAAAGGGAAAACACCAGAGTAGCAAAATGGGGCGCGAAGGACCACCATGGCTATGGCCTAACTGGAAGCGCAGGAACCCTACAAGCAAAAAATTTGGGGGTGATGAGAACCCTAGTGGAGGATTTGAACAACAAAGGTGAAACTACACCGTATCATGAACAAAACCCTAGAAATTCGGAGGCATACAAATTGAAGGAGATCGATTTGACACAGGAAATTGATGAAGATGCAAAAATTCTAAGGGATTTTGGCTTCTTATGTCAATTTATTGGAGGCACTTCGGACAAAGTTTCTATCAAGAATTAGATCAAGGAGAACTGGCAAACAGAAGTATTGATCAGATTCCTTCCAAAAAATGTATTTATAGTGGTTTTCACAGATAAGGAATCCAAAAAGGAAATCACCGAGGGAGGAATATGGTATATGAAAGATTTGCCACTGTATATACAACCCTGGTGCCAAAATTTCGATCCCACCAAGATTCAGCTATATGAACACCCGATATGGATCCGACTATACAATCTTCCATTTGAATACTAGAATGGAGATTATCTTGAAAATATTGGAAGATCCTTGGGAACCTTGGTGGACATAGACATGGATAGTATAGATGGGGATCTATACAAATATGCCAAGCTGAAGATTGCGGTAATCAACCCAATTCCTCAGTCAATCAACTTAGTGGTAAAAGGTGAAAGTTGGGTCCAGGAGATTGAAGTCAAAGAGGTGAAAAAATTATGCCTTAAATGTAGGTCAAGGGATAATTTTGAGGTAGAATGCAAAAGCACGCAACAAAAGGAGAACCGGAGCAAGGAGAGTAGGGAAAAGAACAGGATGGTTACCGATAAGCAGATCGTTCCCTATGCTACATTTCCTCACCCAGAGGAGTCAAATGCCTCAAAATCCAAGGATAAAAGGATACCTCAGACAAAATAAGATGAATTGGGGATAAGGGAGATAGATTTTTCTACTCAACAAAAATCCAGTACAACGAATTTGGAAGATCATCAGATAGAAACTTTCTCCCCTGCTACAAAGGAATCGGATCCGAAATTGGATATTACAGATGAGCTTGACATAAGGGAGGAGTGGTACATAACCCAAACCATATCTTACCACATGGGCATGGGTAAAATCGGCAAAAAAGAGAAGACGAGGGGAAGGAAATCCTTCAAAAAATTGAGAGAAGAAGAAGCGGTTGCCAGGAACTACCCCAGTATCAAAACCTTTTTAAGTACCAAGGGAGGAAAGACCTCCCTTGGGAAACAATGAAGTTAACAACTTGGAATGTCAGGGGCTTGAAGGCCCTTGACAAGCGACGTCTGTTCAGACGTCATCTTCAGTCATGCGCAAGTGACATAATCTTGCTTCAAGAAACCAAACTATCTCAGTCAGAAACAAGTGCTTTTCTAAAATATATTTGATCATGGAATGGGTACTTCCAAGAATCGATGGGCGCTTTAGGTGGAATTAGATTACTATGGAAAGAGGCAAAATTAACAGTGGAAATACAACATTCACATACAAACTGGTTAGTGGCGGAAGTCTTTAGCTTGAAACTCAACTACAAATTCATACTCATCAACATTTATGGCCCAACCAAAACAGAGGAAAAAGTCAAAATATGGGCTGAGATCTTGAAATTTATAGGGGGCCATGCAGGAGCAAACTTCATAGTGGGAGGTGACTTTAATGCGCTCCTAGATCTTTCAAAAAAGAGTGGGGGAATAAGGATGAAATCCCAAACTTTGATTGACTTCAGAAGCTTTGTAGCCAATTCAGGCTTAGAAGATTGTTAGACATCAAATGGAGTTTTCACATGGACCAACAAACGCAAGGACTTCACGTCAATTTCGGAAAGGTTGGATAGATTTTTGATGTCTCCAGTTTGGCACAAGTATTGTACCACAGTCGAGACAAACATACTGCCTGTTTCCACATCTGATCACTTCCATGTTGAGCTCTCACTGGACAAAGGACTGGTGCAAACAAAAGCATCATTTAGATTTTTGAATATGTGGTGGAGGGATGAAGGCCTCAGTTTCTTGCTAGAAGAATGGTGGAACGAGGTAAGAGTGGGGGGATCGAATAGCTTCAGATTTATAAAAACTATTCAATATTTAAAACACAAGGTGAAAGATTGGAACAAAGAAAAATTCATTAACATTTTCACAGAAAAGGCCAGGATCAAATGCAATATACAAGACCTAAATGAGAAGGTTATAAGAAATGGTATGAAGAACGAAGAATTCATCAAGGAAAAGAAGTTAAAAAACGAGCTTGCAAAACTATTAAAATGCGAGGAAATTTACTGGACGGACAAATCAAGAGAGGTTTGCTTCGTGAAGGGGATTCAAACTCAAAAAAAATCACGCTTCAGTTCTCGCCCGTAGAGCTGCGAATAAAATTGAAAGTATTCAGACCAGGGATGGTGTAATGAAATAGGGAAGCATAGAAGTAGGCCAAGCCGTGGTAGATTTCTTTAAAAATATCTTGGGCTCCCAGAATGCCAGTTGTGCAGAGGAAAGCTTCTTTGAATCAATTGAAAGAAGGGTAGGAATTGAAGACAATGCTATGTTAAACGAACCGGTCTCGTTGGAAGAAGTTAAGACTGCTCTTTTCCAGATGCACCCTGATAAAGCCCTTGGGCCTGATGGTTTCCTGATAAGATTTTTTTAGAATTGTTGGAGTTTCACAGGCAAAGACATCTGGCAACTGGCAGAGGACTTTAGGAAGTCAAAAAGTTTTGTTAAAGACCTAAACAATACGATCATTTCTCTAATCCCCAAGAAAGTGGAAGCCAAAGCATTCAATGATTTCAGGCCCATTTCCTTATGTAACTCGATTTATAAAGTAATAGCCAAAGTTTTGGAAAATATTCTAAAAAAGATCCTAGGGAGGATTATCTCACCGAAACAAAACGGGTTCGTGCCTGGGAGAGAAATAACATATTGCATCCTGCTTAATAGCGAGGTGGTTCATTCCCTTAAAACTAATCACATGGCAGGAATGGTAATCAAATTGAATGTAAGCAAGGCTTACGACAAGGTAAGTTGGGACTTCCTGCTCAAAGTAATGACTCATATGGGCTTTAATAACCAATGGTGCTCCTTGATCAAGCATTGCATATCAACTGTCAGATCCTCAATTCTGATAAATGGATCGCTACATGGATTTTTTGCGGTTACCAATGGCCTGCAACTGGGGGACCCACTGTCCCCTCACTTTTTGTGATTATGGCAGAAGCACTAAGTTGCACCATTAAGCGTAAAAAGCAACAAGCAGAGTGGATAGGCGTAATAGAGGCCCCCAATGTGGAAAGGATTACTCACTCACAATTCGCGGATGATACTACATTGTTTAGGGAAGCAAACATCAAAGAGGCAAAATTTATTAAAAATACTCTAGAAGAATACAAAAAACAGTTGGGCCAAAAAATTAATAAAGACAAATCAAGAATATATTTTTTTAATACAAAGGCGACTACTCAGAACGCCATATCCTCGATACTGGGTTACCAAATTGAAATGCTCCTAGCCAAATTCCTAGGGATTCAAGTTGTTGATGGAGCATGTAGATCCAAACATTGGGAGGACGTGGTGGCTAAATGTAAAAGCAAGGCAATGTCGTGGAAAAACAATTGGCTAATGGTGCTAGGCAGAATCACCATGGCCAAGGCAGTGCTATTTGCCATTCCAATATTCACAGTGGAATGTTACCTGGCACCCAGGAAGGTTGAGGAAGAGCTTGAAAGAATCCAGAAGTAGTTCAAATGGGAAGGTTCCAACAGTGAAAAAAAGATACCTCTAATCAGATGGGACAAGGCAAGTAAACTAAAAAGTGAAGCTGGAGCAGGTTTAAGGAAAGTTGGCCTTCAAAATTTAGCACTAGGGGCAAGGTTGGTGTGGAAAATGTATAAGCAACCAGAGACGTTATGGTGTCGAGTAATCCAAAATAAATATCTTGATAGCATGTCTCCAGCAAGGATTTTTACAATAGACAATCTTCAAGGAGGATTGGCTATATGGAGATTCATAAAAAATGTTGGCCCTTGATCACAAACCATATTTCAGGGAAGATAGGAAACGACTGAAAGGCAAGATTCTGGACGGACTCATGGAATGGTTACATGAGCCTATCAGACCAATTCGAATTGGGTCAGGTTATTGGGCGATTGGAAGAGGATTTTGGTCTAGAGGTAAGTAACTATATAGACTCATAGAAAAGGGAAGTTGGGGGAAGGGCGACTTGGAAGAATCTGCACCATTTGCCACTAACTCAAGAGTTAACAACAACAGTGATGGAAGAACTCAATAACCGCATAGTATGTATATCAGACGAAGAGGATACCATAATCTGGTGCGGGGCAAAGTCGGGTGAATACTCGACCAAACTTGGCTACCAACTACAAGTGGAAGTAGGAGCAAGAATAGACTGGTTGGCAACCTTATGCTAGAACCAAGCAATTCTCCCCAAGGCGGGTGCCTTCCTCTGGGTAGCAAGTCAAAACCGATGCCTCACAATGGCAAGATTGAAAAAGTTAGGATTTTCAGGTCCCTCACGTTGTGTCATGTGTGAACAGGCGGAGGAGGACACTAATCATTTGTTCTTATCATGCCCAGTAGTGGTTACCTATTGGGACTGGCTCTAGTGGACATTCAATTTATAGGGCCCAAGGCATGAAAGGTTGTGGGACTTCTTGAACTCATGAAAAATGGGCAACAAGAATGGTTACTGGCAAAGCTTGTGGTTGTCTACACCTTTGATGGTGATATGGCACATATGGAAGGAAAGGAATCAAAAAAAATTCAAAGGAGAAGCCCTTTGCAGTGATCATCTAATAGGGAAAATTATGGAAGCACTAATAGAAGTGGTAAACAACAGAAAACAAATAGGTGCAAAATCAAAATTCACTAAGTGGGACGAAGAAATACAAAAAGAACGGAGAAAATTAAAACACCCAAAGGATCGTCCTACCGAGAAACCTAAAGTGGCAGGAAGTTCATCTGGTGGAAGGGCCCCAAAGAATTACATTGGAAATTGAATTTTGATGGGGCGGCAAAAGGCAACCCAGGCAAGGCAAGGGCAGGATGCATCATTAGAAACCAAAAGGGGCAGTGCATCTGGGTTGCATTGAAAAAACTTGGTGTTTGTACCAATAACATTGTTGAGTTGGAAGCCCTGGGCTTGGGATTGCAAACGTGTATGAGCAAAGGGTACAGGTCATTGGAAATTGAAGGGGACTCCAAAATATGCATACAGGCAATCGTTAATGGTCAATCACCAAGTTGGAAAATCAATTGTTGGGTGGGTCAGTTAAAAATGTTACTTAGCAAACTAGATAATTATCAAATTGGCCACGCCTATAGGGAAGCAAATAAGGTGGCGAATTGCCTAGAAAATGCAGGAGTTTGGTAGACAGACAAGCTAATTACTGACTCAAACCTAGAGAGATGGGACGACTTAAGAATGGTTGTTGACGAGGACATGGTAGAATGCAATCAAAATTCCTAGCCAAAGGCAGGGCAATACATGACCACAAAGGACTTGAGGTGATGGAAGTCTGCAAGGGTGTCAATTTAAATGCAAGGTGGCTTCTTTTGGTTGTTCCTAAAAAAAGGCCTTCACAACGACAGAGGATGTAACCTACAATAAGCTAAATACCTGTCACCCAGTCACGAGGAACACACCAATTTGGCTATAAGTGGAATCCAATCGAAGCCATCTTCATTCTACAACATTCTATCATTTTTTACTTCTTGTCTCTAAGTAAAATGGTGCACTGTTTCGGTCTAAGTTGCTCATGCCTGAGGGAGTCGCGAGCTGAACAATGTCATAGGTTATTCGTAACCAAAAACCCACAGGTAAGGAATGTAGTACAAACTCTAGCTTCATGGGGTGCAGATGGTGGATGACACCTGTGTGATGACCAGACTTATGCGCTTGTCATAAAACCACTTGTGGATGTGGTAGGTTTGAGAGGGAAGGTGGTGGAATGGATCAGTGGCTTTGTTTCGGGGGCCAACTACTTCGTTGTTGCTGATGCAATAATGGAGTTTCCAAACGAAGAATGGGTGAGTTGGCTATGGGCTTTCTTCGACTTCAGCCTACACACACCGGAGGAGAATAGGGGTGAACTGGAGGAAGAAGTGATCGGTCGCCAAAGGGTGGAAAGAAGAAACTGAATGGGGGATGCTTGGGAGGTATTTCGGGCGGGGATAAGGAACAATGAACTGGGATCCTTCCATCGTTTCATGCTAGAGGGCAACAACTGGCTCTCGAAAAATAGTCTCTCAAGGCTAATTGAATATGGCACGAATGTGGCAGTAGTTTATGGGTCAATATCCAATTTTTGATCAACATTGCAATCTAACTATGTAAACATGCGCTATCCCCTTGATAGCACTTATCTATTAAAAAATAATAAATAAATGAAAATGAAGCAAAAATTTAGTTATTATGGTATAGAAAAATGGCTAAAGTGTGGGATAAATGAGATATAATGAACCTCATCACAACCCATGTTTTTTTCAATGATTTGGTTAACTACATCTGTAATGAATTCCATAGAAGTAAAATTACATTAATTAATGTTAGGTCTAAGTTGGGGACTAAGGTAGGTACCCTTATTACTAGGTAAAGGAGATCCAATTGTAGGATTTGGGAAACCACTTACTTTTACTTTCCCTTTATCTTTATAATCCATCCTTTTCTTTGTACTTTTGTTGGTCAAGTCATCTTTCTTACCATGCCAAGACTCTTCGACCATCTTCCCTTGAACTTCAACCGCACCTTTTCTCTTTCTGTAGGAATAATTAACAACCTCGTTTAACATAGAAGCCAAAACCTAAGCTTCATCATCCTCGTTCTCCACCTCCTAGGAATAAAATCCCATCTCCTAATATTTGTTACCACCATTTTTGGAATCAAGGATATTTTGAGACTCCTTGGTTTAACCTCTAGAAAAGAACTAATAATTGTCCTAGCATTTTTAAACCTTCTCCTAGATGTATGAGTGGTAATTTATTTATGGTCTCTTATGTGGTTGATAATTAAAAGAATCATCCCCTAATGAAGAGGGGTCAAACAAAATCCCTTTTCGAAATTTATAATTGAAGTCTCTAAGGATGTTAACAAGTAAATTATTAGATACCAACAAATAATATCAAAATTGATTTAGTAGAATATAATGGTAGGATCAAAGAGATTTAAAGTAATTTTCAAGGGTCGCATACCTCATAAGATAAAGTATTCTTCATCCCATGGGCACTTAATTGAAATTTTAACATGAATTGACAGCAAATTTATACGATGTTCACCTTTTTTGAGAAAGGTGGATATTACATCACCTACATGGTAGTCCTTGTAGATTTTAGTTCCCTCAATTGATAACCTAGTTACCTATGCTATCATATCTTTAGAGATAAAGAACTCTAGGCCCTATATGGCTATGCTTCTTTTGAATCAACTATTAGCAAATTGAATTGGTAGGGTTGTATTATAGTCATTCAGTCTCTTTGGAAAAGGGGTGAGCCCCCCTTGGAAAATATCCTTCAAATGAATGTACTATTATTAAAGTAATTGTACTTAATGGGTTCATCCCCGCTCATTTATTCAATGCATAATGACATAATATAATCAAATAGAATGTTGTTGTTGAGTATAAATAATTATAGTTAAATTAATATTATTAATAATTAATACACAAATATAATATTTAAATAGATAATAGTTTTTACAAGATTGGTTCTATAGGCCCTTAAAAGAGTGCTCTTTGTATAAAGGAAGAAGAAACAATTAAACATATCCTTCATTGTGACGCGGCTCATTTTTGCTAAAAAATGATGATGGAAAAAATAAAGAGGTAGAGTCTACTTCCCTAGAACGTTCTATCAATTTTCAACACACCGTCAATCATTCATAAAAAGGTTATCTTTGCAAGCATCTAGAAAATGAGTCCCTCGTTGATAATATGGGAATCATGGAAGGAAAGAAATTGAATGATCCTTTAGGGAAAATAAATGCCAAAGGAACTCCTAGCCCTACAACTTAAGTTTAATTTAACAAAGGTAGTCAAGAATGTTGATAGAAATCAAAAGTGAAAACAAAGTTCTTTCACTACGTGGGACGGAGAATTGGGGAAAATTTGGCCTAGATTAATTATTCTCCTCATTCGTGAGGTTTCTTGGGTTGATTTGAATTTAGTTCTCAAAGATAATGCTAGGTGGATTCCTCCTAGTGGCTTAATATCAACTTTAATGTGGAATCATAGGGAAACCTGATCCAATTCAAGGTGGGTTGTGTTATTAAAATTTATGATGGAGAAATCAAGGTAGTGGTAGGTATTGAATCCATCTTGTGCTATTTTGTCCTTGATGTCACTTTGTGATTCTCTAGCATCTTGATGATTATCTTCTTAGTTGATCTAATTTGCTGATTGGCACATTTACTTCATTATTTATATTATCTTGGTGGCACTGATCATTTAACTCCATGCGCAGATCTTAGTTAAGGCACATTGGTTACTGGCTCTTTGTTTCTTTGATTAGGTGATATATTTATGGTTTAACATTTGTGTTTCAGTACTTCATTTGATTACAAGTGACTGGCATGATCAGTTCTTTTACAGGTTGATTACTTATGCTTGATCAGTTACAAGCATCTTGATATTCGTCAAGGTATACTTCTCTTTCTTCAGTCAGTGGCATGGATTTGAGGAACAATCTTGTTAATATTTTGAGCAACTCAATTTTCATCTCTTGGCAAATTGGCTTTAATGAATTCAGTTATGGTATTTGGTATGGGAGAATGGAATTCATAATCTTGCATAATATCTAGCTTTTATTTCTTAAGGCATTGGATATTATATTGTTGTTGGGCTTTGAAAATGAGATTCACTTAGTCCATTTTGTTGCATATGGCATTATGAATTCATCATGCAAATTCAGTCTTCTCTATTCATCATAAGTCTTTGGACTTCATTTGGAAATGGCACATAATATAGCATTGAACATATCAAGGTGGCACTAGACCTTGGGTAAAGGCATTCTATTCGATCTTCTATTTGCATTTGACTTGGGTTTATTGGTTGTCATTTATTTCGGGCCTCAAGGCCGACACCAGACATAAAAGGTTTGATTAATATTTTATGTCATGTTGGATGTGACTAAGCTTTGATCATCAGAAAATATCAAGTCTTTGAAATTGACATGTGTGAGTAATGTGGTCTTATCAAAACTTACTTTAAGGCATTATTATTTTGGCAGTTTACTTGGAAAATTGGTAAAGGATTTAGTTTGAGTTTTTGTCGGCATGTTTATCCTTAATCTGGCTGCAGATTTCAATTAGCATTATGAGTTCTTTCATTATCCACATTTTTCCTTTCAGACTCCAAATGTTATCAATCTTTGCAAAGGAATCGCGTGTTGTTTCTCTTTGGATGTTTAGGGCAAACATTTTTCTGTTCACGTTTTTTGGACACCCCTATTATGGCCGCCATGCTTGAGTTTGTATCTCAGGCATTTCTCTGAGACATTTGCAGGGCTTCTACTCTTTGATAGCGTGTGAGGGAGATGAGAGGACCAGCACTATGGTTGCTCCATTTGTCTTCTTTCAGCCACTCGGTGCAGGCATGAGTTTGGAAGGGTTTGTGGTCGTTTTTTTCTCCTCTGCAAGACTGGTAAACTTCTTGTGACAACAACCTCATTATTGTGTCAGGTATTCCTCTTTTGTCTGGTTTGCAGATCCGTTTCTGGACAGTCAAGATCATTACGTGCTAAATCCTTCTCTCTTATGCACAATGAAAATGAAAAACATTTTTCTGCTTTGAACAAATAAGTCTGAAATGATTGGTTTTAAAATGTGACTATAAATCTTTTAGAGATTGTCATGACAGTTTTAAAGGGTTTAAATTTTCTAGTTATGGGCAATTTAAAATACTCTCGAATCAGATCAGTTAATCATTTGGGTTCATTTTCAAAGTTTATTGGCTGCATCTTCTAAAGATCATCATAAGTTGTATGATTTGGCTTACTGTTTCAGTTTGTCATCGTAATGATTTTGGTTATTAAGCATTGTTGTTTCAGTTTCTTAAATTGCAATTACTACTGGGTATTGTTCATGAAAATATTCCCTTAGCTTCATCTGGGTTCATGGGTAATTGTTATTCAGTGCATGATTACTAGTTTTTGGTTACATGTTGTTTGGGGTTTCAGTTACTTCATTTTCGCAACAGCTTCATTATCTACTTCTCTTATGAAATATGTATTCTTCAATACTACTTCTGGGTATATTTTGGATGAGTTTTCAATTGCTAAATAATATACTTCAGTTGCATTGCTGGTTTTGTCTGGGTAAAATGGTTATCATTTTTTGTTTTAAAAAAAAAAGATGAGTTCTCACTGCTTTTGTGTAAGCATTGCATGTGCAGGCCGCTAGTGAAGAAATGTTTTGTCACACCTCTATTTTTGGATACTGTTGTTCTATCCTTGACAGAAAGAAAGAATCCTTCTCTTATGATCACTGCAACATCATGACTGTTACTTGACAATTGTTCTGTAACCTGAAAACAACCTTGTATAATTTTTGGAAAGTGAAATTCGAGATATAGTTGTAATACTTCCTAAATGTAATGATGTTCTACTGTAAAAAGTCAAAAACAAAGAGATTAGGGCTCTATCATGACAAAAAAACAAAATTTTAAACAAGGGCATTACTATAAAGACATGAAAAAGTCCATTTTGTGATTTGATGCTGAAAATTTGGAAAACACGGTGTGTAGTCAGTTTGTGTAGTTTCTGAATGGGAAAAAGGTTGAAAATCAAACAATGAGAAAAGAAAGAAAAGATATATCAATGCAATATAGTTTGTGATGAAATATTGTATTGTCACTGAAACTAATTTATTTTCCTCAAGCTGTATCAAGATTAGATAATGTATGGAATTTTGAAGAGTCAATTTTGACTCTTGAAAATTCTATGCTTTGTCTGTCAAGAGGCACTTGACAGAAATAAGTGAAACAGAGAGATCCTCTGTACTATTGTACGTTCTATTGAATATCAAGAAAGGGGTTGGTTCTCCTTGAGATTGGTGTCTCTAAACAAAGGGGTTGGTGCTCCTTGAGTCGATGCTCAGAAATCAGCCATTGAGGTTTTGTCAAAATATTTATTGAAATGAAAGCCTGAAAAAGGCAACAAGTTCAAGAGTGGCTTTTATACCCCAGGAGGGTTTTCCACTTGGCATATATCTTGTGTCTATTTGTGTCTCTGTGATTCATTTGCTTTAGTACTTTACTGCTTTAAAATGCAATGTTACACTACTCATTTTAGTTTATATGATTGCATTCAAATACAAGAATGACACTATCATTGATAAATGAAACATATGAATGGTTCTTTTCAGTTTCAGTTAAAATTGTTTAAGAAGTTATAAACATGGATTGATCCCCCCTCCTCTCAGTGTATTTTCACTCCAACAATTGGTATCAGAGCCTAGGGTCCTCTGATAGGTTTTTCCAACCTAGGATTGATTCTGGACTTGGAGTCTATTCAAAATGTCTCAAGCTCATGAAGGTACTTCCATGACTAGAGCTCCATTATTTGATGGAACTGATTATGTATTCTAGAAAATCAGAATGGAGACTTATTTAACTTCTATTGACCTAGATGTCTGGAGCATAGTATTATCTGGGTACACTGTACTAGATACTTTGCCAACTACTTCTGATTAAAAGAAGAGATATGAAACCAATGCAAGAGCAAAGCATGATCTTCTGTGTGCTTTGACTAAAGATGTCTTCATCAAAGTAATGCACTGCAGTTCTACTAGGGAAATCTGGACTAAACTTGAAACTATCTATCAAGGAAATAAAAAGGTAAAACAATCTAAAGTCCCCACTTTAAAACATCAGTTTGAAGAATTAAAAATGAGGGACGATGAAAAAGTAGCTGACTATTATTTGAGAATTGATGAAATAGTAAATGCCATGAAGGGTCTGGTAGAAGAAGTCAAGGAGTTTGATGTTGTAACGAAGGTCATTAGAACCTTGCCAACAAAATTTGAAGCTAAGGTAGCTAATCTAGAAGAGAAGAAACATTTTACCCAGCTTACCCTTGATAGTCTACAAGGCACTCTGACTGCCTATGAAATGAGGATTAGTAAAAACAACACCACTACAAAATAAGCAGCATTTAATGCTGAAAGGAAAGAAAGGGGATGAGCTCTATGAATCATAATTTTTTGATTCTAAAGAATCCCACTTTGTGAGGAAGCTCAAAAAGGGTTCTGCAAAGTATAAGGGAAAACTTCCCTTCAAATGCTTTAACTGTGGCAAAATAAGCCACTTTGCTACAAAGTGCCCCTATGGTGACACAAACAGTGATAACCAAAAATCTGAGAAATTTGCCAAGAAAAAGGCTTATAGACCCAAACAAAAATTCAATTTCAAAAAGAAGAAAATTGTGTTCAACAAAAATGAAATAGGCTCTGAATCTGATGATTCACTAGATGAAGAGGATGAAAATCTCTTCATGGCTGAAATCATTCAGCAAGTTGAAACTAACAACAATGATGTTGAAGAAGGTGAAGTGGATTATGAAGGAGAACTGAAATGTGCTCTAAAAGAGCTGAGAAAACTTAAGAAATAGTTGAGTACTCAAGAACAAAATGCTATTCAAGATAGTTCACAAGAGCAACTCATAAATCTTGAGATAATTTCATTAAAAACTCAACTTGAAGAATCCAAGAGAGTTGAAGATTGTATTTGCATTGACATAAGTTTTAAAGACCAAGAAATTCAAAAACTTGAACACGAGATTGTAGATCTCAGGAAGACTATTGAGAAATATGAAAGCACTCTTAAACTGAATGACATGCTCAATAAACATAAATTAAACAAAGGCAAAACTGGTATTGGTTTTGTTAAAGGTGAATGTTCAAATGACAGTGAAAAGAACAATGTTGTTGCTGGAAACAAAAGTCCTGAACTCAAAAATCCTAAGTTTGTCAAGGATCATATTCATCCTTTTAGGAGCAACAAAATGGTTTACAACTCCTACACTCTCTTTTATGGGTACTGTTACTTCTGAAATAAATTTGGTCACAAAGTAAACTCTTGCATATTTATGAATTCTAGAACTCCTAGTTTTGGCTTTAGGTAGAATCATGGTTTTGTAAGACAGATTAGATGTTTCACATGCAAATATTTGGGTCATTCTGCTAAGCAATGCAATGTTGATCAGCAGAATAAACAGTTGAAAACTATCAAATTCTGGAAACCCAAAGTAGTTAACAACATTGAACAGACTATGCTTGTTCAAACTAATTTTCACTCAAAGAAAAAGGACCTATGGGTCTTGGACAACGGTTGTTAAAACCACATGACTGGTGACAAAGAAAAAATTACAAATCTAGAAGACTATGTTGGTGGATATGTAAAGTTCAGAGACAACTTTGGAATTCAAATCAAAGGTAGAGGTTCTTTGTTTTTGAATGAAGACACTCAAATCTACAATGTATATTATGTAGAAGGATTAAAACATAACCTTCTAAGTGTCAGTCAAATCTGTGACAGTGGCTATCAAGTCTTGTTCACTTCACAAGGATGTGAAATAAAAAACCAGTCAGGTAAAGTTGTTGCTGCTGGAAGAAGGACCAAGGGAAATGTATACAACTTACTTGACACCTCTGGACATGAAAACAATCATGGTATATGCTTAATGAGTCATGTTGAAGAAAGTTGGTTGTGGCACAAGAGACTAGGCCATATTAAATTTGACAATATGGTCAGAATTAGCAAAAATCAAAATGTAAGAGGTCTATCCCTTCTTAGAAAACCTGACAAAGCAGTTTGTAAAGAGTGTCTCAAAGGAAAGCAAACCAAGGTAAGCTTTAAATCCAAGGAAAATTTCTCTACTAAGCCTCTGCAAATTGTTCATACTGACTTATGTGGTCCTACAAGGATTAAGTCCATAAATGGTGAGAAATATTTCATGTTGTTTGTTGATGACTACTCTTGTATGGTATGGGTTACCTTTCTGAAGAATAAATTAGAAGCTTTTGAACATTTTAAAGTTTTTAGAAAACTGGTGGAAAGAGAGTCAGACTTAAAAATGAAATGTTTAAGATCTAACAAAGGTGGTGAATTCACCTCACAAGAATTCATAGATTACTATGACAAACATGGCATAAAAAGACAGTATACTTCTGCCAGAACACGCCAACAAAACGGGGTAGTTGAGTGAAAGAATAGGACTGTAAAAGAGATGGCAAGAACCATGATGAAGGAAGCAAATCTGCCAAATATGTACTGGAAAGAAGTTGTTCATACAACTGTCTAAATTTTGAATAGAGTCCAGATTAGAGTGAAATCAAATTTCACTCCATATGAACTGTGGTATGGTAAATCTACCCAAATTAAATATTTCAGAATATTTGGTTGCAAGTGTTTTATCAAGAGAGATGAAAATTTAGGCAATTTCCAATTTAAAACTGATGAAGGTATCTTTTTAGGATACTCTACTCACAACAGAGCCTATAAATGCTTTAAAAATAGGTTGAACAAAATTATTGAATTTGTAAATGTCAAATTTGATGAAAATCTGCTTCTAGATGTTGAACCTATGTAGGATGATGAAGAGGATGAATTTGAACTTGATATAATTACTGAAGGCTTTGAAATTGTAAAGCCTGAATCAAAACCAACAAGCCCTAAACTTGTTGAAGCAAATCCTGAAGATGCTGAAATCAACTCAGAAACAATGTGAACCCAAAATTCCTTCAAAATCTCTTGCTAGGAACCCTCCTAAAGATCTGATTATAGGAGATAGATCTGCAGGAGTTCAAACAAGGAAAAGAACTGTTAATTATGATGAAAAATCTCACAAAGCTGAGCTTATTGCATTTTGTTTAATCACCCAATTTGATCCCAAATTTTTTGATGATGCTCTAACTGATGAATGTTGGCTTAATGCAATGCAGGAAGAAATTGATCAAATTGAAAAAAATCAGACTTGGGATCTAGTCCCAAGACTAGATGACAAAAATGTCATAGGAGGCAAGTGGATCTTTAGAAAGAAACATGATGAACATGGTCATGTTGTTCGCAACAAGGCTAGATATGTCTGCAAAGGATATGCTCAACAAGAAGGTATTGATTTCGGTGAAACTTTTGCTCCAGTTGCTAGGCTTGAATCCATTAGAATTTTCTTGGCATATTTTGTTTTCAAAAATTTCACTATATATCAAATGGATGTAAAAACTGCCTTCCTAAATGGATACTTAGAAGAAGAAGTTTACATAGAACAACCTGAAGGGTTTATCTGTAAAAACAAACCCAATCATGTCTACAGGCTGAAAAGGCTCTATATGGCCTAAAAAAAGCTGCTAGAGCTTGGTACTCCAGATTGGACAGTCACTTACTGTCAAAAGGTTTCATTAGAGGAGTACACAGCAATCTGTATGTTAAAATTGAAGGATCTGATATTCTTGTTGTTGAAATTTATGTTGATGACACCATTTTTGGTTGCAACAATATTGCCTTGAGTAAAAAATTCTCACAAATCATGGAATTTGAATTCGAAATGTCTATGTTGGGAGAACTGTCTTTTTTCTTAGGTCTTCAGATTTCACAACTTGACTCCGGCATCTTTTTATCTCAAGCAAGATATGCAAAAGAAATGTTAAAAAAGTTTCAAATGGATGAAAGTCATCCTGTAAGCACTCCAATGGCTACTGGTTGTAAACTTAGCAAGGTTGATGACTCTCCTGTTGTCAACCCAATTGACTACAGGTCAATGATAGGCAACCTATTGTATCCAATAGCCTCAAGACCTGACATAATGCAAGTTGTTTGCATTGTTTCTTCTTTTCAATCATATCCTAAGGAATCTCACATCAATGCTGTGAGAAGGATTCTTAAATATGTTCAAGGCATAATTGATTATGGGCTCTAGTATCCCATAAGCAATGATCTCTCTTTATTAGCATATACTGATTCTGACTGGGCAGGATGTCTAGATGACAGGAAAAGTACCAGTGGTGCTGCTTTCTTTCTTGGTGATCGTTTAGTGGCTTGGCACATCAAAAAGCAAGAATCTATTTCGCTCTCTACTGCTGAAGCAGAATATATAGCTGCCAGTTCTTGCTGCACTCACGTAGTTTGGATGTCATGGACATTATCAGATATGGGTATTGAAATTCCAAAACTTATTACTATTCTATGTGATAATACTAGTGCAATTAATATCTCAAAAAATCCAGTTATGCACTCTCGAACTAAACACGTAGCTATAAAATTTCATTTTCTTCATGAAAAGGTGTTGGCTAACGAGGTATCTATACAATATGCTCCTACACAAGCACAAGTTGCTGACATTTTTACAAAACCATTGGCTAAAGATATCTTTGAAAGACTTAGGTCTCGATTGAGATTTTTCTCTCAATATTTGTTATCTTAAACAGTTCATCTCAGTGATAGGGGGAGCTGGTTAGCTCTTCCTGTAGCTCATACATGCTGCTTAAAGTTTAAATCTGCAGTTTGATGGAAAGTCACAGTTGTTTCTGGTTTATCTTTGTTGGTCTCCCTTTATCCTTATGTCAAAAAGGGGGAAATTTTTAGCATTCGATTACAGTTCATTATCTTTGGTTTGGTGGCTCAGTTTTTCTATCAAGGACAAAGGGGGAGTTTGTTGAATCCCTCTTGTGCTATTTTGTCCTTGATGTCACTTTGTGATTGGCACATCTAATTCATTATTTATATTATCTTGGTGGAACTGATCGTTTAACTCCATGTGCAGATCTCAGTTAAGGCATACTGGTTACTGGCTCTTTGTTTCTTTGATCAGGTGATATATTTATGGTTTAAGATTTATGTTTCAGTACTTCACTTGATTACAACTGACTGGCATGATCAGTTCTTTTACAAGTTGATTACTTATGCTTGATCAGTTACAAGCATCTTGATATTCGTCAAGGTATACTTCTCTTTCTTTAGTCAGTGGCATGGATTTGAGGAACAATCTTGTTAATATTTTGAGCAACTCAATTTTCATCTCTTGGCAAATTGGCTTTAATGAATTCAGTTATGGTATTTGGTATGGGAGAATGGAATTCATAATCTTCCATAATATCTAGCTTTTATTTCTTAAGGCATTGGATATTATATTGTTGTTGGGCTTTGAAAATGAGATTCACTTAGTCCATTTCATTGCATATGGCATTATGAATTCATCATGCAAATTCAGTCTTCTCTATTCATCATAAGTCTTTGGACTTCATTTGGAAATGGCACATAATATAGCATTGAACATATCAAGGTGGCACTAGACTTTGGGTAAAGGCATTCTATTCGATCTTCTATTTGCATTTGACTTGGGTTTATTGGTTGTCATTTATTTCGGGCCTCAAGGCCGACACCAGACATAAAAGGTTTGATTAATATTTTATGTCACGTTGGATGTGACTAAGCTTTGATCATCAGAAAATATCAAGTCTTTGAAATTGACATGTGTGAGTAATGTGGTCTTATCAAAACTTACTTTAAGGCATTATTATGTTGGCAGTTTACTTGGAAAATTGGTAAAGGATTTAGTTTGAGTTTTTGTCGGCATGTCTATCCTTAATCTGGCTGCAGATTTCAATTAGCATTATGAGTTCTTTCATTATCCACGTTTTTCCTTTCAGACTCCAAATTTTATCAATATTTCCAAAGGAATCACATGTTGTTTCTCTTTGGATGTTTAGGGCAAACGTTTTTCTGTTCACATTTTTTGGACACCCCTATTATGGCCGCCATGCTTGAGTTTGTATCTCAGGCGTTTCTCTAAGACATTTGCAGGGCTTCTACTCTTTGACAGCGTGTGAGGGAGATGAGAGGACTAGCACTATGGTCGCTCCATTTGTCTTCTTTCAGCCACTGGGTGCAGGCACGAGTTTGGAAGGGTTTGTGGCCATTTTTTTCTCCTCTACAGGACTGGTAAACTTCTTGTGACAACAACCTCATTACTCTATCAGGTATTCCTCTTTTGTCTATTTTGTAGATCTGTTTATGGACAATCAAGATCATTACATGCTAAATCTTTCTCTCTTATGTACAATGAAAATGAAAAACGTTTTTTTGCTTTGAACAGAGAAGTCTGAAATGATTGGTTTTAAAATGTGACTGTAAATCTTTTAGAGATTGTCATGACAGTTTTAAAGGGTTTAAATTTTTTGGTTATGGGCAATTTAAAATACTCTCGAATTAGATTAGTTAATCATTTGGGTTCATTTTCAAATTTTATTGGCTACATCTTCTAAAGATCATCATAAGTTTTATGATTCAGCTTACTGTTTCAATTTGTCATCATAATGATTTCGGTTATTAAGCATTGTTGTTTCAGTTTCTTAAATTGCAATTACTACTGGGTACTGTTCATGAAAATATTCCCTTAGCTTCATTTGGGTTCATGGGTAACTGTTATTCAGTGGATGATTACTAGTTTTCGGTTACATGTTGTTTGGGGTTTGAGTTACTTCATTTTCACAACAGCTTCATTATCTACTTCTCTTATGAAATATGTATTCTTCAATACTACTTCTGGGTATATTTTGGATGAGTTTTCAATTGCTAAAAAATATACTTCAGTTGCATTGTTGGTTATGTCAGGGTAAAATGGTTATCATTTTTTGTTTAAAAAAAAAAAGATGAGTTCTCACTGCTTTTGTGTAAGCATTGCATGTGCAGGCCGCTAGTGAAGAAATGTTTTGTCACATCTCTATTTTTGGATACTGTTGTTCTATCCTTGACAGAAAGAAAGAATCCTTCTCTTATGATCACTGCAACATCATGACTGTTACTTGACAATTGTTCTGTAACCTGAAAACAACCTTGTATAATTTTTGGAAAGTGAAATTTGAGATATAGTTGTAATACTTCCTAAATGTAAAAATGTTCTTCTGTAAAAAGTCAAAAACAAAGAGATTAGGGCTCTATCATGACAAAAAAACAAAATTTTAAACAAGGGCATTACTATAAAGATATGAAAAAGTCCATTTTGTGATTTGATGCTGAAAATTTGGAAAACACAGTGTGTAGTTAGTTTGTTTAGTTTCTGAATGGGAAAAAGGTTGAAAATCAAACAATGAGAAAAGAAAGAAAAGATATATCAATGCAATATAGTTTGTGATGAAATATTGTATTGTCACTGAAACTAATTTATTTTCCTCAAGCTGTATCAAGATTAGATAATGTATGGAATTTTGAAGAGTCAATTTTGACTCTTGAAAATTCTATGCTTTGTCTGTCAAGAGGCACTTGACAGAAATAAGTGAAACAAAGAGATCCTCTGTACTATTGTACGTTCTATTGAATATCAAGAAAGGGGTTGGTTCTCCTTGAGATTGGTGTCTCTAAACAAAGGGGTTGGTGCTCCTTGAGTCGATGCTCAGAAATCAGCCATTGAGGCTTTGTCAAAATATTTATTGAAATGAAAGCCTGAAAAAGGCAACAAGTTCAAGAGTGGTTTTTATACCCCAGGAGGGTTTTCCACTTGGCATATATCTTGTGTCTATTTCTATCTCTGTGATTCATTTGCTTCAGTACTTTACTGCTTTAAAATGCAATGTTACACTACTCATTTCAGTTTATATGATTGCATTCAAATACAAGAATGACACTATCATTGATAAATGAGAACATATGAATGGTTCTTTTCAGTTTCAGTTAAAATTGTTTAAGAAGTTATAAACACTGATTCACCCCCCACCCTCTCAGTGTATTTTCACTCCAACAGTAGGTTGGAAGCTTTTAGATGAAACCAATAATTAAGTTGAGTTTCAAGCAATTTTGCTCGGGCTTAAAATATGTAGGAAACTCAATATCTAAAAAATTCATTTGGAAGGGTACTCCCTAATCACAATAAACATGATTTGTTGTAGGGTCATTGTTAATTCGAAGTTAAAAAAGTTTATATCCCCCATTTGTGAGCTCCTTGTGGAATTTTAAGACTACATTAGCTAACATGTTTATGAGTGGGGGAATACTTTGGGCAAACCAAATGAAAAATTAAGTGATAGACATGAAAACTAGTGATTTCATTTTGGATTCATCGGAATTGGAGTACGATTCACATGCAAATTCACAGGGGGAGAGTTAATGATTTTGATCGTATTTAATCAAAAATTGATTTTTAGAAATGTTCACTGCTTATGTTGGCACACATGACATTCATAAGACTCGGTGTTGTCATCATACATATGAGATATTCAATCCAAATTTGGCACCATTGTGAAAACACACAATGGACACGACTTGTTAGGATTAAGGTGCCATATACCTTGTAAATACTATGTTATATGGTTCCAACTTCCTTGGAAAGTGTCACTAGGAACTTAGGGTGAATTGGGAAAATATTTTACAATAGTTATTCTCACTATTGTTTGTATTACATTGATAAGGGGTGATGGGTTCCACTAGAAGCAATAAAGGTGACTTGTGTCCAGATAAATATTTAGTACTATTTTCCCCACACGTGGATACCTAGAATGGGATGATAAAAGATAATGAATAGGAGAAATGAGTGACTATTGGTATTCTCCAAATTGGTGATTGGAAAGAGGCAACAAGTGTCTCTTGGTATTCCATCATTTATTGCATTTAATGTAGTTAATTTCCAAGTTTTGGTGCCCAATTCGGAGGGGAATATTGGAGCCAAAATTGACATCCTTTCATATTTTGAGGAGGCAATATAAGGGTTGGGATGTTCAAAATGAAGAATCATCTTTGGGCACCATGTTGGGTGCATTAGACCTCTTCACAAGTCTATGAAATAAACTTCTTAGATGTAGAAATTATGAGGCTTGAATGTGGCATTATTCTACAAGAACAAGGATAGGTTGAGGCATAAAGAGGTTGTTCACAAGAACAAAAATACTGCCATGTTGTAGGAAAAGATGAGAATGGAAGTGAATGTATTATAATCTCATTTATTTGAAGATGATGCATACTTGGCCTCTCTTCTTGGTAGAGTTTTTTCTCACAAGGGTTTCTCTATGTAAATCTTGTGTTATGCGATGCTCTTATGTTGTTGATTTGTGCCTCTTTGTTGTTATCTTATGGTGATGTTATCTTATATTTATTATCGTTAGAAGTTCACATAAGGTAGAGTTAATAATCATGATATATTGGTTGACTTTTAACATCATAATGAAGATAAATCTAATCATGGTAATTCCATATTAAGGTCTAGCTTGATTTTAGATTTACATATAATTTTTAGATTTTCATGTTGTAGTAGCCCAAGCCTTGTATCTCATCCATTGAAGTCATATTTAGATAGAGATTGAATTTCCCAGCACTTGGTATTAAAACCTATATATTTCTCAATGTTAGGAAAATGTGTGTTGTCCACCTTGCATAATGTTATAATGTGATATTTTATTATTTTTGGTTCACCTAAGGGATCTAGGGATGTATGCATCACATGGGTTATAATTCTTGGGGCCACTTTGTGTGTTGTATGTAACATTGTGATAAATATTTAATGTTGGGTTGCATATTGGGGAAATATTTAATATTGGGAAAACTTAGTACCAACGAGTAAATGTGGGGGTTAATGGTTTTCTAAGCTCATTGTATTAGTCGCGTTGTTTTATGTAATAGGTCACTTGGTAGTTTTGTGTGAGATTATGTCTGTAAAAGCAAGCACATGTGTAGTTTTCTAAGGCTGATTAATTGGTCATTTTGGCTAAGCAATTGAGAGCATCTCTTGTTAGCATTTGTGAGGTTTGAAGCATGGCATGGGATGTGTAGTTACATAATTTTTCACATAGAGTGCTTGGAGAGGACTCGATGTTTCAAGGATATTCATGGAGAATTTTGAAGATGTATGATGGGTCCACGTATTAGCTCATTTTTTGTTGTTTTCATACACATTTTGAGACACTTCCTAGACAATTCTCCTATATTATGCTATACTTTCATATTTATTGTGTAGACTTGAACCTACAATATAATGATGGAAATATGGTTATGATATAATGAGTATTGCATGGTTAATATATAGATATGCATGAATATGGATGAAATTATATGTTTTAATTATGATAGTTATTGTTGTGTACATGTCTTGTGGATTAACTATTTTGTAGCCAATGAGGAATTTTAGCATTAGCAGTTGCAAGATGAACCCGCAGCAAAAGGGAACACCAGAATAACAAAACAAGAGAGTTCCAAAATTAGTTGAATGTGATGATTGTTGATTAAAGGCACTTGGTGAAGGTTGAACATGCATTATTATAACCAGTTAATAAGCGATGAAGAAGAGGACTCCTTTACTAATAGGATTTTGACAATTGTTTGTATGTTTACATGCAATTATATTTCAATAGAGTTTTAGTCCTATTAAGATTCTTCTTTTCTTTTAGTTATGAGTTGAACAATTCAATATTAAATGTACACTTTGATATCTAGGAGTGGAAATTTAATGATTGTGGTTGGTTGTTGTTTTGAATAAGATTCCCTCAAGCTTGTATATAGCTGTTGGTTGAGTCCATAGATAATTTAGTTAATTTTTTAGTTTTATGTTACTAGTTATTTCAATTTCAAGACATAATGAATATTCAGAATGATTGAATACAATCTATGGAAAGATCTTGTGTAATATTCATGATATGCAATGAATGGAGTTAATCTTATTAGATGCATAATATTTGTTAGCTAGATTTGGGTTCAGTTAAAGTGAGAACAACCACTTGAGTAGACCACTCAAGGTAATATTCCTCGCTTCATTTTCAGTTGTTCATTTCTATTTAATAGTTGTTTTTCATTTATCATTACTTTGTGAACTATATGCAAGTTAAACTAGAATATCACACCTTGCTTATTGCTAATGAATGCTTATGAATATGCATGTAATGGTTAACCAATAGTACTCCAAAGATTGATTTAGTTGAGTCATTAGTTTTTATCAATTTTGATTTGACACAATACTATTTTATTAGCAATAATTCAGTTACAGTCTAAGCTGTAAGTACTTGTAGCCACTAGTTTTGGTTATGTCTTTTATTGTTTTACAATTTTGTGAATTTCCAACAAGTAGAATCACTTGGATAGGATAGTTTAAGTAGTCTTGAGTTTGAAGGCATATATAATGTTACACCATCACAAGCTTACAAACCTTGGGTTGACATTTTAATGTAGTCTTTGCAGTGTAAGTGGATTGTTTAGTCAAATAAACCTCTGAATTGTGTAGGTTCTATTAAGTTTACAATACATTAGTAAAGACTCTTCAATGTATTGCAATATTTATTTTTGAATAATACATTATGTTGGCATAGGTGACATTCATAAGACTTGGTGTTGTTATCATGCATATAGGATCTACAAACCAAATTTGGCACAACTGTGAAAACACACAATGGACACAAATTTTTATTTGAAAACTAGGCATCGTCATATGGCTTTCTTGATAACAATCACAAACCAAAGGCTTTGGAGGATATTCAATACAAGGGATTTATTGATTATTTGCACCACGAGGATGGTGTTGGGTGAGACATATGTGAATTTTTCCCATCGATACCATGTCAACACAAGCATTGCATCCATGTTCTTGGTAATCCTTCTTGACACAAGGGAATGTAAATGAGAAGTAAAAGTCTTAATTAGGACTTTGGTACAATCATGATGGTGTGGATATTTATATAAATTCCTAGACATTGCAATTGTGAGGTTGGGATTTATTCCTAGCAATAAAACATGGCCAAGCATTTAACCTAGTTACAATGTACCATGGGTCCCCTTCATAGTCCAAGCGGTAGACACATATGACAATGCTAGGTGAAATAATGCATGTTGGGGAATTAGATTATTGAAGGTAATTGCTAGTATTTCCTCTGAATATGGGTTGGACTAGTCAGTTTGACAATGCTGGGTGAAATAATGCATGTTGGGGAATTAGATTCTTGAAGGTCATTGTTGGTATTTCCTCTAAATAGGGTTAGACTAGTCATTTTCTTTGGATATTTCATAATATGAAGACATGGAGGATATGGATGTTGAGATTTTTTCTACCTCATGGTAATTTTTTAGCCTCTAAGATGAAGATATAACTGTTATTGTTGGTTCTATAGCTATAAAGAAGGGAATTTTTGTATAAACCCTAATTGTAGCCTAGGCTAGTTTACATTTATTTATGACAACCCATAATGGGCCAAATTTTGATGTAATGTTCAAAATCTATATATTTGTGTGTGACCCCTTAACCATGTTTATCAATCCAAAAAAGAGAAAAGTTAATTTTAAAGGATACTTGGGCACAATGAAGGTTTAATATATAAATGGCTATCAAATTTATATTATGGGGTTTTATTATCTAGTCACTCCATCACAATCCCTTGATATCATCATAGATACATCTCTCAAGTCATTTTTTTTTAATTATAAATTATTTACAAATAATCATCTAGCAAAATTATTTCATTTAGAAGTACACAAGCTTTGTTAATTCCTATATTTCTTAAAAAAATTAGGTGATGCTTTGTCTCTTATTTACAAGCATTTACTATGGATCCCATAAATTTAAGATATGAATAATTCCAATATCATATGTACTTTATTCTACTCGGTTATTTTTATTTTGAACACATATTATCATAGAGTGTGCAAGTTCACACCATATTTAATAATTATAGATCATAGGGAATAGTTGTATAGAAGAAATTAAACCTTAATAATTTTTAAATATCCCTACAAGTAGAAATACAAGTCTAAAAAATGATATATCAACTAACATAAGTTATGTTGAAAAATAACTTGAAAGAACTACAAAAAATATCATACAATTGTCTACAAATATGAAATATAGTTCTTTATACAAGGATCAACATGTGATCATTTTATGATTGTATAAAATCAACAAACCATATGAACACATAATTATATGGAGAAACCATTTCAAAAAAATCCACATGAGAAAGAGGATAAATATGTATTAATATTCAACAAAGAGATACATGCAACACACTAGCACTCTCTCCACTCTAACAAAATTCTAACAACATTTATACATACTTATAAAATAAACTTATGAGAACACTCTCATTTCCTCAACATATAGGCACAAAGAGAGGACAAAACCATAAATGGTTTATCAAAATAATTGATACCAAAACCATGGTATCATGTAAAAAATATCACACCCATCTTGTAGAGCATATTCTAATAATAGTAAAATGATAAATGACTTCACATGGGTGCAATAAATTAGCCCCCTAAATAGTAATGTAACCACAAAGATGTCTTTTATTCCATAACTCCCGTCAACTCACATCCTCAAATATAACTCCATTTTAGAGTGGCCACTCACATGGGCCCCATTCATCATACAAAAAATTTTCACTCCTTGATCTTAGTGTATAAAATAAAGAATAAATGTATTCAATCTAAAGTTAATGGTAATTACAACCATTGTGCTCCACATCCTTCATGAATGTATATAAAAACTAATGCCAAGATTCTCGAGGAATATTAATTAGAAATTATTTTCCAATTACACCCTAGGCATCTAATGACACTTTCCAAGGGTGCTGGAGATACATAAAATATACATAGAATTGTAAGATAAATGACACCTTGATCCTAGCATTATTCCACATTATACATTACAAATTCATCCATAGGAAAAACAAATACAATTAAGTAAAAGAATCAAGGACCATGGACTTCTTCCACCAAGAGAACTTATTCATGACCACTACCTTCATAAACAAATATACAACGTTGTGTAGAGTGTCATCCTTATCTAATAAGACCTTACCATTCTCAAACATTTATTGTAAAATTGATATTAAATATCAAAATTCTTAGCATGAGAATGATGTATGAGATGCATGGCCAAACAAAAGCAATCTAACTATCTACCCAACTCTAACAATCTTTCAATCAAAATGAATATTTGTACAAACTATTTGTAGCCAAATTGCCTCCTTAGAGGCATTTGTCTAAGTAACCATATATTTTTCTTATATGGTGGAACAAAAAAAGTTATGGGATGTATATTAATCATCCAACTTACTACACCTCCAAATAAAGAAAACACATAACCACTAGTGAAATTTCAACTATCAAAGTCACCTCCCCAATCTGTATCAATACACCCTTGTATTTCCAATGAATTTTCCACATCAATAACACCATGATAACACAAATATTAATTAAAATTTCCACATAAATATCTAAATACCATATTAACAAAAAATTAATGCTCTCTACGTGGGTTAGACATAAAATTGCCCAAAAATTCCCTTGCTTAGGAAACATCTGGTCTAGTGCAAACCATTGCATACATCAAAATACCAACATAAACAACATAAGGAACATTAAACATCATATCAAAATCATCATTTTATTTAGGACACACGTCTAAAGTAACCTTAGTATTTACAAAAAAATGGAATACTCGCTAGTTTATAGTCATGCATACTAAACTGTCATAAAATGTTATCCACATACTCACTCTAACTCAACCAAACCTTTTTATGTACTTGATCCTTGTTGATCTCCATCTAAAATAATTACTTCATATCCCCTAATTCATTAATTCCAATTATTTGATTTTTGAGCTCCTTGAACATCACCTTGTTATTACCAATAAACAATGATCATCTACATACAAGATAATGATTAGAATCTAATAATCAATAATCTTAACATAAACATAATGATCTTTCTCACTCCTAAAAATATTAAACATAGTGTAAAGAATAAAAATACATCTTGGGTGAATATTTTATATTATACAATTACCATCTAAATTTGCAAACCAAAATTTACTTCCCTTTCACAACAAAACCACCAAGTTGTTGCATATAAATCTATTCCTTAAGATCTCCATCCAAAAAAGTAGTTTTAACATCCAATTTCTCAATATCAAAGTCACTGACTAAAATAATACATAAAATGAATCTAATAGAAGATAAATTAGCAACAAGAGAATTTTTTGTTGAAATCAACTCCCTCTCTCTAGTTGTAGGCCTTGGTCAATAGTCTAGCCTTATATCACTCTAATCAATTGTTCAAAATGAATTTACTTTTATAAATCCACTTGCAACCAAAGAGCTTTCTTCCCTTAGACAAATTAATAAGATTCCATGTGTTCCAACTATCCAAGGTAATCATCTCCTCTTGCAAGACTTGCATCTAAGACTCGTTATCCTTTGAAGAGAGAGCCTTACTAGAAGATTTAGGTTCGTGGTCAATACTCAACAAAGCAAATACATAGCATAAATTTGGTAGGATATACTTGCCAGCTAGATTTTGTTATCTTATAGATCTCCTTGAGGTAGGAGTAATGGGATCTACTTGTTCTTCTATTCACTCATCCTGCACATTATCATTTGAACCCTCTTCTTCTTCTCCATCCTTTGATCCATCTAACTATTCTTCCACATGTGCATCTTCATGGATTTCAATTATTTTTGAAGAGTGTTTCTTTTATTTTTTCTATTTCCTTTCGTTGATATTCTCTTAAATAAGCTCTGAACTCCTTGAAAAACAACATTTCTAGAAAAAAATTAGGTTAGAGGATTCCAAAGATTCTATCTTTTAATATTTTCAATGTAGCCAACAAAGATACATTTATGAGCTTTTCAACTCAATTTATATCACTTTTTCTAAGACACGTGAACATAAGTCTCACATGTAAATATCATTAAACATGAAATTGAAGGATTATCATCTATTCACACTTCAAAAAGATTTTTATCAACAAGAGCTAACCAGAGTGACATTTTAATCAATTAACAAATAGTACTTTTAGCCTCTACCCAAAAATATCGATCTAGCTATGTACCACTTAACATACTTCTAGCTCTTTCCATTATGATTAAATTCATTATTTTGTTATGATATTTTGTTGGGAAGTTTAAGGTGTAATATTTTGTCCAACAATACTTGCATGCTTACTTAATTCATCAAATTTTATAGAGAAATATTCACCTCCATTATCAGATCTAAACACTTTTATATTACAATCTATTTTCTTGTATAAAACAAGACTTCAAAATCCTTAAATTAGTGAAAATTTAAATTTGGAATACTTAAAATGAATCCAAGTATATCTAGAAGAATTATCAATAAATGTCACATCATAAAGAATTTTTCTCACCTAGAATCCACATCCATTGGATCAAATACATTTGAATATAAATGATTTCTAACAATCACTTAACTCTATTATTTTCAATATAAAATGAAGATTTATTATGTTTTCCAAACACACAATGCTCATAAACACTATTATTGGCAACATAATATTTAGAAAAATTATCAACCAAATTTTTCTCATAAATGGTCCTAAGATATTTTTCACGTATGTGACCCAAATGTTGGCACTACAACATACATGCATTTTTATTGTTAGTTGCATTGGACAAAAATAAAAAATGTGGAGGATTTTGACCTAAACAAGGCCCTAATGCAAGATCCTCTAGCAACCACAAAATTCCCACTTACCAACCTACAACCAAACTTTTTTTTTTTGCTAAATAAAAGGCTGGATAGGGCCAACACCCATTCATATTAATATAATAAAGTATTACATATGCGCAGGAGCATCAAAGATGTAGACTATGTCCTTATTATGCAGACCATTTTACTACTATCCTAAACATTGTATTTAGGCTCTTATTACACAAATAGTTGTCCTAATTATATTCCTACTCAGTTCGAATCCAACACCCCAACACTCCACTGCCATCTCCTCACTTATCCTCGTCCGAATCCAGAGATGGCTCTTTTTGACTGTGTATCCGCCAATGTATTCCCTTCCCTATAAATATGACTTATTTGAAAATCTTTTAGTCGATAAACGCCCTAATGGCAACCAACCACCCATTGATATTCCAATTGGGGGTTGAGTTTTGTCTAATCGCGCTCACAATGATTAGTGAATCACCCTTTAGATGAATTCTTCTCGCCCCTAATTCCTTACCCAATTCCAATCCTTTTAGTGCTACTTTGACTTTTGCGATGTTGTTAGTGGCTTCACCAATATATTCTAGATGTTTTGCTACAATCTTCCCCTCTTCATCACACGCCACACAACCTATCCCACTTGGCCCTGAATTTCCATTCGAAGCACCGTTAAAATTTATTTTTACCCACCCTAGGTACGAGGTACTCCACTTTACCCCTATCTGTGGATCTACCTGTTGTGTTGATATCTTGGATCCTACCAGTTTTGGGACCGTTAGCCCCTTAAATATCTTTGTTAGTTTGTTGTCCCAGTTAGAGAAGGTACTATGCTTTACATTCACCGATCTTACTACCAAGTTCACAACTTCAACAATAGAGGCTTCAATATTCTTAACCAACATCTCCTTGGGAATCGTTTGACCCTTAAAAGTCCTTCGGTTTCTCTCTTTCTAGATTTACCAGATGACGATTGAAGGAGCTATTTTCCAGATACATCCAAAGAAATCATGCTTCCTGATACTCAACTAGCTAACAAACTAGTCTACCAACTCTTGAGGTTGAGGGCAAGAGTAATTTAGTTTGGATCAAAGGAAGTTCTAGAAATACCTTGCATAAGGGTAGGTCAAAAGGAGATGATTTTCATCTTCATCATGTTGCTTACACAAAGGACATCTACTCGGGCCAACAATTCCAACTTTGGCCAATCGAGATCTTGCGTTAGGATATTTTTTTGGATTGCCAACCATGAAAAAATACCAGCCTTGGGCAAAACGTGCTTCCGCCACAATAGATCTTTCGACCATTGATTATCTTCTTCAATTGCTTCCCCAATCTTGTATCCTATTTTGACTTGATAATCTCCCTCTGTCAAAGCGCACCATCTAATCTTTTCCTTTGCCTCTGAAACCACCCAAGTTCTGTGTTGTAGAATATCTGCTAAAATATCCTTTTGTGCTTGAGGTGCATTTAGTTCTTCCATAGACTTCCATTTCCACTTCAACACTCCATGTTCCCTAGAGAATGTATTGTAATTACAAACTTCCCTTCCCCATACCTGTTTTGATTCTCTTCGAATCTTGTCCAAATGAGGAAGGGACATTAGGGAAGGATGTCCCTCCCATAAATCCTCCCAGAATGTAGCCCTCCTACCATTGTTCAATTCCCATGTGATGTTCTTAGTGATAATGCTTCTACATTCAAGAATGAAATTCAAGATCGCTGACCCCTTTGGTGGATCTTGGATAGTGAAAATCTAGATGTCCTCAACCGAATCCAAGTATTTCTTTCACAGTATTTGGACCCATCATTTATTCCCATTCCAATACCTGTACCAAACAAGCTTTGCACCCATGGCCTTATTCATTAAGTGTAATTGTTTCACACCCACCCCCTTTGCTCCAGTAGGTTTACAAATCTTTTCCCACGCCATGAGTGGGAGCTTTTGAGATTCCCCAGTGCCACTCCAAAAAAATATTCTCATGAGTTGAATCAAGTCGTCTTCTATTGATGTGGGTAGCTTCAAGCAGGACATGGAATATATTAGAGTAGTAGAGAGAACCGTTTTGAGCATCATCACCCTGCCAGCCAAGGTAAGCCACTTCCCCTTCTAGCCACCCAATCTCTTCCTACAATTATTTAATAAAGATTCCCAATAGCTAACTTTATTTATTCCTATAAACAAGGGAATTCCTAAAAATATACAAGGAAAGTTGGCATTTTTCAATCCCAGAATTCTTACTAAATCTCCTTGAAGCCTTGGTTGTACATTTAAAAATAATACTTTTGATTTGTGCCAGTTCACACTTTATCTAGAGGCCAACTCGTATTCATTCAATAAATTCTTGATGCATCTGGCTTCTGCTCTAGTAGCCTCACCAAATAAAATTGTGTCATATGTGAATTGGTTATGAGTCACCTTATCCAATCTTGGGGCAACCTCAATTCCTTTCCATCTACCTTTAGTCCTTAAGTGTGAAATGCTTCTGCCTAGTGCTTCTACCATGATGATAAAGAGAAAGGATGACAAGGGGTCACCTTGTCTAATCCCATTAGAGGACTCAAAGAAGCCTTGTTCTGATCCATTCATGATCACTGAGAATTTGGGTGAATTGATGCAGCCTTGCACCCAGTCAACCCAATCTTGTTTGAAGACAAATTTCTTTAGAACATCCACCAAAAATTGTCGATCCACCAAGTCATATGCCTTAAGGATGTTGATTTTAATGATCATACTAGGAGCCCTTGATTTTCTAGTCATATGAATAGTTTCATGTGCTACTATGATTCCTTCAAAAATGGACCTACCTGGGGAAAACCCACTTTGTTCTTCTGAAATGATTTTATTTAGAAATTCCTTAAGTTTGTTGACAATTATCTTTGTTGTGATTTTGTATATGGTGTTACACAAAGAGATTGGCATGTAATCTCTAAAGCTTTGTGGATCTTTCTTCTTGGGTATTAGAGCAATGAAAGTATGATTGAAAGCCCCAAGCATCGTTGTTTTTTTCCTTGACTCCTCGACTACCATATGCACCTTTGTCTCAATGATGTCCCAAAAAGCTTGAAAGAATCTGGATAAGAAACCATTCGGTTCAGGGGCTTTATCAACCCCCAATTGAAATGTGGCATGTTTTACTTCTTCTATAATGATTGGCTCATAAAGCATCAAATTATCTACATCATTGACCAAAGCTGGGATTCGGTTAAAAAATAACTCCCTTTCTCTTCTATTATCCCCAACTGCTCTATTGATAATTTATTGAAAGTATAGCACTGTTGCTTGGTTCACTTCTTTTGTGTTCTGAGTAACCGATCAATCTTCCTTTACTATCTTCATGATGCTTCTCCTAGTCTTGTTAATATTCGCAGTCCTGTGGAAAAATTTGGTGTTCTTGTCACCTTCCTTCAGCCACACTTCCCTTGATTTCTATCTCCAAAAAAATCCTCCGTAGCCAAAATCTCTTTTAACTCTATCTTAAGTTGTTATTATGTGTCGTAATCTGCCCCATCCATTCCTTTCTCTATGAATTTTTCATTCAGCTTGGATAATTCTCCTTCAACTCGTGCTTTATTCATGAAAATATTGCCAAACCGCTCCCTATTCCAATCCTTCGGATTATTCTTGATATGTGCCAATTTTTGTCTAAGAAGAAACATACATATATGATTGCTCCCCTTCACTTCATTCCACCAAGTATTCATTAACCCATGCAGAGATGGATCCCTCAACCACATGTGCTCAAATTTGAAAGGGATCCCACCTTTGGGCACTTCTGGCTTTAAGTATAGTTGGACAGGGAAATGATTTGAACCGGTGAATGAGAGGATGCTAGCTTCAAATGCATCTGTAGAGAGTCCCCAATCTCCACCTAGTAGAAATCTATCTAATTTTTCTGCAATGTGAGTGAAACCTTTTCTCTGATTCGTCCATGTATATTTCCCATTCTTTGTTTGCACCTCTCTTAGCCTCCCATCCTCCACAAATGCATGGAAATCTAATTGTACTCTAGATAGAGTTTGAGAGCCACCCAAATTCTCAATATTATCCAATGTAGCATTAAAATCTCCTCCAATAATTACTTGTGATCCATCCTGCAGCTGCAACCAAGCCCCAATCTCTGACCACAACTCCCTTTTCGCATTAGTCATCGTTGGTCTATAAAAAATCACTACTATTATGAACCTATTTTGACTCAGGATCCTACATCTAACCACCAACCAGTTCTACCTTTCCATTATTTCCATACACTGAATGAATAGGGGATTCCACACCACTCCTAATCCTCTAGAGGCCCTTATTGACTCCACAAAGACTCCTTCCCATTGCTTCCAATTTCTCATTTTATTTTCCATTTCATGTTCTCTCATTTGGTTTCCTGCAACATAATTACTTTTGCCTTACTTTGATCTATTTGGTGCTTAACCATGCGCCATTTGCTAGGGGCATTTAAGCCCCTAGCATTCCATGTTATTACCTTCATGGCTCCTCGAGAGGGGCTATCTCCCTCCCGCTTCTTAACTTCCTTTGGCTTTAGCACTGGAAACCATTTCTAGTTCGACTTTATTAGTTTAAGGACCCCTCTTCTTTTTAGTCATGACGTTTGGTTTTTTCAGTTTTGATTGGGTTTGCTCAATGATCCTTTCCTCAAGTATGCCTGCTTGCTCCAGTTCATGACCTTCCACCTCCTCAGGATCTGAATCATTGTCTTCCAGATCCTCAAAGGTCTCAATTGGATTTGATTATTTGCCACCAATAGGCATTCTGGGGATTTCAGCCTTGTTATTGTCCTCCACTCCTTAATTAAAATTAGGTGACTTTGCCATAAGAGAGTTCAGGTCTTTGTCCAGCATATCATCCTGATTCTCTACCGCCTCTTCCTTTTCTTCTATTATGATTGCTCCCAATTTTTCCACCCCTTCAACTATCTTTTCGTTCTGGTCCCTCATTATTCCAATTATTTCTATTTTTGACAGGGAATTTTTTATTGAGTCCATGTTATCCTCTCGATCTCCTTCTACTGTGGTCATGACCTCTCCACCGCTCATTTCCAATATTTTCAAAGAGAGACTATGTCTTGTATCTTTCTCCCCTCCTGGCCGCCTATTTAGGGACCATAATTCTACAATAGGATGATACTCTTGTTGTTCTATTGGCTTAGTTGTGCATTACAGATTTGTGGATGTTACTTCTCCTCCACTCTTAAAAAGCTTATGAGTGTATTTGTTTTCCCTATCAACCTTAACCACACCATTACACTCCAAATGCCCATGCGTAATGGATTTGCACGAGGGGCATAAGGGCAATTGATCGTCTCTTTCAACCTTCAACCAACATGATCTTGCTGCAATAGGGATTTCAATTTTTGAAGGCAGTCTATGTTGCAGATTCACTCCCAAACACATTATGATGTAGGCTCCCCTGCATTTGTCTATTAAAACTTCATCCACTGATCTCACCGTACCCAATTTATTCCCCATTATTTTTAACAACCCTAATTCCCAAAATTTGAAGGGCATTTCATATATTCTAATCTAGATCAAACCTTCCTGGAGGATGTGCTTCCACGAGTTAAAATTGGGGTACCAATCAATCAAATGAATTTTGACATTCCTCATATACTGCGGTTCACTATTAAGAGCTTTCCATTTCTCCTCTGGTGTTTGGAAAATGACTAGGAAGTAGTCATTAGCCAACACTCCAATTTCAACTCTATTACCCCATTTATCAAAACACCAGCTTTGGACCTCCCCCATTCCACCTTTTCCACCCCCCATTTAATGAACATCCCTAACTATTTTAATTTGTCTGATTCATATCTAATTTTCTAGAGTTCTATAGGAATTTTTAATGGTGGGAAAGGATTTTCAGGCTTGCCAGGAGACTCTGGGTTCTCGCATACTTCCTTACCTTTCTCTTGATCCCACACCTGTCTCCCTCCATCCTGGGCCTTTTGCTCCCCAACTCTTTCGTTATTATAATGATTCTTGTTGCCATGCAGATCATATGCCCTCACCCCATTTTTTGCCTTGTTGAACCAAAACCTACCATTCCACCTTTCTTCCAGGCCTCATTGCTCAACTACATGTTGTCCTATTCCTTTGATTTTGTGTGCGTTCTTCCATTTCGATTAGCGACCCCTCGGGCGAATCCAAGGTGGTTCGGCTAGCCTACTCCCCCGCCAAGAATTTTTACCATCATCCCTTCTCTTCGTGCCACTCCTTCCTCTCTCACGGTTTTGGTAATAGGGATGGAATTTATCCACCCACATGCCATTCGTGTATACCCACTGCAGAATGTGTCCTTCATTGTTCCTCTCCTACCTTTGTTCACCATTTCGCCCTCTCCTTCCATTGATTCACTCTTTCTCTGCTGCCCATTCACATGTCGCGCATTTGTGGTTCTACTCCTCCTCTGCCATTTTTTTCCTAGTCATATGAATCGAGGAATTATTGTTATTTAATTACAAGCAAACTTGTTAAATTTCACATACGTACTAGAATCATTTAAATTGGATACAATAAGTAAATTTCTTACAAAACCTAAAATATACAAAACATCATCAAGGGTTTTAACCCTTCCACCATTGAAGCACAATTGTATCTTTCCTTTACCAATAATTTTATCGGTACTATTGTCTCCAAGGAAATCCTCTCCTCCATCATAATTTGTATATATAAAAATCACTCCTTGAAGAGTCATATGGTAGGAGCGATCTAAATCAATAAGCCAAGCATAATCATTAATAGTGTTAGCATAAATAAATAAATCATCATTATCACCATCATTGAAAGAATATTTTATGGAGGAATTTGAACTCTTTTTCTTATATTTGCATTCCTTCTTCAGATGTTCTCTATTTCCACAATTCCAACATTTTAATTAGCTCTTTCGTAGGTTTTAGAATGTCCTTTAGACTTTGATCTATCTTTCTTCTTATCCCCTTTGGGCCCTTGTGTTTCTTTGGACATTTCCCATACATGCAAAACATCATTCATGCCTTCATTCATAGGTTTCCTTCTCATCTCCTTTGAAAATAAAGTATCAATTATATCGTTTATATTTGGAACTACACCACTACTACTAATGACATGAATTATATTTTCCCAAGTAATAAGATGTGTTTATCATGTTCTTAAATATTAACATCTATACAAGCAAGATAACTTAAAATAAAATTAACACATTTAAATGGTCTACAATAGGATCACTATCTTTCATTTTTAATGAATATAACCATCTTTTGAGATATACAATTTGGTAATATAAATTTTGGTTTGATAGATATCACCCATCCTCTTCCACAACTTGAATATGGTGGTCTCTTCAAAAAACTTTAAGAGGTAGAATCTACAAGATACAATCAGATAGTTCCTCATGCCTTTCTTGTCTAGTTTCAACCGCTCTTCATCAAACATGTTTGATGAATTATTTTCTTATGAAATAGATAAATAGTATCTTTCTTCAAGTAGAACTTCTATATTTAACTTCTACGTTTTGTAATTGGTATCATTAAATTTCTCAATATTTATATGGGAAGTAGAAGCCGTATTTTTCAATCCTTTCCACAAATTTACAAAACCACATACTGCAAAATCTCTCATTGCAACCAAAAATCCTTCAAAACTTAATATAAAGGTGTCCCTCTCTATGTATAATTGTTAGCTTTGATACCCAATATTGTGAAACAAGTTGAAGCTACTATAATAAAATCTCTTACAAGTGTATAAAAATATAAAATACAATTATTTATACAATATTACCATGTAATAATTATGTGATTGAGTAAAATGAATAATAAGAATAAAATGAGCAAACCATATGAGCACAAGATTTACATAGATAATTTTTTTCGAGAAAAAAACTCCACATGAGAAAGTGGACAATTATGAATTAATCTTCAACAAAGAGATAGATCCAACACACTAACACTCTCCCCCCTCTGATCACTCTTGCAACACTTGTGTACCTATAAAATAAACTTATAAAACTACTATCTCATACCCTTAATATATAGGTATGAAGAGATGACAAAAATATAAATGGTTCACTAAAATAATGGATACCAAAACCATGTTATTATGCAAAAACTTCACACCCACCTTGGAGAGAATCTTCTAAAAATGGTAAAATGATAAATGACTTCGCGTGGACATTACATGGGTAAAATCAATTAGCCTCAAAAGTAGTAAATTTAATCACAAAGATGTATTTGATTCCATGACTTTGGATGGCTCACATCCTCAACTATAGCACTCCATTTCTGAGTGACCAACTTGTGTGGATCCCATCCATCATACAAGGATTCTCCCCTCCTTATATTAGTGCATAAAATTTGGAAAGTGCATTTAGTGAGTCCAAATTCAACCTTAAGTTCTATTGTTATGCTTTACCTTATTCATGAACACACATGACAACTAATACCAAGATTCCCAAGGAATCTTAATTATAAATTGTTTTTCAATTACACCCCAAGCATCCAAGAAAACTTTAGAAGAGTGTTGGAGATATATATAAAATATACATAGGATTGAATGGTAAAAAACAACTTAATCCTAACAAGTTAGACCTAAATGAATACATAGATCCGAGTCATAACATGTAAAATTAAATGTGTAATTTGAAAGAGAAATAAAATATATTGCTTGGTTATCTTATTATGTCATGTTCATCGATGTGTTGTGTTTAATGTTACACGAGGATTGGATCATAGCTATTTTTAAGTATACATGACTATGAAAAAATGAAATGTGGATCTATGTAATAATAGACATAATTAAAACCATGGTTTTGATTGATTTTTGTGTATGCATTCTATAGACACCTAAAAATGTCCTAATCATATTGTACATCCTCGTCTCGCTTACTAACATCATTTTCTCATCATTATAACCTAATTCATCCATTTAATTAATAATATCAATTATTTAGTTAAATTCACCCTATTCTCTTATTAATTGAATAACTAAGGTTATTTGGTTAATTCATCATTTTCATGCTAATATTCCTCTCATTTGATTAAATAATTCATGATTATTTAATTAAAGGTCCTAATTCCTCCACTTGCACAATTAGATGATTTATTAAATTATTTAATTCACTAATTATCCCTCCAATCCTCAAACTTCTCCAACTTGCACAAGAATATTCCCTTGGAATATTCTCTTTTCAAATTCAAATAATTCCCTCCAAATAGAAATATCTCACGTGGCTTCCTAAAATCAGAGGAATTGATTGAGTTTCTCATGGATTGTGATTATTTTATCTAATCCTTAATCCATGTATCATGGATTACCAAGCACTTGATCTATTCTTGATTCATGCCTTTATTTCTCATTTGATTTCATCCCTTGATCACTATTTTTCATCTTGATTGTTGATCAATATCTCTCAAATCTATAAATACTTCACCATTTAACATGAATTGATTCACAAGCATTAAGCAAACTTACTCTCTTGAATCAATTACCTAATTTGATCAAATTGAGAGTATTTTGTGAGTCGTTTCATCTTATTTCTTCATCAATTATTTTGCAGCATCATGGATTTTGTTCGAATTGAGCACTCCACATCCAATTTGAGCATAATCCCACCATGGGATTGAGGTTTCTATTTGATTAATTATATTTCATTTGAATTGCCTTGCTCTTTCATATGTTTGATTTCTAATTGATCTTTGTGAACAATTTCATTGGAATTGTGTAGTTAATTGATCATTTGCATAAATTTAAAGTTCAATTTGATGTTATTTGGTCAATTGGATTCAAATGATTGCTTAAATTGTTCAATTCACTAGTTATCCCTTCAATTCTCCAACTTGCACAAGAATATTCCAAGGGAATATTCTCTTTTCAAATTCAAATACTTCCCTCCAAATAGAAATATCTCTCACATGGCTTCCTGAAATCAAGGGAATTGGTTGAGTCTCATGGATTGTGAACCTTCGATCTAATCCTTGATCCATGTTTCAAAAATTATCAACCACTTGATCAATTCTTGATCCATGCCTTCATATCTCATTTGATTTCATCCCTTTATCACTATTTTCCATCTTGATCGTTGATTAATATCTCTCAAATCTATAAATACTTCACCACTTAACATTAATTGATACATAAGCCTTCAAGCAAAGTTATAATCTTGGACTGATGACTCCATTGGAGAAATTTGAGAGCATCTTGTGAATCAACAATCATCATCATTGAAGCTTTTGCACAACAATGGATAATGCATAGATTGAGCCATCCACATCCACTCATTATGCATCAATCCACAATGGGATTGAGAGGTTTGTATAATAGTTAAGTTCTTTTTGTTTTAACTTTATTTTTATTGCTTTGATTTGAATCTCTTTGTTCTGAACCGAATTTCATTGAGATTGTGTCTTTGATTGATCATTATCTTGTCTAATTTTCTTTGATTCAATTTTATTTGATCAATTAATTTTACATGTTCACACATTCTTTTCAAAAATTATATTATTTGCATCTATATGCTTGTGGAATTTGTCCACTTTTGTCTAGATTTGAACATGCACATTAGGGTGTTGAGAAACAACTCTAGTAACTTGTTATACAAGGGTTGAAGTTTGAAGTTTCTCATGCCTTTGTCAAGCCAATTGCCATTATTTTTCATAATGTTTAAAACAATAATAGGGTATTTGTCCTTATGAATGTTGATTTAGGTCGATAGTAGACAAATACTTTCTATACACTCCTTTATGTGTGGATTTGGTGTCCTATTAATGATATAGTGATTATTTGATTGATTATAATGACATGGGGCATGTCTTTAAATATGAAAACTTAGGCCCCAATTCAAACGACTTAGTGTGCAAGTTGATGCTCGACAGTTGCTATATTTTTGAATCAAATTGACTTGAAATATAAATAAAGGAATTTGAATTTGGGTGAACATGATTGAATTAGAGATCCTTTTAAGGGATAAAATCATATAAAGGATGTGTAAATGGATGATAAATAGAATTTGAAAACATATAAACTTGCCGAAGTGAACAAATAGATGAGTGATTTGTAGAATTTGCATTCTTATGCACTTACATGACCTGAATTGAGTATTGAAATGTTATATCTCAAGAAAAGGATAAATAGAGCATAAAATGAGTGGGAAAAAGTGTGAACTATGCACTTGTATCATATACAGTATTATAAAATATTGATTCATCAATACAAAAATGGATGGTTTTTATTAATTCCACATGAAATTTTTTTATCGTCACAACTGTTTAATGATGAACTTATTTTTTTCACAAAGAGTCTTATATTGCCTAGTTATTATTAAGTTTAAATTATAAAGGTTAGGGATATGTTTAAGTCCTAGGGTAGTTTGATGGAACAAATACTAATCAATCCTTTGAACTTATAAAGAGCTTGAAAATTCTCTTAATACAATGAAGCAGAGTCATTATAAGAGAAAACCCTAAATGAGAAAGGGATTAGATCATGACAAGTGTTAGCATCACATGTGATGAGATAAAATAATCTAATAATAACTCGATATAATAAAAGAAAATAACTCTACCAAGTTTAGCTTAAGTGCATAAAGTGAGATTAGCCTAATGATCAATTAAAGACTAATTAATTATTAACCAATGAATGATTACCCTAACATACCCCTAAAGCAAAAGATTAGTGAGTAGCTAAAAAACCTAAAAAATGAACGCATAAAAGAAAATAATGCATGAATAGGTCTCAAGACAAACAAGGCATGATCAGGTATCCATGTACAAACAATACAATCTCTCATAATTGGACAAAAGGAGAAAACCTAATGGGAAAAACTCTTCTCCAAAAGAGAGAAAGAAAAATGAAGGACTAAGAAGACTTCCAAACAATGTCCCAAAAATAATAAAAACATGAATAACATCATTGAAACATAAATAATTTGTAAACAACTATCGAATGATGACTATTATAGTATTAAAATGGTAATCCTCCTCTAAAACAGATGATGATCAAGATCAAGAAGACAACAATATGCATGAATGCCCCCAATGATGCTACTCGAACAATGATCATATTGTAAACAAAGACAACATATGAGAGTAAATGATCCAAAACAATATGGGGTTGATCCAAATGTGTTAGCTCAAGCATAAATGGAAAATACTGAAAATTTATTTTTTTCTACATTCAGTAAATTATGTGTTTTAGAGGTCTTTGGAGTGGAATTTTGGGTCGAAAATGTCATCAGTCCCTTAAATGGAGTAGCATAAGCATTGGATTCAAGGGATTGAAATTAGATCTCTTTGAGATCTTTCCATCAAGGTAAAGAAATTCATGATACGATCATTTGGATAGCAGTTATGACCCCGCTAAGTTGAGGTAAAAAACAAATAAATGTTTTTCAATTTTTTTATGTTTTATTGTTTTAGTTTCACATTTTTGAATTCCCAACAATGTGATGACTATTGGAATTCCCCTTGCAACGTACATATTCTAGTTTTGAATGAGAATAATAGAGTTTTGGAGTTGTAATACATCTCTTTTTGAGTTTTCTATTTTATTGAAACCTCTCATAATATCGTAGGTTTTGCACTAGGTATTGTCTTTGGATTTATAATTTGGATCAATAAAAGATACAAATGACACATAAATTTGTATGAGTGACCTCAAAATGACACTACTCAACCATACAAGATGCGAGTCAAAAATACAAGTACCGCTAGTTTGAAAATAACTAATCAAATGATAATAGGCCACCTCTAGAGATAGGAATGCAAGAGTCTTCATATGGTATATGCTCTATCTCATCAAAATGTATGGGTAACCAACCGCTACATTCACTTGGTACATAGGAACAAATACTAAATACGTAGCTCACTCCAAAATGAAACTAAGGAAACATTAACACCACCAATATAAACCCCCCATAATGTTGAAAAGGGAGAGCCATGATAGGTCCACTAAATTGTGTGTTGTCAAGAAGTGCATGAAGGAGAAAAAAAAAACATATGAACACACACATAAAATTAATTGCAACTGAAAAAGGGTGTGCAAACAAGGCACACACACATAAGGAAAAAGTACTAGGATTTGATGTTGTCATGGAAGGGACACTCACTTGACAAAGGTGCGATGGAAAAACAAAGGCACTACACAACCCTCCCATGAAACTTTATAACGTTGTGCAAGTATAAAAGACACAAAATTAAGTGTGAAACCCCCCAAAAAATACACTAGAATGATAGTTTATCTCAATGTATCTACAAAAGAGAAAGTGCTTATAAAACATGTCTACTATGCCCAAATAAGATAAAATACTAGAAATGCATGTAGAACAACATTTTAAAAAAGTCTTCTCACGTAAATAAAAAGTTTCTAGGAGCCAAAACATCCAAGTAATTCACCAAAATATGAAAACAAAAAACTAAATAAAATGTACTTGGGGAAAATATGAAAAAATCCATGGATAGCTATGAAGAGCTCTGAAAGACCTTTCCAACGCCATAAGAATCATGAAAAAGGAGAAAATGGTTAAAATTTGTGAGATCAAGAGTGAAAACAATGCATTTGACTTTGATAGGTTATAGAGTGCATCAACAGATAAATTTGTGAAATATTTGCACCATTGGATAGTGCTTAGAACCAACCTTTCAACAATATCTTGTTTGCTCAATTTTGATACCTAAGCGAAAATTTATTCTATTTTTTGAATTTTTCTTAAGTTGCAATTTTTTTTTTAGCCCTTGGAGGTTGGGCATTGATCGCCCATGTGACCAAAGGGTGGCAAACTCGGTTGTTGGTGGCTAACACTGACGATGAGTTGTTGTAGTTAGGGCTACTGCCTCACTAGCAATTTGTGGGTGCCACTACTATTGGCAACACTTTGGTGAGCCATTGAGTTATCGGTGGGCACCACTCATGGTGGTGGCACTATAGTGAGCTGTTGATGGCCTTTTTAAAAAAAAAATTGTACCTATAGACTATATAGGGGTTGTACGGTCCTTGTATAATTTTTTTCCCTTAGGAGCTCATGACAACAAAATTGGACAAATTTATAGTCAAAATTCATTTAATCACCTTTTTGAATGCTATGGTGAGCTCGTTTTTTCTCTAGCACACACCAAAAAATTTCTCAAGCTCAAAACCTACAAAAAAATGAAAATTACAAATTTGATGTGCCTGTAATCCTAGTTGAAGAAAAACCTCAAAATTTGAGAAGGGGTTTGTTGAATCAATGCTTTGATACAATATTAGAATTGTGAAAACACACAAGATGCATGATCAAACAACAAACAAGAACACCTTCCCTGCATGAGAGTTGCAAACAATGATTTGCTATTTCCTCAACACGAAAAACTTACAGGAGATACCAAGAGCTTTCACTAAACTTCTAAAAAGCTTGATGATACATAATACAATGAAGGAGAGTGTTAGGAATTATAGACAAGAATGAGGAGATTAAATTACCAATTATATACAAATTTAAATAAAAAAACAAAACAAGGGAATAAAATTCATAGATGGGAAAGACAACAAGAATTAACGTGGTTCACCCTTTTTCTTGGGCTATGTCCACAAACAACAACCCAATATATTAAAATTCTAGCAAAATACAATTGTACTTACTTGCAACAATAAGCTATGTATCCATTCACTAATTAAAGATGAATACTCACAAAATTTTACACTCACAAATGCCTCGTGCACTGTTGCATGTACTCTCCACTAAAACCATGAATTTCCACCTTCATCTACATGCTGTTCATTCTACCTTTTGCATACACCTTGTTGCAAGCTCCAAATGCTTTATGTTGTGACTGTTCATTTGTAGTTCATGTGACCATTTTGAATTCCAATCCGCAATAAGAAAAAAACTCATAATTTTAGGTAGTTATGAATTGGTTTTCAAATCGAAAATAATACAAATTTGTAGCGAATTCTTTATTAAAATATAAGGCAAATTTTGATTTGGGATGCTACCCTCAAGCCCTAGACTCTGCAGGATGGGATCTGCCCCTTGCACTCCCTTGTTAATTAATTTGGGGGGAAATACGTCAGATAAAGCCAAAATTGAAATTCCAAAGGTTGATCAAGATCTATAGACCAATAGAGAGTGCTTATAAGAGTAAACCCTAAATGAGAAAGGGATTAGATCTTGAAAAGTGTTAAAATCACATGTGATGAGACATAATGATCTAATAATAGCTCAATATTAATAAAAAACACTCATAAATTTAGCTTAAATGCATAAGTGAAATTAACCTAATAATCAATAAAAAATTAATTAATTACTAGCTAATGAATGATTAGTCTAATAAATTTGAGTGAAATGAATACAATTCACCTCTCAACACTATACTAAGAGATGAGGTTGGGTAGAATTAAGACTACTCATTTTGATACTACATTATGTGATAAAATTAAATTCATGCTATGACTAAATTTTGATAAAATTGATACTCTTTATTTATTTATATTAAGCTAAAGATAAGACGATATTCATATCCTAATTAAATTTAAGAGAATGGATATTCCACCTGACACTAAACTAAAGGATAAAGTCATATTATTTAATCTTATCGTAATAAATTCCACATAAGTAATACCCATACTCGTTAATACAAAACTAGCAATTTATTGAAATGGTTACCCTTTTCTTGTAGTAAGTCAACATTGCAAAATGGATTGCTAAGGTGTATAGAGTAGTTGTTCATAAGTTGTACGAGCAGGTTAGAGCTAAAATCAAAACTAAAGAGGCTATTTCTAAGTGCTTTAGTAGTGACATTGGGGCCAAGCAGGGTTGTCCTCTATCACCCACTTTGTTTGGTTTATATATTGATAAGCTTGAAGAATGGTTAAACAAATCTATTTGAGAAGGGATCTAGTTGGCGAGGTATGTGGTGAATTTACTTTTGTATGTAGATGATCTTATTCTTATTGCAAGAACTTCCCATGGTTTGAGAGAGCATTTGAAGGATCTTGAACCTTTTTTTCCAAGAGGTAGGGATGTAGGTGAACACAAGAAAGAACAAAGTCATGATTTTTTCTTTGAAAAGGAAGAAACAACAATTTAACTTTATCTTCGAGGGAAGTTCGTTGGAGATAGTGGAAGAATACAAGTACTTAGGAATTAATTTTCATGATAGGCTCAACTAGGTGACTTGCAAAACAAAAAGGATACAGGGAGGGTGGGGAGCTTCTTTCCTACTACATAATAGGTGTAGGAAAACAAAGTTATGGGATTGGAAAGCTAAGAAAATCCTTTTTAGTTTGTTGGTTGTGCCGATTGTCCTCAATGGTTGCGAAGTTTGGGGGAATAACATGTCAACCCACAACTAGTGGCAAGTGGAAAGAATCCAAAAATATTTAATTACCAGTACTCTCAAGGTCAAATCAACAATCCCCTCTGAGATCCTTCTGGCTGAAGTGGGTATGTTTCTAATGGAAGCGTCAACAATAATTTGTTTGCTAAGCTATTTAAATAAGGTTGATAACATGGATAAACATCGATGGCCCAAGTTGGTTGTTGAGGAAGAATTAAAATGTAGGAAAAAGACTTGGATGAAGCAGAACAAGTGGTTGAGCAAGTGGGACAAACTACATGAATGTCCTAAAACTATCGAAGAGAAAAAAGTTTGTGTTAGAAAAGTTAAGGACTACCATTGGACAAATCAAATTGGTCATAAAAAAATGAACTCTATCAAAGAGTTCAACCCTAATTGGGAATATGATGAAAAGGCATACTTGAGGGATGCAGTTAAGGGAAAAGCTAAAATATTAGTGGCATAGTTGAGGATCGACTCTCATCATCTTAGTTGTGAGATGGGTAGATGGACAGTCCCCCAAGAAGAATGGGAAGAAAGAGCTTGTATTTTCTCCAACAAAGGAGTGGTTAAAATTGAACAACATTTCATCTTTGAATGTGTAGCATATGAGGATATCCGTATGCATTTTGAAAAATAATTTGAAGGTGAGCAGTCTTGAATGAGCTATTTTAGAAGGCAAGACTTCACAAAATGACAAGCTTCTTGATCGAAATTCAAAATTGAAAAACCAACATCAAAAAGAACTTGAAAAAATGTTAATATTGATCTCTAGATCCCTTAAACAGCTTAAAATTCCTTTATTCATTCATTCACCATGAAATTTAAAAAAAATATAAAAATAAAACAAAAACATCTCCTTATCACATGTGAATGGCTAAAAGTTTCCCACGACTCCCTCCGCTCCCTGAAAAAAAAATGCAGTCATTTCTGGCATCTTGTCTTAAAGTAATAGGCACAATTTAATCTACTGAACCAAAAAATAAATAAATGGCAGTGCGCTGTTTCTTTTTAAACAAAATACAAACCCTCAACCTCACTCCAATTTTCATCTTCCGCTCAATCCATCTGCAACGAGGAGGTTGCGGGTTCACATCTCTTCGAGCGTATCGGAAATTACTTGCTGTTACGGTGATCTCCAGGCCGTTAAACGAGCTATGGGCGAGCAAGAGCGAGAGCTTATTAGAAATAGGTCAAAAGAGAGGGGCGTCTTTGCGGACGAGAACCCGAAGGAGGAGGTGGCAGATGCCGACTGTGACGAAACCTTTGCCGGAAAAAGTAGAGAAGGAGCTGGAGCTGGAGGTGCAGATTGGGATCGAAGAGCAGATACCGGAGGATGATCAAGAGTTTTTGGTATGATTTTTTTATTTTATTTATTTTTCTGTAAAACAAGGTTTATGAATAAATTGTGAACACGAATCAGAAAGAGCTGTTTCAAACTGCGCTTTGTGTTTTTTTAATTAAAATATAATTATTGTTTTAAATCACATTTTGCCTTTCTCTCTGTTATTAAGTAAATCCTCCCCGAATTAGAATAACTGATATTTGTAATTAAAGCTTGTATATTTTTTAATTTCTTAAATTATAGGCGTCGTTTATAAAAAACATACGAATGCAGTCTTTCTTTTTGGTTTTTTACATATAAAATATTGACAAGTCTTATTAATCAAGATCTATAGTTAAAGATTAGTATCAAAAAGGGTATGGAAATTTTGTTAAGGTTTTGTTTGGTACTATTCTTGTATCTTTGGTTGTGTTAGCATGATTCCTTTTGCTGCGCTTAATCTTATAGACTAGTTGCTTTTGGGGACAGTATTAAAATATTTTATTCATTCAAGAATTGGAAACATTGACGTTTAAAATGTGTTTTATATCAGTTCTATATATTAGGGTTTCAAGTAGTCTGTAGGATGGGAGACAAGTTTTGGGGACGTTATTTGTTTTTCCAGAATTTTTGGATGACGTGGACAACTAATAAAATAATATATAAAAATTAATTAAAAAAAAAGTAAAAAGAAGTTTGAGTTTATTATTTTATATAAATGGTATGAGTAAAAGAAGTTTGAGTTTATTATTTTGTATAAATGGTATGAGTAAAAGAAGTTAATTAATATGCAAACTTACATCAATGCACGTCATTTTGCATCAGGGATGATAAATCTTAATTTATATTCACCCTATTTTGAGTGGAAATTGTACCATTGACCAAGACTTCATTGTAAGTCTTTGTAGGATCATCTTTTATGTCTCAATGTCAGCCATACAATCTGAACAAATTCTTTACTCTTTCTGTAGTTTCTGTTTTCAAAGATGATAAAACATGTTGCCATTAATCATCTGAAAAAAGAGTATCAGATTCTAGCATTTTCATCAAACAATTAAAAATAGATATGTGGATGCTAGCCAAATTTTTGAATGGTCATTTTATAATCAGTAAGGAGCTTCAACATGCACCTAAATAAAAGATTCATTGAAGAGGAAAACTTGAGAAAGAAGTCCACAATATGTTGTTAATTTACATGTGTGAAATTCTAACATCTTCACCTATATCATTATATTTAATTTTGAATCATTTAATTATAACTAGTGTTATGAGGAGGTGCATCTCCAATATCGGGTATGGAGATGTCTCCTGTGACAAGAGATGTTTCATTCATGTCTCCATGCATTTCTCTTAAAAAACCTTAAAAATGTAATGAAAACACTTTGTGATCATTTGTTTTATTCCCATTTTGAACAAAAAGGATTATTGTTTTATTCCTATTTAGAAGTACAAACATGACTATCACAAGTTATGGCTATTAGAAGCAAAAACACGACTATCAGAAGTGGTGACAGAGTGATCTCACAAAAGTGGCTTATTTTTGTTTCGTTGTTCTCTATTACTATTTGCATTGGTAGGCAAACATGGCCGTAAAAATTCAAGTTAAAATAAAATGCTTGTAGCTTCGATAAAATTATAAAATGTCGTTAGTTGCTTAAAACAAACTTTTTTTGACGAATAAATTGTATAACATTTCTTATTAACTTAAAAGATAATAATACACTTAGAAGAAAGATGGCTGGTAAAGAAACACACTCGAAGTCTAAGTGGGGCCAAAATCCAAACAAAATACAAAAACACACAAAAGGCAAACCCCGATCATCAATAAACAAAACTAAAACTGCTAAGTGGTGAGATTAACATTGGTAGGAGGGGGGTCATAGTCAACAAGTTTTCCCTATGCATTAGAGGGGATAGAACTGTCATCGATAGGCTCCCAACCAATAAGAGAACCCTTCTCCTCTTGGTCTTCAGCATGCTATTGAGTATGAATAAGGGAAATAGCTAAATTTAGGTGAGGGAACTTGCTAGAATTTGACTAGCTAGGAGCACCACGCCCATGAGAAGAGGTGGAAGGCGGTTGATAGGGTTGAGACCATTTGTGGGTAGCACAATCCTTAAATCCTTGTGGTTGAGAGCCTTGAGATTGGAATCCTCGATCTTGTTTGGCAATAGTTAGGACTTTGGGAATTGTTTAGGGAGTGTTACCCCAATGATCAAGAAACTCTTGTAGATGCACAACTTCCGATGCAAATTCGCGAGCTTGCACCTAGATTTGGAATTCGCTAGCCAAAAAGAGAGGCTTAGTGATCCAGTAGCTTAGCTTTTATTCAATTTTGGCAATGACAACTTGTCACAAGATAATAGGCAAGGCTTGAAAAGCAAAGGGAGTGCCCAAAAATTGAAAGATTTCCCCATGATCAATCCATTTCCAATTGAAAGAGTCCAATCGGCTAGGTTTGGGAAGAAAATATTGTCTCTATCGTTGAATCTTTTGCTATTGAATACTCGACGTAGAGGCTTTGTAGAATATTTCAAGATAAATAAGGGCCTATTTGATATTATTCCCAACCTCAAGAAGAGTGAAAAAAGAATCATCATCAAAATGCCCATTGACCAGTTGAGTAGATGAATTGTGCAATACAATACCTTTAACTAGCTTGTGGAAGATCCCATGGGTCGAAAGATAGCCCAAGCCTTCAACAACAAGCATGCAAAGTGTAGGAGCTAAAGGGCATCCTTGGTGGATAGACTAAAGAAGCCCAAAAGTTTTGGATGGTTGGCCATTAATGGTGATGCAAGATGAGGCATTAGTGAATTGCATCTGAACTAATTGAATAAAATGGGGCCCAAAGGCAAGTGATTGAAGCATGGAAAAAATGAAGGACCATTCAATGGGGTTAGAAGCCTTGGCAAAGCCAATTTTGATGAACATTGTAGGTTGCTAAGAATGGTGAGCCCATTTCGTCCTTTCCCAAAGAGCAATAATGTTGTTAAGGATGTATTGTGACTTGATAAAACCAATTTATTTAGGCTGGATTAGTTGGGGAAGGAGTGGTCTTAGCTCGAGAACAAGAGCTTTAGTAATGATCTTTGTAGGAGACATTTAATAAGGCGATGTGCCACTAATTACTTGCTACCTCTGATTTGTGAGCTTTAGTCATGAATTTAATGTTGCCTTTGTTCATTATGTTTCCTAAAGAGTCCTCATGAAAAGCTTCCATACATACCTTGTGAAAGTCTTCACCCACAATACCCTAAAAAGTTTTATGGAACTCACACAAGAATCTGTCCAAGCCAAGGGCTTTGTAATTGGACATATAGAACATGACATCACACAAATCTTCCTTAGCAAGATTTTGATCACAAAGAATGCATTGAAATGTCAAAACTTGACAAGGAACTTCAATTAGGCACTATTGTAGAGCAATGTTATTAGTTGGAGTATACATGAGTAGTAAAAACTTGCTTGTAATGTTGGACAAAGCCTTGAAGAATGTTTGGAAGCTTATTAAAGAGTTGTTGCCCCTCCTTTATTTTCTTAATGGCCTGAGATGTATAATGAGTTTGTAAAGATTGAAAAAATTATTTAGAGACCTTGCCTCCAATCAGCTAATGAGGCTAAGCTTTGATTTGTGCACCACGAGTAGAGTGGGCATTTGCAAATCGTTTCTAGTGATGGAGCACAACCACTCAAAATTGAGCTTTTGAGTTGGAAGGCTAAGGTTCCAATTGGTGGTGGCTTAGTGGAGCTTCAAGGTGGTGGCCTTGTAATAATGACAACAAAAACGGGCAATTTGACACCCATAAATGCAAAAAAGAAAAGAGGTATGATTGATAGCATCATTCCACCAAGCTATCCAACTTGTCTCATGTATGGGGCATGGCCCAAATTCCAAACATATTGAATATGAGTTGATGTGGCCTTGTGAGTGAGCAACTATGTATGTAGAAAAAATTGAGGCTTCATGGCCTAGGTTTAGCAAGTTGTTTAATACAAAATTGTATTGGAAAGTGGTCTGAAAGGACAACATTCAACAAAGCTTCCATCAACAAATAGTAACAAATGACAAAACAAAATAATGATTGAGTAGACAACATGGTTCAATCAAGCCACTTGAGGACCCTATCACTTCCAACTTTGGGGTATTAAAGTCCCAATTTATTGTGCATACGGTAGCATGCCTCTCTTTTGCTAGCTATCCAATGCATAGGTAGTGTTGTACATTCATCATAATTCATCTCAATCAAATTAAAATCATTGCACAAAACCCAAATGTTGGCAGACATTGAAATTGCAATCCATCTCGAGAGAGTAGATTTTCAACATCATTCAAGGCATAAACATTAATAACTCCAAAGGAATCATTATTAATGTTGAAAAGAGCCTAGAATGTTTGGTTGGTGGGATCACAACCCTAATCAACTAAGTGTTGACACCATATAGGAAAGAGAAAGGTGGTAACATCACCATGATTAGTTTCATGATTGCTACACATAAAATGACAAGAAGGCCAAATAACATGGCACGTTTTAGAAAGCAAAAAACAAGAAATTTTAATGTCTTGTAAACAAAGAATGTTTAGACTTGGAAAGTGTTGCTAAGTGTCATGAACAAAATACTTCTGTGGGAGGTTCGTTAGACCTCGAATGCCCCAAGGGAGACAATTCATGAACGAGTGTCGAGAGTTACCTCCTTGTTATCCAACCCATCTAGAGTTGAGTAACAGTTTTGTAAAAATGCTTCCTCTAAACTAAAGGTGCCAATTCGGATGGAAGGCTAGATTGGACATATTTCATCGGCTCATATTCTCCTTCCATTTGCCTTGATGATTGTGGTACCTTTGTTGCATAGCTAGGGGTGGGGAATTATGTCAAGCAATGGTGGCTTTTTGAGATGCCAAACTGACACCAGTAATGATGCTTGAGAGAATTTTGCATTTCCACTTCCTCATGAGGGGAGTCAACAAATTTCATCATGTTTGGAGGTTTTGAAATTGTACTTTGAGATTTTGAAGGTTGATCCCTAGAGCATGAGGATGGCTTAGTTGTGGGGCCATTATTATCAAGGTTCTTGGCTTTGTGATTCGCCATTGTGAACCAACCTTCGTTTTTTTGCAAGAGGCAGAGATCCAAAGGCGAGTTGAGTGTTGAACTTAGTGTTGATGTTATAGCAGCGGGTGATATCCTTCACTCTGTTGATAAATAAATAAAAGCAAGTCGGACTTTTCTATAAATAAATAATTTAAAAGTCGCCTTGTTTTGTGAAAAAGGCTGACCCTAAATGAAGAAACACCTTGATTTGTATATATTCAAGGCAATGATCATTCATTTGATCATTCAATTTATTCAAAGATAAAATCGCACTTCAAGGAGGAGTTGACACTTTTGCAGCAGATTGAAATATTGCATCAAGCAGATCAATATCAAGGAGAAATCATATTGTTTGTATATTCTCACCTAGGAAGAGGTGCTATTCTTCATTAAATCAGATCAGCCTTGTGTTTGGGTGAAGTTGTAAAACAGATTTCTGCTCTCTTCATTTAATATATAAGTGATATATTTTGGTTGGGTTTTTATCCCTTGAGAAGGAGGGTTTTCCTAGGGTATTTGCTGTGTTTGATTGTTCATCATTTTGTATTTCTGCTTATTCTTCAATTCCGGTCTAAAACTAACATTGTATCAGAGCAGGTTTAAGACAAGACCTGATCAGATTTGAGCAAATTTTGTGGCCTTTGGCCAAATTTGGAATTGCTAAAGGAATCGATTATTTGGGAGAAATCGATATTGGAGTAGTAGCAATTGAAGGAATTCAATTCAAAAAGGGAAATTTGGATTTTGTTGGAGAAGTTCAAATTTTGCAGCAAGAAGCCATCCTTCAGTCAACTTTTCATACAGGGCAGATCTTGAAGGCAAAAGGTTGCAAATTATTTCAGACCTAAGGGCAGATCTTTGAAGGTAAATTTGTGCGGAAAAAGAAGATGGTGAGTGGTGTCAAGGTAGAAGATAGGCTTGATGGAGCTTCAAACTTCAACTCTTGGAAACCCAAGGTACTCATTGCATTAAAGGAGAATGTTCTTGATTTCGTGGAAAGTGATATGCCCGAGCCTTCCGATGATATTGAGGAAATCCAATGGAAGAAAAATGGCATGAAGGCTAGAAAGATCATGATAGACTCTGTGATGAATCACCTAGCACCGATCATCTCCAAGTTAAATGAGATCAACAACACCAGCAGAGCACTTGCTTTGAGACAACAACCTCACCATGTAAAAATGGCTAAAGAAGATTCAGTCATCTCATTCTTTATGAAGATCGCTGATTTGAGAGATCAGTTGAGCACTATTGGGGATATAATTGGAGACAAAGATCTTGTTATGTTGGCACTAAATGGTCTTCCTCAATCTTGGGAACCCTTTACTCAGAGCATCAGTGGGAGATCCAAGTTACCCAAGTTTGATCGTCTTCGAGCTGATTGTATTCAAGAAGAGTCCAGGTTGGCAGCAAGAGGAATTGGGCAAAACTATCATGATGTAGAAAATCAAATTCTTGCTACACATACTTCTAGAGATAGAGGCAAAGGAAGAAAGAGGAACAGAGACAAAGAATCAAATTCTGCCCTAGAATCGAAGAAGAAGAAGGATTTCTCTCACATTCAATGTTTCAGGTGTGACAAGTTCGGTCACTTTGCTCGAGATTGCAAATTAAGGTCTACTCAACATTTTTCTTTTGCGGAAATTGACATAGGGACATCTTAGAAGGAGCCAAGTTTTAAAGTCAATTCAGAAGGTTTCTTATTCTAAAGTCGATCAGTTTCTTCGAAGAGGAGGAATTATCTTTCAGAGGGATTTTGACAAATCAACAGAGGCAACCGTGGACGAGGCTGTCAAGAGGTTGATGCCGTACTAGGAGCTTCAGAGGGAGTCACATCATCATGAAGACTTGTTGTAGTGTATATTTCTCTGAGACGGAGAAATATGAGGTGAAAGCCCTTGTAGCGTATATTTGACTGAGACGGAGAAATATGAGGTGAAAGCCCTTGTAGCGTATATTTGTCTGAGACGGAGAAATATGAGGTGAAAGCCCTTGTAGTGTATATTTCTCTAAGACGGAGAAATATGAGGTGTAAGCCCTTGTTCATCTCTGAGACTGAGGTGAGACGTCATGTTGAGAGACTCCATGATGACATCACATTGAGAGACTCCTTGATGAACTCTTGTACTTTTCTGAGACTGAGATGTGAGTGTAGCCATTATGGGTGTCATTTCGAGAGACTCCATGACATGAATATTTGGAAGAATACCTCCCTAGCTAAGAGGGAGTGTTGATGTTATAGCAGCGGGTGATATCCTTCACTTTGTTGATGTTATAGCAGCTGGAGATATCCTTCGCCCTATTTAAAATAATAAATGATAAATAAATAAAAGCAAGTCGGACTTGCTATGAATAAATAATTAAAAAGTTGCCTTGTTTTGTGAAAGAGGCTGACCCTAAATGAAGAGACACCTTGATTTGTATATATACAAGGCAATGATCATTCAATTTATTCAGAGATAAAATCACACTTCAAGGAGGAGTGAGTTCACACTTTTGCAGCAGATCGAAATATTGCATCAAGCAGATCGATATCAAGGAGAAATCATATTGTTTGTATATTCGCATCTAGGAAGAGGTGCTATTCTTTATTAAATCAGATCAACCTTGTGTTTGGGCCAAGTTGTAAATCAGATTTCTGCTCTCTTCATTCAATATATAAGTGATATATTTTGGCTGGGTTTTCTCCCTCGCAGAGGAGGGTTTTCCCAGGATATTTGCTGTGTTTGATTGTTCATCATTTTGTATTTCTGCTTATTCTTCAATTCTGGTCTAAAACTAACACTTAGAACATAGAGATGCCAAAGGGCAATCTTGGATCTTATTCTTAGAAGATTGATATCTATAGCAAGTATTAGGAAAATTTAAATATAGAACATGCAAAGTGTATCTCATCTACTCAATTTGGATGTCTGTTATCTCCTTCAAATCCTTGGAGAGATTCATTTCTACATAGTCCTTTTGGGGTTGAGCTGAGAAGAACCTATTTGGTTTGACACACACAATAGAGCCTAATGAAGCAGATTTTTGTGTCAAAAAATTCCAATACAATAAGGTTAAACCAATAAACTCCACCCAAATAGGGACACATAAAGCTTTCTCATTAAAGACAACAAAATATGTAGCCCACTTGATCTCATTCTAGGTGCAACAAGGCAGATTTATTCCACCTAGAATGAGATCAAGTGGGCTAGGATACACCCATAGTTATGCATAGAAAGGAGTGTTAACTACTGATCTCTCCATTTGTGCATGAATTAACTCTATGCAATGGGTGCTTACTATCCTCAAATGCCTACAGTGAGCTAAAAGAAGGAAGTAATCTATATGACGGGTTACTTAAGAAAGATATATACCATAGAATGATAGCTTTAGAAAGAAAAAAGGCCAAGCAATTTTGATTAGGGTTTCAAAAGGAATTGGATAAAAAATTGGTTTGAATCCATACAAACAGTGATATTTCCCATGGGTCTCACAGTTGATATGATACATAAAAATATAATGTTTCTCATCTGCAACATTAGATAGAGTTGAAACAAGAAAGGTTGTTTCCATACAGAGTATGGCTGTCAATCTCAACTCATAATTGGTGGGAGCACAACCACAGCTGGTCAGGGGTAATTCGCAAACAACGTGACTCATGATGCTGGAGATACTTTGGATGGATGATGATGCTATTTTGAATTCACAAGAAATATGCAGTCAAAAGACCAATTGGGAGCTGAGTGCCTATTTAGGAGATGATAAAAAAACCTGAATGTACTGTCAGTGTGTATAGTCTCTGGCAGCCGTATTGATGACCTTTGAGCGAAGAAATGGGAGGAGGGGCATCTGAGAATTATTTCAAAGGAGGAAGCTTATCAAGAAAGGAGGATTGTGTTGAAAAGGCCACCCAAATATTAGCAATCAGTTGAGCCTTTCTCCAACACTTAATTTCACCTGATTTGAGAAAACAGGCCTGCAACTGGCTATTGAGTAATGAATGATACCTCAACTCAGTCTTTTTTCAAATCATAGGATACAGCATTCTCAAATTGATGCCATCATTGCAATCCCAATGTTCCACCTTGTGAATGGTTTAGCATAGTCTAGAGTTAGAAGTGGCTAGATTTGTTTCGGAAAGGATGTTAGCTAGGATCCGATAATCAGTCTCAATTACCAATTGATCAGGACCACTGAAACCTGCCATTCACATACTCTCTATGATTTCCATAGCCTCTGCAATGTTATCAGTCTGGGATCCTGAACCTTAGGCAAACAAAAAGATTGGTGTGTTATCATTGAAGGCTCCATCAGTGTCAACTTTCCATCAGGCTGGATGCACAGGTGGAAGTGAGGGGGGGTTGGGGTAAGATATGTTGTCGATGATTTTTTTGGCAACCCTTTCACTCTCAGGTCTTTGGAAATGTAAGTTCCTATTTCCTCATGCGTGTTATTAAAGTCTATTGATTTTCTTTGGCTATTACTAACTGCTCAAAAACTAAAATATGTGAGTCCTTTTGTGTGGTTTAATCAGTAATTTAAGTCGAAGTTTATTTTGCATCTTTTGATGTTGTGTTTCTTTTTCTATGTTTTAACTTTATGGTTGAAAATCTTTGATGTTATGTTAAATTTAAAAAATAAATTCATGTTAGCATAACTTCAATTGTGTACAGGCTACATTTAAATAGATTTTAGCTATCTTATTCCAGTCATTTACTTTTTATATCCCAGTAAGGTTAGTTGAGGTTGTTTGTATTAGGAACTATCCAGATTTAATTCATTCATTTTTGTTTTCATTATTGAATGTTGATGTAGCAGGCATAGATAACATAACAGTAAAAGGCTCAATTCTTTGTATTTACTCTAAAACCAGCAGAGTTTAATCTAGGATATGTTTTTGAAGTGATATGTTACTCTTGTTTTTCATTCCATTTCTTACAGGATATAGCTGAAATTCTTCGGCTTGATGTTCCTAGTGCAATGAAGGTGGCATTGGACCGGTTGAAAGATTCAACTTCCACAACAAGAGACACATCATTAGACAATCTCAGTGCTTTTGATGTGGCAGAGCTATCAATATTGCTATGCAATGATAATTTTATTCGGAAACTAAATAAAGAGTGGCGTGATAAAGATGAAGTAACAGATGTTCTTTCAATGTCCCAACATATTCCTGGATTGCCAGATCCAACTGTACGGTTTCAATCCTCAAAATTATTCAGTGTATGCTACTTATAGTCTTGACTCTTTTAATTAAAACCACAATATGCTGATGGAAATCATGGCATGACAGCTTATGCTCGGGGACATTGTTATTTCTGTGGAGACAGCTGCTAGACAAGCTGAGGAAAGAGGACAGACTCTCATTGATGAGATACGGATTCTTATGGTGAGTCTTTTCCATTAGATATTTTCAAAGTATTCAGTTGGGTGTGTATACTTTTGGCCACTTCCTTTATTTTATCAATGCATTTTGATCTCCAGGTACACGGGTTATTGCACCTCTTGGGATATGATCACGAACTGAGTGAGGAAGCTGAAAAAGAAATGGAAAATGAGGAAGAATGTATTCTGAGTAGTCTTGGTTGGAAAGGGAAAGGTTTAATACACAGTACTTACGAAGATTTTTGTGAAGATCCTAGCATAGCAAGCACAATGAAAGAAGAAAAAGAAAGTTGATGTTTGTGTATTAATTGCACACTGTTCATAGCTAGTTCTGTTGTTGCCTTTTTTGTGCATTTTCAGATGGAACGAGAATGACAATAAAAAAGTGCCACAGGTTGAAAATTTAAAGGTTGTGGAACTATTACCGAGTATTCAATTTGGACTTATGTCCTCCACACCTTTTACTGGTCTATTGTAAAATTACAGAGTATTGGGTTGCATTCAAATGTGGAGGCTGATCTAAAGAGAGCATACAGGTGTACAAGCGCAATTTTGATCTTATTATTGAGCAATTTTCAAATTTCTTCTTTATCTCTCTAAACATTGTTGCTCTTGCTGATCTTGTATGCTTTTTACTAAACAGCAAAACAAATAACACCAAGAACAGCAGAAAGAGAGAAATTATATCCACAAGGGAAAATCCCGATTGTCACAGGAAAAGTGTGCACCAGTTTTTGAAGTATTTGTGATATAATTTATTAATTTGTATCTTCTGAGTTACCTATATGCTTTATAAACCATGGGTATTTTAATTAGAGAGGTGAAGATGTTTCTTATCTTGCTTTCTTGGAAAAGAAAATTGTGCCCCATCATACAGTTTCTGAGTACAACGACCTCGCAGGATGAAAGATAAAAAATAAATTATATTTAATGTCCATGGAGTTACAAATTTTTTCCAGTGTGAGTTCAAGGCTTAACATGTTAATATACCACCAGTGAGGAGGTATATAAATCCTCAACAAAATAACAGCACAGGTGTAGGACTGGAGAGAATTGTTAAAAAATACTTTAGTGGGTGTGAGCTTATTTGTTTCTTTATTAGTCTCTGAAACATTATACGACTGTAATAATTGAATTACTGAATTCTTTTAACTATTTTCTGTCATGACTACACAACCTCCATCATGTGGCTGATTTAATAATTTTAATGGCGGTTTGATATGATGCCTTAACAACTCAACAAAAGTATTTCATAATAATTATAATGGAATACAATAGCAATGAAGCAAGGGAACAATGAAACTAGACTTATATATTGAATATATAGATGCTCAACCTACTGCAAGGTACTAAGACAACATTTGGAACCTTCGCCAACCAACCATTTTCCCTTTGTGCACAACAAATATATAGCATTCAACCTCATGGATCAAAGGGGGGAATTCAAAATTTTGTCACATCATGGTATAGACAATGGGATGATCGTGCAAGATTAACACAACAAAAATATTCTCAGGTTGAGGTCTCATAACTGCATAGTGTAAGACTAACTCACGGCTGAAGGAAATTAAGAAGCTTTGCGAGAAACCATCCTAGGCTCAACCACCTATCATATCCAATAATAAACTTGCCAACCATGCAGAGAAGGAAGAATTTGAAATAAGTGAGCCCACCATGACCATGCACAGGGCTTGAAGTAAACTTGTGAATAATGACCCCCCATAACAGATCTGCACAAGCAGCATGGTAGGAATAGAGATGAGCCATTAAATGGTGAAGAGACCACCAACCATTAGTTAATTTGACCATAGGAGCTATCCATTTGAGAATAACCTGCAAAGTTGTAGTATAATGTTTGGGTTGGTGAGAATGAGTAGTTTCTTGTGGGGTAGGTAAACATATCAAGCTCCTTTTGAATAGAGTTGTCTATTTCCAGGCAAGGAAGAAATGCAAAGGCTTTATACAAATGAGGCATAAGTCACCACAAAAGCCAATAGACAACATGCTGTTTAGGAAACCACCACAAACGCACATATGATGATTGGAACTTCTCTGACCCCAATATAAGATATTGAAAGCCACAGACCAACACTGCAAGATAGATAAATCAGCACAAGGTGATCTGGTACAATCACTAAGGATAACAACCATTACACCTAAGGAAAACATTGCAACAACACAAAGAAACCACTTGGCATTGCATAGGCAATCCCTAGCAACAATGCCAACTTGTTGGCTTGAATGCACAAAGATGAGGCAACCTTTGAGTTATTGAGAATGCCACCACTGCAACCGTATGCAAACGTATCAGGTCGAACATCAATATTCACTGCAGAAGGCCAAGGCATTAAGAGGGATACCATTGTAATATCCCCTATGGGATCTGCCCTAAAATTTCTGTTATCTGTCCTAGATTTCTGCACTTAAGATTTTTGCTCAAAACCTTAATTTCTGATCTTATTTTCTGCTCTTAAAACAAAATATCACAGCGAACATACAAGTGCCCGAACATGACAAATAAACATGCCAAAATGATGCTACCAATTGATATTCATATCAAACATGAAATCCACCACAAAAAACACAAGATAGGGCATCCAAATGTACATACAGATATGATTTTCTGCAGATAACTTCTGCTGTTACGAAACTGAATATTCTGGATTGATTTTACAAAAAAGTCAGGGGCTCAAACATGCCAAACATATGCCCAGATTTCTGCTCTACAAATTAGATCTGAAACTATGATTATATGTACCAAAAATATGCAAAATAGGCTTCAAATATCAAACCCTAGATGGGCAAACTTCCTCCATCGTAAGTGCTTAGGGTTTGCTGCTCCAAATATGCAAAATTGCCCTCCAAAGGTGGGTGCTCAGGTCTGATCCAAGTGGCACTCCAAATTAGGGCAAAACCCTAATGCAATTTGCTCACAAAATGCCACAATAATTCTGCTCCAAATTTGACCTAGAGATCTAAATTTGGTTACTTATATGGTGGCGCTCCAACATGCATGAAAGTAACTTCAAAATGGCGCTCCAACTATAGGTGGGAAGAAAGAACATGGAGGCACATTAGAGCACAAAGAGACACAACAACACAAAACAAGGCACCACAACAACTCAAAAGACACAACCACATGTGGATAAAGGAGAACACTTATGAAACTTTTGGTTAGTGAACACAACAAATCATGGACTCTAGTACACATCTGGACTAATACAAAGGTACCACAATGATTATGGTCACTAGATCTAATCAAGAATTTGGGCACAGGGCAACAATTACTATAAATATGAAAGAAGCAAAATAACATATAAAATAATATACAATTACTAGAGATTCATGTTAGTTTCTAGTGAATTTCAAAAACAAAGTATATGGTTGTCTTCATGTGATTGGTGGTACGTAGAACTTTCAAAATCAAACTATGTAAGTGGGATGTTCTATCATGTCAAGTAATGTTCAAGGTGGAATTCCATTAGTACTACGTTTACTTGTTGAAATATAGGGACATGTTCGAAGAATTGAAAGGGCTCTAAACCTTTGTACAAAGCAAGGAAGATAGTCAATAAAGTTCAACCAATATTAAGGGGCAACAACTTGGGACACACAGTAAAAAGATTGTAATATGTTAGCAAGTCAACACCACCACTACCCAAGGGGTTGAACACAAAAAGAAAGGGCATACAACCCATGGACAACAAAAGACCAGCCATATCAAGTTCGTTTGAAATCAAAATGTTAAGGAGCATTGAACAACCCCATCTAGTGGATCCTTAAAAAAAATATCTTTCTTGGTTGGTCTCTCTAATTTAATGGCCTCTTTTGCAGTGAAAAGGAACAAAGGGCTAAGCTTCTCTCTCAATTTCGTCAAGCTTGTTTCTTTACTTGAATTGGACAAACCTTGCATAACGATCAAAGGGCTGGAAGTAACCTGGGTTTCCTTGAAACCCTTACATTCCTCGATTTCTCTCTCCCAACAAACCTCTTGCAACCATTCTTCTTAGATAGTCGTGCTAGCCTTTTTAACAGGAAGTTGATTAGGAATCAAGTGATCCTTTTCCTTTAGATAGGTTGCAAGCGTCTTTTGTTTGGGCACCCTGCCACAATTGAATCCTTAAATATAATCTGTTGCACTTGAATTCCCCACTTGAAAGATAAAGAGATTGATAAGTAGGAGGTTTCTTCCACAGCGTGTCAAATTATGATATTGCTATTAAGATTCAACCGTGTAGTTTTCGAGTCAAACTCATTGACCATGATTCATCAGTAGTGGTTCACAAGAACCCATCTCTCATGATAATGAATGGTCCACTTAGCACTCATTGCATCTAGGTGATGCTCACAGAGGTGAAGCATTGGTCTGTCCCGGGAGGTCACCCATCCCAGTATTGCTCCAGCTCAAGCGCACTTAACCACAGAGTTTCCCCCAAGGTTAAGCCCACTTAGCTTGCTACCCCATTTGCAAAACCTTCAACAAGTGTTGTGCCTTATGAACCATTCATTATAGAGCCCCTTTAGCTCATCAATTGATAAGTAGGAGGTTTCTTCAACAGCATGTCAAATTATGATATTGCTATCAGGATTCAACCGTGTAGTTTTCGAGTCAAACTCATTGACCCATGATTCATGAGTAGTGGTTCACAAGAACCCATCTCTCATGATAATGAATGGTCCACTTAACACTCATTGCATCTAGGTGATGTTCACAGAGGTGAAGCATTGGTCTGTCTCGGGAGGTCACCCATCCCAGTACTGCTCCAGCTCAAGCGCACTTAACCACGGAGTTTCCCCCAAGGTTAAGCCCACTTAGCTTGCTACCCCATTTGTAAAACCTTCAACAAGTATTGTGCCTTATGATAAAGAGATCTCAAAGGGAGAAGCTTGTCCAACTCCACAATGAGAGTTGAGTAAAAATCAATTGTTACTTGTATTTGATGACCACATCCACCATTGACAGTTGGGCCAAAAGAATTAGCAACATGCTATAAGACCCCCTCCTAGTATTTGAGTGGTAGGCCAAGAAGCTTGATTGAAACAAGAATCTTATTGAGACTTTCTATCTTAGGATCAAAGCCTGGTGCCCATTTCTTGAGGAATAAACTTGCCTTGCAAAGAAACCATGGTTCATTGGAGAGAACTCGTATATAGTCATCATGGTTCGAAAATGAAATAAAAAAGTCTTTTCTCCTTACAAAATCTCCAATGGCTTTCGGATTCCATTTTCACTGAACCTATTTCTTAAACACATCTATATTTGGTCTAACTCCTAGAAACTTACCAACAAGTGAATGATGCTCCCACTTGTAAATTGCTCTATCAACAACTGAATCAGGGATGAAGAGAAGAAAACTCTTACTATCCGCAGTCAGAGCTAGAGCCAAAGCGAGAGCTATAGAGACTATGACAACATCCAACCAAGTTTTCACCATCTTAACATCCCCAAATACAACCGCCTTAAACAACAGACCAACACCTTCAATGGCCGATGCTTGAACAAGATTGACATCAATCTTTGGTGAACCCGCCTTAGGATCCGAACCAACATCGCTCAAAGGAGAATCTAAAATTGAGAGAGTCAGGGTCCAAAATGAGGGATTCAGACAACCCAAAAGTCAACAAAGGACAACCCCAATAACTTCCTTGGGAAAAGAGTTGGAAGATTTGGCTACAGGCAAACAGGAAGCCATGTTTTAGCCCTTGCATTGAAAAATTGGTCTTTGGAGAGCTCTTGTCAGCCTCCACAACAGAAATTGCCATTGACACGGTCTTAGATACAAAAAAAGTTGTCGAACCAATAGAGTGCGCGCTAGAGACATTGTGATAGGCCTCCAACCAAAGGTCCTTTAGCCTCTCTTCCTCTTCCTCATCCCAAGATCCATTCAAATTGTCGTCAGGCCCACCTTTTGAAAATCCTCAATCATCTTTGTCCTCATCTTCCTGATCTTCTTTCAGGAACTTTGTGCTTCATGCCGTTTGAAAATGGCAAGCCTCGCTCCAATTATCGCTCATTTTTAAAGATAATTTTGAACAGCTATCTAACAATCTCAGTTTTATCCTAAACACAATACTTACACATTTGACACTTGAATTCTGTTGGAGTTCAATTGAATCAATTCAATTCTACTCATCCCTCTAAAAATGTGTTCACTTAATATCTTTATGCTTCTGCAAGTTGGACAAAAATAGGAAAGATATGCTTAGAAGTTGAAAAGTGAGTAATTTGGTCAACCACAAGCTCTTTTGGGACACAATTCTTTTTAATCTTATAGTCACCATTGCTCGGCTATCCATACTTTTGTACTGTGAATGTAATACCTTTATCTCCCTAGCGGTGATTCCAATTACCTGTAATTTTGTCCAGTTGTGTGAAGATTTTCCCAAACGAATTGTTGCAAGGCCCTTGCAACCATAAAATAGTATATATTATATGCTATTGGTGCTCACAACAACAGTTCCTTTTAACATTTAATTTGCTTAATCCAATTTTAAATAAAGAGTATTCAAAAGATAAAGCTTTAGGTACACTTTTTTTTAAGTTTTTTGGCATGTTATGTTTGCTTTCTTAGTCTTGTTGGTGTAGGTTTTTTATTTTCTTAGGTTAATTTATTTTCTCTTAGTCCTACGTTTTTCCTACACTTAATTAAGCTTGCTTAGGATAATAAAGTGAGTTTATAACTAGAAGATAAGTGTATGATGTCTCCTTCCTTAAAAGGTGGAACCACTTTCCACTTTTGATGGCATCCTCCATTTTTGGTGGTCCATCTCCACTTTTTGTGGTTGATTCCTATTGGTTGGATTTGCCACCTACCTCCCCACCCATCTTCTCTCTTAAGTTCTATATAAACTCACCACCTAACTTGTATATGCATCTTTTGGCATATATCTTTTATATTGATCTTTTCAACTTGGAAGCTCTTAATGCAATATGTCACATCGACATTGCATAATCTCTCAGAATCCTAGTTTGCATTCTTATGTTTTTTCAGTTTATGTAACTTTGATTTTCTCTTAAAAAATTCATCGGGTTATTCAATCTATTTCAGATTTCTAACAAGTCTCACAACTTCTATAAATGATTATATTTTTTTTGATTTTTTTTTTTTAAAACAAGTAGTCTATTAGAGTTAAATTTTATAGTTATGTGTGGAAAATTTGGAAATGATAAATGTCCAAGAGAATTCGGATTTCATCGCTTCTAATTGTATGATCATATATTTCTTTAAAATCATTAAGAAAATGTGATATTTTCTTTTGATTTTTTTTCTTGTGATTGTATATTTTTTAGGTTATTTATAAGAGAACAAGGGTAATATAGAATACTTTTTTATGTTGATAAATTGTTACTCTAAATAATTTAATTTATATGATAATTTTGTTTTACTGTTTTAATTTAGAATGCTAACAAATATTTCTATGTTAAAAAAAATAAAATCATATAAATATTATATGCTACTATTTGAAACATAGAAAAATGGGGTAGGGGTTCAAAACACATACGATTTAATACTAAATTTGGAATGTTTAACAAAACTTACTATAAATAGAAAGGAAAAAATGAGTGTAATGAACCCACCTATTCTTCTATTTCATCTAGGAAATAAGATCCCTCAAGTCAAAATCCACTTTCAAACCCTAGGTTAGTGAATTCGAATTCCTTTAAGGAATCTTCCAATTTCCTTTTTTGTGTTAGGACAGGGGTCTAGGTCAAACAACAATTTGGGGAAAATTAAAAATAGCAAATCAACTCCAAAATGCAATCTATCAATTGGATTTAAAAGATTAAGCATAAAAATTATGGAACCTACAAAGTTTCTGGTAGATCTAGAAGGGATAAATGTTGTGTACCTCTCATAAAATAGTGTTTTCAAAAGCTGTCTGATGACTCATTCGTCCTATGGCGAATGGGCCCTGGGTAGGGTTCTTCAAAATAATTTTTTGGGTTCTCTGCTCCTGTGTCTACACTTCTAGATTCTCGATTTTCACCATCAGACAATCGAAAATAAATCTAGGATCCGAGTTTTCGTGAATGACAACAAAGGTGACAACTTTGACAACTTTGCAATTTTGCAACTTTGAGATCTTCAACTTTTCTTCAACCTACAAATTTGCAACATACAAAGAGAAGGGAAAAATGTTTGTTTTTAGGTGAATGGAGGTTTTCCTTGATCAAACCCCGTTTTGGTAATTAAACCTTGAATTGAAACAAAATAGCATGAAAAAGATGATGAATAAACAATTCAATGTCACAACTCACCAAACCCTTGGATAAACCTTTGAAGGATTGAAATCTTGATGTTGATCTTGCATGAAATGGCTTCAATGGATGTGGATCTTGATTCTTGAATCTTGCTTTGAATCTTTGACTTGAATGCTTGAAACCTACATCACAATGTTAGCTCCAAAAACATGCATGATTGAACACAACTTTGATATGATGAATGGATCTTGAGTTCCACAACAAATGATGAAGAAATAGGCTCTTGAATTCTATTGACAATAATCTTGGCTCTTGTAATTGATCTCTCAAAAATCTAATATTTCCGAAAAGTTAAACAACATTTACAAGGTGTTGTACCCTTCACAAAGGACCAAGAAGGTCAAAGAACAACATAGTTCAAACAAAACTTGAACTATAGGAAAAACCAGAAACAGCTGTAAAAAACAAACAAATGTTTTTTATAGTCTAATGTTGATTTGATAAAATAACCTTGTATTTATAGTAATTTATCTTTAATTTTCTGAAATTCAAATATCGCAAGCCGACATTGAATCATGGATTTGAAAATATTAAAATACCACCAAAAACATAATTTAAATTAGGATCCTACGTCTAAGTGAGGACCCATTTTCCCATGGGCGAATGGGTCAAGGGTCAATCACCTAGGACACACATTGCTCAATGATAAGTGACTATTAATTGTTAACATTATGACTATACTTCCACAACCTTCAAAGATTATTAAAATTTTGAGTAGCAAATCCAATGGGAGAGTTATGATTTTGGTCTTTGTTGAGGCTGCCACAAACACTATATTGAATGCATCTTCATGAATGGATGTATGTTGACTTGTAATTGAAATGTGCCAATTTTTATCTTTGGTTACCCATGCTTATTATGAGATCATACAATGGGCTAAGGGTGAGATTGTTATTGCTTGCATTTTAGAGGAAATTGAGATGCAATTCTTAGAAGCATTGGTTGAATGATTTAGAACTTGTGATAAACCTGATGGGTTTATTTTTTTTGAAGAAATCTTACACAATCAACATTATGGAACAAATGGTGTTTATATTTTGAATGAACTTAGAACATTATTTAGTCAATTTGTAATGGTAATGTATTATTTTTTATTTTTAAATTTTTTTTTATAGATGGGTTGTATTTATTTATTTTGGTTGTAACAAATTTTCATGTAGTTATATTTCTCGATTCAATGGTTTTATGTTCATTTCATTACTAATATGTTACATTTCTCGACATTTGATATATTTTATCTTTTATGGAATTAAAGATTATAGTCAATGTAAAATGTTAGCTCATGTGATGATGGTTTAGTAAACAAATGTAAACCTCCTACAACTCATTCGTATGGGCTAAATACCTTCATCTTTATTATCTTCACATTGCTCCTTGCTAGCTTTTCCTTTTTGTAATTGTTAACATGACTATTTCCTTGATATCTCCAATTTTCCAATGATTTTTTTGAATTCCAGTGCAATAGGAAAAATACTTGCAAGTACCTTTGTCCTATTTCCTTCAAGTCATCATATTTGAACCTGTTCTTCCCACATTAATTGCTTACTTGGAATATTGACTTCAAATTTGAGATGAAACACACATGCACCATGCTCTCCTTTTAAAAATAACAATCTTGTTGTTGAAGGTGCTCTTGTGGAGAGTTTTGTATTCTATTGACATGATATGCTTGTTATGTGTTCCACAAAATGATGTAAGGAAATATTTGCATTATACCTTTTAAATTCTCTCATCTTTTCACCCACTATTCAATGGTCTATAAATGTTTATTATTCTCTTTTTCTCCTTTTACAATTCAATTATTAATTATCTGAAAGTGTTATCCATTAAGAATCCTATTGTTAGTGTGTTTATTCGCCTTGTTTGTGCTTCTTATATTAATCTCTTAAGCTCCTTTGAGGTTGAATTTTTTTCATTCGATGCAATGACATCATTGCATATTGAATTATAAACTTTAACAAATTAGAAATGTGTTTGTATGCACCACTATAACACAACTACAATTGGATAACTTCTATTATATTTCCAACCTTTTTCTTGTGCATGATAAAAATTATTTTTAAATACAAAAAATAGATTACATTTGGTACTATACAAAATGTTGCATGGATCTTATTAATTGTGTCTTCATCTATATGCTACAACTTGATCTACAAGACCATACAAATGAAATGAAGCAAGTTATTATTGTCAAAGACATGCAAATTTTGCTACCTAAACACGGATTATTCTAGGAGGTTTAAAGTAATGTTGTATCACAATCTACAAGTTGTTTGTCAAACACAAAACAAAACATGTGACAATGAGGAGAGGCTCAATGCAATTGTAATTAAGGGAGAAACATTTTCCCCCTGTGCATTTAAGTCATCTTCTTGTTGAAGAAATCTCTAAATTTTCCTTCCTTGTATACATGTTTACCTATCACTTCCTATCTTTCTTTTCTTATCATGCATAATAGAGAATTTAGTGCCTTAAACTTATACTTTGCAGATTCCAACAACTAATATTTTATGTACGCTTAGTATTTCAATATTAAGAGTTGTAAGCTTCTTATTGTACAAAAAATTATTTTGAACTTGATGACTTCTTTTCTTTGTATAGTGATCTATATTCCAATGAATATTATGATGAATTTTTAGAATGTACACATTGACGTCTTTTTCTATTATGTTTATTTTTTTTGTGGCCCTACAAGTAACCTACCTTCTTATTTCAATACCTTTGTCTTTCACATCATTTTTCTTGTTATTGTTTAAATTCTTTGTTCTCCTTTCTTGGGATTGTTTATGATGTGCTCATCTATAATTGACCATGCATGTGGTATTTGGCCATCTAAAAGAGAACATATAAATGAATTGCAACATATTTGCTATAATGTGTAAAAAATATCAATAATAATCCTTTAATTCAAAATGATGGAAGTCATAATGGTTCAACTAGTAGAGATCATGAAAATGAGATGCAACATATCTACTATCAAGCATGAAAAGATGAAATCAACAAAGCTAGAAAGGAGAAATGACTTGCATTTCTTGCAAATAAGTCTCTACTTTCAATGTTGACACCATCTCTCCCTTCCATTGTGCATGCTCCCTCTTCTTCAATGTAATACAATTTAAAATAATTATTTCATGCTTTAATGGAAGACCCTATGAGATATAAACTAAAATCAAATGGTACCCATGTGCTGTTCCAGTGGCCCCTCACATGTCTTAGATTTCTCTTTCCATTGCAACTCAAAAAAAATTATGCCCACATGTTAATTGTGCATAGAGTGCTATCCAACAATCCAAATTAGGAAACTACATGGTGCTAATGTTTGATGCCAATGTCTTGATAAAAAATTAGCAACCATTTCTCCAAGTGGAATAATATGGATCTCGAAAGCTAGCTTATTTGTTTGATATTCCTCATGCAAGTTGAATATATGCTTATTTCAAGAGTTAATTCAATTCTAAAAGTGTTTCATGCACAAGGTGGATATATAAAATACAATAGCTATACACTTAGCTTCGCACAAGACATTACTTCTATCATAAAACACTTGCTAGGGTGTAAGAAAACATAGTTTGGAACAAAATAATTATGGTATCTACATTAGAAAAACATGTGTTATTGACTTAGGTTATTTATTATGAAGGTCTTCTCTTATGTTGCAGGTGATTCTTCACTTTTGGTCACCTTGCTTCTAATTTCTTCTTGTTCATATTGTAGGAATGCTATTTTTGCTATGAGGTGACATGATGCCCTCTTCATGGTTTGGATTCTATATATGTTCCTAATGAATCTCTAATGATGGGGCACAACGAGTATGCTTGAGAGTCTTTTATGTCTTAGATTGTTGTTAGGGTGGTGGACCCATCACCATCTATATTGCTTGATGATCTTGTTCTAGCGATTGCTAATCAAATTTTTTGGGGGTGGTTTTGAAGTGCCTCTTCAAGTTTGTGTTATAATTTTTTCTAGGTGGTTGGATTCCCCAATTAGGCACTCCTCTCATGTGCTATCCTTGATTGAGGTATTAAAGATGAATTTGCATCCTCTCTCCTCAATATGATAATATGGATAACGAGGTTTCTTAGACCATTGTCCAAAGATGAAAGAAGAAAGTGTTTGAAAATATGTATCTCAATCCCACACCAAGGTCAAGAGTGTGATATTTACTAATTCAGGGTTTGGTGTTGTTTATTGATGTTGTTTTTGGTCATATCTACCTCACTATAGTTGTTTTATGTTACTTTTGTAACTTTTTTGTTGTAAAGGGCTTGACACCTTGGTTTCCCTTTTATCTTTTATTGTTCTCCTTATCCTACAAGATTCCTCTATAATAGGGTGTGTCACCAAAAAGTGAGGACTTTATCACTTTTTGCTCATTTGGACCTTTGCCTGTGGATTTTGGACCATTTTCAAACTATTTTTACCCATTTCCAAGCCTTGTGCAGAAGTGTTGCAAAGTGTTGTAAGACATTTTCATGCTCTCCTAGGCTTGTCATCACTTAATCAATACATTATTATGCCAAAATGACCTCTTAATCCTCATACAAGTCCTATCTTGGTGATTTTTCAGAAGAAAATCCCGACAAGCAACAATAATAATATTTTAATCCCCGAAAAACACTTAAAAATGCCTAGGTGGACTAGGTTTGCACCTTGGGCGACCTAGTCCCATGTGGCATAATTTTTAATTTAAACTTAATATCTTTCAGGATTTAGGTCTCTAAAACCCTAAGGTTGGTCAATATGAAGTTATTTCGGGCAAGTTAGGGAATAACTTGTATAAATAAGCTCCAAAACCCTAATTTATCATTATGCATCATCCATTTTTCCTCTCACACACTCTTCTCTCCTTTTCTCCTTCTTCCTCTCAAGTCAACTAGGGTTTGGTCATTCCAAGTCAACAAGACATCTCTCAAGAAGCATCTAAGGGTTGATTGTTGCAACAACACAAGATCTCTCATCAAGACAAGGTAATCTACTCCATTATTCCATTGTTCATATTCATGCTTTACATTTCTGTTTCATTTTGGTTTAGTTACCTAAAAGGGGTTTGACTAAGACAAACTCCTAATCTCTAACATTCAACATTTTTCTCCTGCTCTCCTTGTGTGATTGCAGATTCAGGTACTTTGAAGATCTTTGAAGGTATTGAAGACTTCTTGAAGACCAACCCTTTCATGCAAGGTCAAAACATCCACCAAAAACCACTCTCAGGACCGAATATCAAAGTTTCAGAAGTGGGAAACTGTGAAGAACCAGGGTGCAAACCTAGGGCTTATGTTTCCTCTTCGGAAACTCCAAAAATCCTAAAGAGGACTAAGTCACCAAGAATGGTGATCTAGTCTCTTTGGATAGGCCGTTTTGTGATTTTGATATTTTTGGATACCCATTTGGCAGAAACAGGCTCTAGACCAGTTTTTGGGAATCTAGGACTAGGTTGTCCAGATTGGCACAAGTGTCCCTTTCGACTTTTGCAACATTTTCAGTAGCATTCCAGACCTCCAACGAATCCTTCTTCTATTCCCAGGTGCACACATTCTAACTCCTTCATTTCTTTATAGTTTAGTGTATATTATTAGTTCATCTTGTATATGTTTGCATATATCACTGTGTTTTCCAACACTTAGATTTCAATAGTTAGTTTATATTTTAAATTCATTGTATTTACATAGATACATTATCACACACATCACAAACCGCCAATCTCAAACCCCCTTCTTTGAATGAACACCCAAAAACCCCTAAGACCACTAAGGTGAAAGAGAGCCACATTCATCCAAACGTTAGCTTCGAGGGTGAAAAACCCTAGAGGCTCATTGGGGGAATCCTCTTTCCCTTCTTTTGTGTCTTTGTTTTTGGTGGTTCATAGGGTTGAAACCCTTTTTTTCCTTTTAATCTAATAAAAAATATGTGTTCTTGAATCCTTGTAGTACCATTTTGCTCATGATCAAAACTACAATATCTTCTAGTTTGATGAAAGTGCATTTCAATCTTTGCCTTCAATCCCATCTAATGTATTTTCCACACTTCACCATATCTCCATATATCTTCCTAATATTTCCTTCCACTCTTATCCCATAGGAAAAAATCTCGAAGAATTCTTGAATAAGACCTTGACCACTGATCTTCTTTTGTGGTGATTCTTGCACCCACATAAAGGAAAATGGAAGATGTTTGCACCTTCCTGCAATTAGGTCTTAATTGAGCACCCAATTTTTTTAAATTACCATTTTTTCTAATGGTAAATGAGTACAACATAAAGGAAATGTTTATAATCTTTTTTCCTACTCTTCTCTAAAAACATTTCAAATTTCATACAACCATGCATCAAAGAGGTTAAAATGCATGAATATGCTATTCATCTAATAAGACACACTATGATAAAAAATTTGGTCAACACCTTTTATTCTTCTACTCTGTCTTTGAATTTTTATGTGACATCAAAGGTAGGTCATTTTTATCATATATGTTAAGAAGAGATTGGACGATAGTCTTGAAGAACAATTAATGACTTTTTCCAATTACTAGAAAGCTTTCCCAATGACAAAATTACAATTTTTTTGATGCACTTTGACTCAACTCTTCATAGCACAATACCATTTTGGACAAAGTGTCAAGGAGAGCTTTATGATATGATCATCTAAATTTCTTGCCCTACTTTTTTCTTCACTTTAAGCACAATTGATACAAAGTGGATAGACCTGCACAAAATCATATTTTTCATGCACCTTATTATTCAAACTGTTCCCACTAATGGATGATCGAAGATATTCACAACCCACATTTGATTGCTATGCACATGTGTATATATTAACTATCTTTCATAAAGAAGTTTTATAGAAGCTTTGGGTGCAAAGGGCTATTGGTATAGGTGATGTTTTTCCTTCTTCCACCCATTTACATCAAATTTACTTGTCATTTTTATTTATGCTTATTTTCTCTCTCTTCCCTTAGGTATGAATGACAACATAAAGGTTATGCTCATATTCATGACTTTATTTGTTTTCATCAAACACCTACCATGAAGAACATTGATTGGATGAATTGGGATTTAGTAAAAAATATTGTAAAATACATCAATACTTATGTATCTATTTGGAACCCACATAATGTTGACAAAGGTAAGTTAATGTTGCATCACTCTACTCTAAATTACTATTTATAGTGGTCTCAAATAGTATAAAATTATCATAAGATATAAACAAGATATCAATGGTAGGAGAAATAAAAATAAATCTTAATATTTTTCCAAAGATTCATCAAGAAACTCACATAAGAATATATCCAAGAACAATTTTGTAATTTTAATGTACCTAATTTTAAATGTTATTCTATGTAAATAATATTGATAAACAAAATACTAAATCTACTAATCCATTCCTTGATTTAAACTCTCATCATATTACTTAACATGTAATTTTCTATTAGTGTAACTATTGCACCTCCTTAAGGTGCAAGTACTAGTATTTTATTTTAATACACTTCTTGTTTCATATCATACCTTTGTACTTTAAATTGCAGATGCAGTCTAATTTTTTCCTTATATTGTTCAACTAGTTTCCTTTCACTTGTGTAGTGGAAAAATTATTTATCAATAGAATTTAAGAGTGTCATTTTGTAGCTATAGTCAACAATGTCAAGAATGTTGGAAGTATTCAAAAGTTTCTTAGATATATAAATACACAAATTATAATCCCCCCATAATTTCTTTCAAATTATAAAATTAAATGTGTATCACAATTCCCATATAACTTTAAAAATAAAGTTGTGATTTTAAATAGCCACAAAATGCTCTACTTCAACATCAACAAGCTCAACCAATTCAATTTCTTTTTTCCCTTGGAGGGTGCAAATAAAGACACATGGCAATCATATGCTTCTTACTTATCATTACTTAATTGGTTATAGGAATAAGCAGCATAGAGAGAATTGATAGAAGAGGTTCCTTCAAGGACACTTGTGAACATCCTAAAAACTCTTACAAATTGATAGCTTTCTTTGCTAAGAAAATCCAATTATTTAGAGGATTTATTGGTTAGAGGAATAAACAATAATTTATGTTGGAATGAGAATCAACATAAGGGTTTCCTTTATGACCATTTATAGACACTCTAAATTCTCTTATTTATAAACTGGTAGTTTTTTTTGTTGAGAAATCAAATCATTTAGAGGATATATTTTTTTTTTATTGGAGGATGAATATCTTGACATTTTATATTTAACACATTGTAAAATCAGGGGCATCAAATACACAAATTTTTATTTTCCTGTTAATATTAAAGGTTTGAGGGATTCTCAAATTTAACTAGGGCAAGATCCTATCCTTATCCCCTTTAGAGTACCATCCCTTGCACTCAACAAGACATGTCAACAATTTCAGAAGAAATTATACAAATTGCAAGATGAATGTTTTGTTTTTAGTCATACCATGAAAATCGTGCATTTGGAGTTAGACATGCAAGAACCATAAGTCTATGGTATCATCCGATTGGGAAAATAATGCATGAAGGTAACCTAATTTCCCTTAGTTCAAGAAATTATCTTTGTACATTACATAATTAGGGTCAATCCAAATGGATTTCTAGAAAATTTGTGTCAACATTGTTTGGAGATGCTCCTCCTACTTTACTAGGATTAAATACATATTATTTTGTATATACACACCATGATATTGAGAATACATGGGCTATTTGTAGTTTATATGATGTTTTGGACTCATGACAAGATTATAAACATTGTCTAACTTGTGGAGATTTGACCATACCATTTATCCACAAAACTACAAAAGAAGGGAGATTTGGGTTGTTTGTTTACTTAATTTCCTTTTCCTTCCCTTGTAGTGAACCAATTTTGTGAATGCAAAAATAAGAGTATTTTTTTAATGACTAAGCTTTCACAATTGGTTGCAACTTAGTGAAGAGAAATTTACATGCAAGTTTGGGCATTGTACTAATGGGTCAACACTATGAATTCAAAGGGGGTTCAACCTTTGTTGTATAATATTCTCAATGTTAAGGTGATATGTAGTGGGGAAGTGACATACAAAACTATTTTTTATTGGTTCAAGAGATCAATCAATGAAATGTTTATGGAGCTTGTGTGCATGATGGCTAATTGGAATGTGCCATTTGTCCTATATGGTAAAGGAAACGAGTCCAAAATTTGTTTGTTGGTGTATAATTTGATGGCACAAAAGGGGATGATAAGCTCTTGTTTGTTTTATTTGTGGTAAAATGAATCAATGCTTGGGGACATTTTACTCTCCCATTTTGCATTAGTTCTCAACAATGTGATGGCTTAAGAGGATGTAGATGGATAAGTGATGACATGTGCATAATTTTCACTGGTTGAAATTTAACAATTTGAAAAATTTCTAAAGGGTTTTGCCTACAATATATCGAAGGGGGTTGTGCCACATGGTGCAAGGTGGATTTTTTTTTGGGTGAGCCATGTCTTTCTTGAAAATGTGCAAATGTATTAACAATAAAACAAATGCACTAGACATAAATGTATGTATTCAAATACTCAAAATTTAAGATTTCAATAAGGAACTATAGGAGAGGAAATGGGTGTGATGGAGGGTCCAATAAGGCTCAACCAAATTAATAACCAAATTGAATCTCCTATCTCCCTATTTTTTGAAATCCTCTTAGCATATCATCAATTTCTTTGCTCAACTAAAAAGAAGTTAAGAAAACCATTTTCTTTAATTTGTTTTCTTATTTCAACCCACCCTAATTAGGTATTTGGTTTAAGATATCAGAACAAGATAGAGTTCAAAAATAAAATAGGCAAGATCTAAAGCACCATACTCCTCTTACCCTAGTTAAAAATATAATAAATGTACCTATTTAGGGGTGGGAGTGGGAGTTGTGCACCTATTCCACTTATTTATTATTTTGTATCTATTGAAGTGGGTCCTAGAAATAACCCATTCACTAGTGTGGTGGGCTAGTGAATTTGCAATTGCAGATGCTCCAACATAGTCAATGACATTTAACTATCATCAACATCTTGAAGAAGTGTTTCTAACCCACCTATTATTGTAACCACATGAATGTGTATAATCTATATTTGGTTTGTGGCTTGGCCATATCAATATAAAATAGGGGCTAGATCTCTCCATGGATCCATTCTCCTTTTCCCTCTTCTTAGCTGAGATATAAAGAACTATTGAGATCTAGAGTAAAGAGATTTCAAAGAGTATTGTATAATAACATTCTATTACAATAAAATTATGTCTAATGATATATCTAACATGTATTTTCAATTCATTTGTGATCTAGTTTTTTGAAGATATATTATGAGGGTTTTTTTAGGGCCCACACCCTATTACAATCGAACATTAGGGAAATCGCTCAACTAGTGGGAATCCCACTAAAAATTGCAAGGATACCACTTATAATTGTGAGGATAGTGATTTTAATTGTAGGGATACCACATCAACATGTGCAATTAGTGTTAAGATGCCACTTGGGGGTTTTGAACTTGGATCTCTATTATGAGAACCCTATGGCCTTGCCATAGCACAACCCATTTGATGATTTGAAAACTAGTTATTGCAACTTTAGTTCTAATCACTTTTGCTACATTGAATGCTTCTTTGAATAATATTTGCTATTTTCCAATTTAAAATGGTTATTATAATAGTATTCAATTAATATGACAACTTAATGAAAATAATTGAGAAAAAATGAAGATGTATTATATGATGTGAGTTGCTACATTGTTATACTCAATTTTGTCTCGATTTAAATTGTATTTAAGATATGTATATCAAACTTTAGATACTGGACTACTTCAAAGTGATCAATCTTTTTATTTTTTGAAAATTCAAGTGGTTCCTTCCATTATTACTTGGATTGCAATTACATTATTCAATCATCATTAATATAAATTTATTAACTATGTATGAATTGATTCTAGATTTTCTAAAGTTCACAAGAAATTTACAATAAATGACTCCAATAATTAAGCTAATAGATCAAAAGTTCAAAGTTTCTTTGTTTCTTCTACACATTGTGATGGTGTAGTTCCAACTTGAGTATTCAATATTATAGGATTTTAGAATTAACCCTAAAACCTTTACCCAATAATTTTGGCTATCACCCATTATTACTACCAAAAAATTCTATAGAACTAGAGATTGGAAATGAACATGAATAAAAATTGACATTCTCATCACCTTCTCATTAGCTATTTAAAAGGAAATACACTTACTTATAGCCTCTTTTATGGTTGAGTTATGGTAACAAGTGCCTAAGATGAGTTAATTTAATAAAGAGAGGAGCTAACTTAACAAGAAGTGGTGGTGGTGGCACTTAATGGAGTAGAGGTAACATCAATTACCTTGAATGAAAGAATGAAAATATAGAGGTGAAGCTTATGGTTTCAATTAAAGAAGCACATATATGCTTATTAGCTATCCAAGAATATAACATATTTACCTAACTTAATAAAAAAGGTGCATAAAATATTACACCAACACCCTCCTTAAGTGCAAGTAGTCTAGTAAAAGAATAGGCATTGATAAACTAGTGTTATGTTAGGTAAAAATATGCAAAATGAATTCCTCCTAAAGAGAGATTCTCACCAATGAAGAGCGACATGATATTTTGTCTTAAGTAACAACTTCCCCCATTTTGTAAAAGATGAAGGTCAAAGAAAATAGTCTCATAATGAGTGTTGAAGTATGAACCCATACATTGAACAACACATATCCTTTTGGAAGAAAGAAACCTCATGTTTTATATTTACTAAACTTTGATTCCAAAGGTTGAAAAGTGAGAGAAGATGAAGATCTACAAAAAATGTTCAATTTCCCTATCCTATGAAATGTAACTAGATTTGATCAATAGACTTCAATACAACAACAAATGTGTCTTCACAACACACATATGTGAGGGAGAGATGACAAGAGGGTTTATGTGTAACATCATTACATCTAAGTTAGATGATGAAGCTACCCGAGAGTTGTAATCAAAGAGGAAAACGATGTCCTCAACAACATTATCAAGATACCAAAGGTGAGATTCTATAAAAAAATGTGAAATATATTGTAATATGTATCCATATGATGCAAATCATGTAGATATGTATAAACCTACTAAAGAGAGTCATCATAAACATTTGAATAAGCCATGATCTTTGTAGAGGTAGCAACAGGAGGGGGAAATCTCTATGGTAATGTTTGAAACTTTCGAAGAAGAAATATCAACTGAGTCACCACAAGTATATGAAGATTCTAGAGGATCTCCACACAACTACCTAAGAGTGGACCTATTAGTAAAATAAAACTTAAGTGCTCTATGTGATGTATAAGTTTAAAAGTAGTAAGACATAGAAGCCCGTAGACTATGTCATTGTTGTTAAACCATTCTTCTATTTTTTTTAAATATCACTTGACTTGAGAATGAGACTGAGGAGATAGGTTAAGAGAGACTAAGTAATGTAACACTTTTCTAGCCACTCTCATTGGTGTTAATAATTGATTTATAATGACTATAATTTTTTTGAAGTTACAGTTATCAATAGTGATGGAACCACGTTCAAAATACATAGAACAATGTTTTAGTTTAAGAATATATTATCTCATTTAATATAATTTCGTAGCTTCTACATCATAGGTTTTTTGTTATAATAAAAATAACAAAAATACATAATTCATGATATTGAGTAAAAATAAGAAAAAAAAGATTCACGAATGGTAAGTACACAAAAAAATTAAGCACTTCAAAAAATGACAGTAGAAAAGCTCAAATGAGCCTAGACAATCCTTTGATAGTTCCAAAAGAAATAACTACTCAACAAGAATCTAATAGAATTGAAGATTTAAAAAAATAGAATCACAAATATAAAAAATTATATAGCCACTATGTAGTATGATATTATGTGGATTGGGCATTGACATGTAACCATATGGACAATTGATTAGATGTTGATGTGGCATTGTATGAATTATTGGATGTTGACATGACACAATATGGACAAGTGATGCCCTATTGATGAGGTAGTTATGCAATATATAAACCTTTTGATTACGTGTTGAGGTGGTAGGAATATTCTAATGGCGTCAAGGCAATGACATGTTGGTATTAGATAGTCACCGACTTATTATTATTTTTATATCTCAATTTGTGTGTCATTTGTATGATTGAAACCCAAGACTTTTTTCATTTTTAGATAAAGTTGTCCAATTTGAATGATTTAACAAATAATCCTTAATTTTTTGGCCACTTCAAACACAATCACAAGCTTAAATGAATTCCAACATGATTTTGAAAAAATACCTACAAAGATAATAAATAATCTACAATCTTCAAACTTTGATTGCCTGGCCTTTGATTATTTGATTTGGATGAAATGAAAGGAAAACATAAATTCCTTATATTTTTCTAGATGTGATGTTTGTTTATACCTTGCAACACTATCCCTAATTTTAGGTAAAATCAGGGAACCCCTCCTTTGATGTTTGTCCTCTTCGGATTTTAGCTTATATGCCATGCTTTTGATGAACACTCATATGCATTGATGCTTTTCAATTTGGTATGGTTTCTTATAGGGTCCCTTGTAGAGAGACTGTGTTTTTGTTGGAAATATTGTCATTGATGTCAAAGGTGATGTCAAAGGTGTATATGAGATTGTTGTTATCATAATGATCAGATTGAGAGTGACAATGACATGAAGAAAAATGAGAAATCTTATAACACCTTGTTAGGAAAATCAAGAAGTAAGAATGATTCACAAAGACTACTTACCACTAGGTGAAGACATGAATTAAATGATAGCACCCAGATTTAAGTATGAGACCAGATATAAAGTAGAGTAGTAAGCAGAACTGAAGGCACTATTATCATATCCTATGAGCAAATTAAAGTATAGACCAGATATGAAAATAAATATATAAGTATGACTTATGGATCAGATTCATCAAGTTTGAAAGAAGAGACAAAATAAAAAATCACAATGAGTGACAATGAAATAGTTCATACAATATTCTTCATACTGTTGTTTATAATCTTCAGATTATGTAGTTAGTATGAAAATCAAAATCATTCATTAAAAATATACATTTTAGTAAAATCTTAAGTGATCAATCATATATCAAAGCTTATGTTTTCCTATAGTGATTTAAATTGCTAACAAATACAATTCTTTAAATGATATTATCATTTAATGAACTGTTGCTATTATTGAAGAAGCAACAATTATTAAAGAGAACTGTGAATAAAACAAAACCGCAAAAGAAGATGAAATAAGAAAAAGACAAAAAAAAAAGTAAAAGACGAAGTTAAAATGACAGCTATTATAATAAAAAATTTAAAAGTTGAGTATATTTTTAAAAGGTAGTAATAATAAGAGCAACAATTCATTTTGCTTTATGAAAAGGTGGCATTAGAAGACAAAGTCTAATAAATAAAAATTCTAATAAATAAAAAGGCAATGTTTCCATAGAAGGTTGCGATCTTTTTGTTTTGTGAATAAAACAACAAATATATAAGACAAATTTGTCTTATTTACAAATTTGAAGTGGTATGATTTAAGAAATCTGAAGGAGTACGATTTTGTCCTAAAAACAACTTTAGATTTATTTATACAAACTTATTAATCTGTGAAGTGGTGCAATTTGTGTTATGGAAAGGTGCACTCTTCAGATTCAAAAGACAAAGACATGTTGTTTTACAAAGGTTGCAATGCTTGAGAAATATATATATGATTCAAATTTAGACTTGAAAGAAGAAGTGTAGAGTTTGTGTTGAGAATGAGAGTATAAAGTCAGATCAGAAATAAATTCTATTGTGTGAGCCTTTAAGTGATAAAAAACATCACAGAGAAGAATATAAGAGTGAGTGGATGGTTGTTTAAAATTAGAACAACAAATTATATTGTTTGAGAATGATGATGTGAATAGAGAAACATAATCTATATGTGAAGATCATCAAGAAAAAGCAAATAGAAGTGAAGAAAACCTTGTATCTGATTTGAAGCAAAAGTTGGATTAGAATTTAGAATAGATCTTGTGCCTAATTTGCAACAGGTTTTGAATCAAACATTGAGCACTCATAAGGCAGTGTTAGATCAAATCTATGAAGAAAATATAAGAGGCAAATTTGTATGTGAAGGAAAGGTGTGAGAGCATATAACTCATGTGTGAGCTTCAAGGATATATCATACATACACTAGTACTGTTGTGTAAGGAATAATGAAGATCTATATATGAGAACATAATAGATTGTTCAATAAGACATATTTCAGATTTATGTGCAATCATTGAAGACTATATTGCAGATCTGGGTAAAGATATATTGCAAATTTGAGAGTAGAGTTTTATGGAAGATTTGTAATCAACATTAAAGAAAATTATTTAAAGAGATATATTTGAGCAGAATTGTCCATTATCTGTTGAAGAAGCAACTTTGAAGGTGGATCATTGTTCTTTAAATTATTATCTTTGTTAAGTTGGTGCTTAGCAAGTGGGGGTTGGTGCCTACGAATGTTAGGGGTTGGTGCTCCTTGTAGGGGCCGATGCAAGAAGTTGGGTCCACAAAAAGCTCAAAAAGTGGAAGTGTTTTTGTTGTTTTTCATAATTTGTCACACTTGGATTGAAAATTTGAGGCACTTACACAATGATTTTTTTTTAAAATCAGTAATATGAAAGTTTGAATTTTGAATCTAGTTTCTAAATATGTAAATTATTCAAATACCCAAATTGTAGAAATTAAATTTTGATAGGGATCTATAAAAACCACTTTTTAAAAGTCCCTGTTTTTTTACCATACCATGCACGTGTACGGACACCACTTTTTGACCCAAATAAAAGTATTTTGCTAATTCCTTTTGAGGAAAGAGAGCTAACAACATGAAGATTGATGAGGAATTTTTTTTGTAATTTTTTGTTGAATATTTTTTTTTTTATTAAATTTTTATTGGCCTTAATTGTTGTTTTTAAAAATCAACGTGTACGGACAACATAATTTGACCTAAACTAAACATTTTTTGAAACTTTTTTTTTTCATTCTGTAAAGAATTGTCTAAAGATTGATGTCATATAATTTTTTTTACAAGAAACTTCACCAAAAAAGAGTTATTAAAAAACAAAAAAAGTCTGATATTTCATGTTTAAGGACTAGTTTGCTTTGAAATTAATTTAAAAATATCAAATATAATCCAATATTAATAAAAATTATATATTTGGAAACTAGAAATCGTGTTCTGTAATGGGTTTTAATTTTATAGATTGATTCAAAAAAAAAGTCCATCAACCATATTGTCAAAGATGGACATTCTTCTTCAATCTGCCTTAGTTTTTTAGTTGCAGGTCAAAGGCTAAGGCTCGGATTGCCAAGCCTTTCCCGAGCCTAAAACCAAGGCTGCAAGTGGGTTGGAGATTCAAGTTTTTAATAACGCGTATGCATTTTTAAAAACGCGTACGCATTACAAAACGCATATGCGCTCTTTATTTGTTTGATTATTTTAAAAAAAAAATTCTTTTTAGAAACGTGTACGCGTTTTGAAAAGACAAACGCGTACGCGTTTCTAAAAAGCAAAACGCGTACGCGTTTTAAAACTCATACGCGTTTCTAAAAAGTATTTTTTTAAAATAAATTATTTGTATGCACTCAAAAATGTGTACGCGTTTTTTTAGGCTCGGGTACCCAATGCATAACGCATACGCGTTTTCTGCGATTTTTTTTTTTTTTGGCCGAAACTTCCCCTCTTCGTGGACCCAACTTCTTGCACTTACCCGTAGGTTGGTGTCTACTAAATCAGATTAAGGGGTTGGTGCTCCTTGTAGGTTGGTGCCTACTAAATCAGATTAAGGGGTTGGTGCTCCTTGTAGGTTGGTGCCTACTAAACTACAGATTGATGATTCAAGTAGGTTGGTGCCTACTATCATTGTAATTTCATATAAACATTAAAATATAATTGTTGGAGTCAACTTGCTTATATTGTTTCATATTGCATAGTTGATATTGTGCTAGAAGTTAAAGTTGATAAGAGGGTAAAATTTTATTGATATACTGATTCAATCTCCCCCCTCTTAGTATATCTTTGTGCTCTTCAATTGGTATTAGAGCCAAGTTCTTTTTGAAAGCCTAACCGCTTGAAGGAGATCCTCAAAGAACACTTATGGCAAATCAAAACAACACAGTCAAAGCAACCATCTTTGATGGGACTAATTATGAATTTTGGATTATTAAGATGGAAGCCTATTTGAATGCCCTTGGGTTTGATGTATGGCAATCTGTTGTTGATGGGTATACACCTCCAACAACCCCTCCAAAAGATCAGGCTAGGAAAAAGAGAAGTGATAACAATGCCAAAGAAAAACATGCTCTCTTTTGTAGCCTAATAGATTCTGAATTCACAAAGGTCATGCGTTGCAAATCAGAAAAAGAAATATGGGTAATACTCCAAAAAAATTATGAAGGAGATGCCAAAGTAAAGAAGGCAAAGTTGCAAACTCATCGAAGGAAGATGGAGACTCTCAAGATGAATGAAGATGAAGACATAACATCATACTTTCTTATTGTTGATGAAACAATGAACATTATGAAGGACTTGGTGAAGATATCGCTGATGATTTTGTTGTTGATAAAATACTAAGATCTCTATCCACAAAATTTGAGGCCAAGGTAGCAAAATTGGAAGAATTGACAAACATAGACCAACTAACAAAAGATTAATTACATGGGATTCTTGCTACCTATGAAATGAGGATTGATGGGAGAGCACCACAAAAGAAAGTTTCATTCAAATCATCCAAAAAGGGAAAAACCAAACATGATACATCGAATGAGAAATCAAGTGATGATGAAGCAAAGGCCTATTTCATGAGAAAGCTTAAGAAAGGAAGTGGAAAGTACAAAGGGAAATATCCTTTTAAATGTTTCAATTATGAAGAAGTTGGACATTATGCTTCTAAATTTCCTCACAATAAAAGTGGCACAAGAAAAGATGAAGAGGAAGTATACACAAAGCATAAGTCAAAGAAGAAATTCCAAAAACATAAAAAGAGTTTTTATTCAAAGAAACAATTCAGCTCTTCAGAAGAACAAAGTGATGATAGCCAAAGTAATGATGAGGAAGAAATTTTACTCATGGTAGAAGTTGACACAAACAACAAGCATGAAGAAGAAGAAAGTGAAAAAAATTGCAACGAAGAAGAGGAAACCGATCTTGAGGAAGAGCTTCATTATGCATACAAGAAAAATGAAACATTAAAGAAGAAGGTTACCAAGCACATAACAAAAATCAAGGAGATGAAAAAAATCTTGGAAGAATTAAACATAATCATTGAAGACTTAAGGACTCAACTTGTAGAGGCTGAACAAGTTGAAAATGAAATACATAACAAGTTATGTGCAAAAGAGAGAGATTGTGACAAGTTGAAAAAAGAAGTTGCCATGTTGAAAAATGAATTGGAAAAGCCAAAGGAGGAATGTACAAAGTTTGATGAGAATGCCACAAGTTCCAAGGAAGATGAAAGAAAAATCAACTCTAGGTAGTTTTATTCTTTCAATGGATATTGTTTTTCATGCAGCTATTTTGGCCACAAAGCAATGAATTGCAGATTTCGTGCAAGAAATACTTCAAGCTTCACTAGGAGAAATTATAATTCATTGGGTCATGATATTATGTGTTACAAGTGTAGAAAATTTGGACATACATCACATTTTTTCCGAACTATCTTTGGGCCTCCAAGACAAAGCAAGAAAGAAAATATCTCTAACAAACAAAAAGGTAAAACTATTAAAGTTTGAAGAAAGAAGGTAGATGCAAGAAATGAAGAAACCAATGCAAGTTCAATATGCCTCTTCTAATTTATAAGAGGAAGCACAGATTAGGGAGAGATGAGGTTGATATTATCTTTCATCCCTAAGGAAGAAAAATGGAAATAGTAAAGATGTAAGACCAAGCTTGATGAAGACAATTCAAAGAAGTATGCTTGTATTTGACAAACAAAGGGACAAAGACGAAAGCATGCAACAAGAAATCAATGAGTGAAGGCTACATATGCAAGATCCTAGAAGATGAAAGTATGATGAGAAATAAAGTTACAACAGAAGGGAAAATATTGCATTCATGTCAAGAACCATAAAACAAAGAATCCTTGATAGGGGGAGTACTAGAGAATCTCCAAGAGAGGGAGAAGTGTATTCTTGTGCATTTGATGAGAGTACACAATTAGACGTTTCTAATGATATATTCATTGATAGAATAATGATGAATACCCCTTTTCCATTGATGTCAAAGGGGGAGAGATGTAGTAAGAAGGAGCCTAGAGAAAGGTGGAGTAGTGCAGCTAGGGAGAGCAATACAAAAAAATAACGTTTATATTTGGGTTGCCATCAATGAAAAAGGGGGAGATTGTTGGAAATATTGTCATTGATGTCAAAGGTGTATATGAGATTTTTGTTGTCATAAAGATCAAATTGAGAGTGACAATGACATGAAGAAAAATGAGAACTCTTATAACACCTTGTTAGGCAAATCAAGAAGTAAGAATGATTCACAAAGACTACTTACCACTAGGTGAAGACATGAATTAAATGATAGCACCCAAATTTAAGTATAAGACATATATAAAGCAAAGTAGTAAGTAGAACTGAAGGCACTATTATCATATCCTACAAGCATATTAAAGTATAGACCAGATATGAAAAGAAATATATAAGTATGAATTCTGGATCATATTCATCAAGTATGAAAGAAGAGACAAAATCATAAATCACAATGAGTGACAATGAAATAGTTCATACGATATTCTTCAAACTGTTGTTTATAATCTTTAGATTACGTAGTCAGTATGCAAATCGAAATCATTCATTAAAAATATATATTTTAGTCAAAGCTTAAGTGATCGATCATATATCAAAGCTTATGTTTGCCTATAGTGATTTAAATTGCTAACAAATATAATTCTTTAAATGATATTATCATTTAATGAATTGATGTGATTATTGAAGAAGCAACAATTATTAAAGAGAATAGTGAATAAAACAAAACTACAAAAGAAGACGAAATAAGAAAAAGACAAAAATAAGTAAAAGATGAAAGTTAAAATGGCAACGATTATAATCAGAAATTTAAAAGTTGTGAGTATATTTTTAAAAGGTAGTAATAATAAGAGCAACGATTCATTTTGCTTTATGAAATGGTGGCATTAGAAGACAAAGTCTAATAAGACAAAATTCTAATAAATAAAAAGGCAACGTTTCCATAGAAGGCTACAATCTTTTTATTTTGTGAATAAAACAAAAAACATATGAGACAAATTTGTCTTATTTACAAATTTGAAGTGGTATGATTTAAGAAATCTGAAGGAGTATGATTTTGTCCCAAAAAAACTTCAAATTTATTTATACAAACTTATTAATCTGTGAAGTGGTGCAATTTGTGTTCTGGAAAGGTGCAATCTTCAGATTCAAAACACAAAGACATGTTTTACAAAGGTTACAATGCTTGAGAAATATATATATGATTCAAATTTAGACTTGAAAGAAGAAGTGTAGAGTCTGTGTGGAGAATGAGAGTATAAAGTCGGATCAGAAAATAAATTCTCGTGTGAGCCTTGAAGTGATAACAAACATCACAAAGAAGAATAGAAGAGTGAGTGGATGGTTGTGTAAAATTAGAACAACAAATTATATTGTTTGAGAATGATGATGTGAATAGAGAAACATAATATATATGTGAAGAACATCAAGGAAAAGCAAATAGAAGTGAAGCAGACCTTGTATCTGATTTGAAGCAAAAGTTGGATCAGAATTTGGAATAGATCTTGTGCCTAATTTGTTGCAGGTTTTGAATCAGACATTGAGCACTCATAAGGCAGTGTTGGATCAAATCTATGAAGAAATATAAGAGGAAAATTTGTATGTGAAGGAAAGGTGTGAGAGCATATAACTCTTGTGTGAGTATCAAGGATATATTGTACAAACACCAGTACTATTGTGTAAGGAATAAGGAAGATCTATATATGAGAACATAATAGATTATTCAATAAGACATATTTCAGATTTATGTGCAATCATTGAAGACTATATTATAGTTTTGGGTAAAGATATATTGCAGATTTGAGAGTAGAGTTTTATGGCAGATTTGTAATCAACATTATAGCAAATTATTGAAAGAGATATGTTTGAGCAGAATTGTCCATCATCCATTGAAGAAGCAAGATTGAAGGTGGAGCATTGTTCTTTAAATTATTCTTTTCGAAGTTGGTGCTTGGCAAGTGGGGTTTGGTGCCTCCAATAGGTTGGTGCCTACGAATATTAGGGGTTGGTGCTCCTTGCAGGTTGGTACCTAGTAAACTACAAATTGATGATTCAAGTAGGTTGGTGCCTACTATCATTGTAATTTCATATAAACATTAAAATACAATTGTTGGAGTCAACTTGTTTATATTGCATAGTTGATATTGTGATAGAAGTTAAAGTTGGTAAGAGGGTAAAAGTTTGTTGATATACTGATTCACCCCCCCTCTTAGTATATCTTTGTGCTCTTCAATTTTGACCTTGCAAATTACTCATGTATGTACTAATATATTTTAACTCATTCTATGCACATGATAACCTTTCCATTCCCTATAAAATTGAGCTTAACTTGAACTATTTATCATATTGAGTAGATTCTTACTAGGCCCCTTGTAAAACAAGAAAATTTTCCCTTGAATTGCCCTGCAATGTTGAGAACTAACAACCTAGGGACCTTGGGGAGATCATCAATCTCCTTTCAAGAGAGGAATCATACCCTTGAATCTCAACATATTTGGTAGCGCATGTCATTTTGCCACTAAACAATGGAAAAGCTTGCTCCAACATTTTTCCAAATGATTATAATTACAAAATACCCTTTTTGAAAGATGAAACTCTATGTGAAAAAACCTAATAATGAAAAAAGTAACTAGCCTAATAGTCAAATTAACTCTAATACCATGTACAATTTTAGAACTAGCCCTAAAACATCTACCCAAATTTTTGATAATCAAACTAATTACTGCCAAAATTTTCTATATGGAAGCATAAACTATCAACACATGTGAATATAGATTAGCATTCTCATTACCTTCTTGTCAACTATTCAAAACAAAATATACTAATTTATAGCCTCTTGGATGGATGAGTCATGGTGAGAATTGCCCAAGAAGAGTTGAGTTAATTTTAATGAAGAGAGAGGCTAACTCAACAAGTAGAGGTAGTGGTGGTCCCTAATGAAGCAAAGGTAGCACTTAATTGCCTTCAATTAAAGAAACACACATGCGTATTAATCTCCTAGGAATGAATATGTTTACCTAATTAAAGTTAATAAGCATATTACACCAACATATATATTTAAGATCCTCATATATTTTTTCCATTAAAGGTTTAAGTGGCATCAAAATTAAAGGTATAAACAAGAAGATTGAAGAGAGAGGTAAACTTGGTTGTCAGGCCCCTCCCTCAAATACTCAAAAGTCAAATTTTAATGGGGCGGAGCAAGAAAATATTAGGCCAATAGGAGGGGTTTTTCACTACATAATTCACAAGGAGAATTGATTTATGACAAATTATTTTTTTAGGAATATGCACTAGCAGTGAGTGCAATGGGAAGCCTTGATAGCTAGGTTAGGAGCAATTGAGTTGCAAAACATAAAGCATTTAATAGTGGAAGCATATTTGATGATTACAATAAGTTCTATGCACAAGGAAAAAGTTTGAGCTAAAAGATATATTGGTATATTAAGGATACCTTAATTTTGAGTCAATCCTTTAAAACAATCAAGTTCATTTGTTGTAGAAGGCATATTAATATTATGGTGGGCTATTCAGCAACTGGAGTACAACAAGCACTAATAAAAGCGATGCATAGTCACAACTTGAAGTCTTGGTCTAATCTCAAATTGAAATTATCTTTTAAGACCCCCAAGTCATGGAGTGGTGTGCCCTACAAAAGTTTATGTTTAGGTATTTATGTAAAATATGGGTTGTTCAGTTTTAAAGTAATAGTAGTAATGTGGTAGCCTTGGTATGTGATAAATTTTGAATGCATTTAGAGCGAGTTATATGCTGATTTGATATTAATAGAAAGGGTTGTTAAGGGTTGGGTTGGCTTGTTTTATAACATGCATTGTGATTTTTCCAATAGGTGGTAGGTAGAGTTTTCTTGGTTAATTTTTGGGAAGTATCTCAAAGTCAACTTACCTCATTCATTAATTCATCATTTTCCATCAAAAGTACAAAATAGCGGTAGCCTAAGGAGTATGCAAAGGATTGAGCTTGCTTGGAGTGATTCTTTGAGAGCTCAAGTTGGATTGGGCATCATATGGCCCTAATATGTCTTGTAGTAGAGTTAATAAAGGATGGTAGAGGAATTGTTTGCCTAAGCGAAAGAAGGTGTTAGCAGGGTTTATGCATAGTATGTTGATGTATTCTCTATCTACATTCTTGTTTATCATGGAAAACACTTTACTAACACATTAAGATGGGGTGGTTTTGTCACAAGGAGGCATTTCAATATCTCGACTGTTATGTAGTTTTACATGCAAGGAATTGGTTAGGATAGGGTTTGTAAATCCATTTTGGAAGAATAAGTTTTAAGGGATAGTTTACGATTTATAGCATAGGGATTTCATTGCTAATTTAGTTCTTCGTCTCCCCAATGCAAAAGTGTGCCTCTAGCTTCTCAAAATCTTTCTTCTAGATTACTTTATGGGCATGGTGGTGCTAGAAATCAACCAAGTGGAAAGGATGAAGGTGCAAGTAGTTGAGGTTGAAGGAGTTGGCTCAATGTTATCTCCATCACAATGGGAGGATTTGCAAAATGTGTTGGATGATAGAAGGAGTCAAATTTAGGTCTTAAGGGCCTATTAAGGTGCCATTGGCAATATTATATGGGCTACATGTACACCACTTCTATGGTTTCTTAGAGTTTGGGAGGCATTATACCATCCCCTTCTTTTTTAGCTCCTTTGTGTACAAGTTTCATAATTGTTGAGAAACTCATTATGACGTAATATTTCCCATGCTAGTTGGTAATTGTTAAGTTTAACCTAAAAATGAAAATGTTTCATGGGTGGAAGAAGTGGTGCATACCAACAAAGCCTTACATGGTGGCAAGGAGAGGTGGTCATGGTATAGTGTTATGTGTTGCTAATTTTTGTGTTGTTCTCTTCTATTGAGTTGTTGTTAGGTTGTAGGGTTTTTTTTGGAGATAATATGTATTGATGTTTATCTTTTGTTGGTTGTGGCCAATATCTTTGTAGTGTTGTTAGCAAGTGTTCACATTAGATTTTCTAAGAAATTTTATCTATTTTGTTGCTTTGCTATTTAATCTTCCCTTTCATGGTCGAGGCCCCCTATAGAATGCCATTAATATATCTATAAAACATCCATGTATCTTTGGTCAAATTTTCTCCTCCTGCAAACCAATTGATCCAACTAACATCTATTGGGTGAATTTTATTATGATCAATTCAAAGAGATTACTCTATAGATCTTGATGTAGCTACCATAACTATAACTTATACATAACTATAACTTCCTAATATGAGCAATATTTTGACATATTATGATTTTTTTTTTTTTTTTAAGAAAACCAACTTAATCAATACCTTGTGAAAAAGTGCAAAGATAAACATGTCATGCTCACATTATTCTAAGGATTTTTTTTAGACTGTAGGAATCGAGTAGTTCCCCTATAAACTGCTGTGTGCCTGGTAAAATGTTTTCACATGACCTATGATGCTGGCGTGACACACCCTTTGGTAACATTATTCTAAAGATTTGGATGAGTTTAGATTTTAGAAAAAAATTATCATACAAAATAATCTTAGAAGGTAATCAATGGGTCACCTTGACTATAAACACAATCAACTTCACAAGATTTCAAAGAGAGGATAAAAAATAATTGAGACCCCCTCAAAGCATGAGTTTTGAGAGACTAAGCCAAAGAAAAAGATAAATTAAATAGGGTTGGAAAATAAGTCATTGCCAAAAAAGAAAGATAAGACAATCAAATGATCCCTTCAAAATTAAAATGACAAGAAAAGGGTAAAAACTTCCCTAAATGTAAAAAAAAACACAAAGATAAACATGCCATGTTCACATTATTCTAAAGATTTGGATAAGTTTAGATTTTAGAAAAAAAATTATCATATGAAATAATCTTAGAAGAAGGTAATCAATGGGTTACCTTGACTATAAAAACAAATCAACTTCACAAGATTTCAAAGATAGGAGAAAAAACAATTGAGAACCCCCTCAAAGCATGAGTTTCAAGAGACTAAGCCAAAGAAAAAAATAAACTAAGGGATCAAAAAATAAGTAATTGCCAAAAAAAGAAAGATAAGACAATCAAATGATCCCTTTAGAATTCAAATGGCAAGAAAAGAGTAAAAGCTTCCCTAAATGCTCAATTGCATTTCAAGGAAATATATTTAGTGGAGGAAAGATAAGGAACATATATCATAATGAATAAAGAGAAAGAAATAAATCATTTTAATGTTCACAAATAACCAAGGTTGGTGAAAGGAATTTAAAATTACATTTAGTTACAATACAAAGGTGTTAGGGGAAAAGAAGCCCCAAGCTGCAAAACGAATAATAAACCAAAAGAGAAGTACAATACTGACTACACGTCAAGAAAAAATAGATGGGAAGGAGACATATTTGGAAATAACATGTATAAATGTAAGAACGAAATAACATAAGAATCAACCTCATTGTCGTCATTGATAGATCTTCTTGAATGTAAGGTCATATGGAGTTATGTTCTATGCACACTTGTGTTCATCTAGGCTTAAAAGCCAGCTCCATAGATTCCTTTTGTTCTAGTTAAAACATAGTCCACCGTCATAAAATTAAGTTTTACCATATCTTAGTTACACTATATTCTTTGATGTGTTTCTTATAGGAATTGTAAGATGTCTACCCAACAACATTTATACTAAAGATTAAAAAGTCTTGTGATGGAAATTGGTGATTTTAATTTGAAGGCCATTTATCCAATCTTGTTATAATGGAGAAAATGCCCTCTGATAGCTTGTGAAGGCCATAGATTTGGTCACTAAATGTGATGCCTCAAAAGAAGGATGAGAAATGAAAACTTGCTTCCTCATTATTGTCAAGGTAGGAGCAATACAAATATACCCACTTTATGGTCACACATCAAGACACTAATAATGACAAGAAAGAGGTATTTTTCATAGTGCCAAGTTATTATATTTTATCAAGATTCAACAACATAGTTTTTGAGTCAAACTCATTGACTTGTATTTCATGAGTAGTGGTTCACACAAACCCATATCTCATGAGCATGAATGGTCAACTTAGTACTCATTGTATATAGGTGATGCTCACAAAGGTGAAGCATCAACTTACCAAGAAATCACCATCTTGATACTACTTCAACTCAAACACACTTAACCATGGAATTTCCCCAAGATCATGCCTACTTAGCTTGCTATCCCATTTGCTTGATTTTGGGAGAAACTCCATGGTAAAACATACTTGAGTTGGAATAATATTGGGATAAATGAACTCCCAATAAGTCTTGATGCTTCATCCATATGAGCATCACCTAGATGCAATGAGTACTAAGTGGAATTGTAAGATGGCCTTCCAACAACATTTGTACTAAAGACTAAAATGTCTTATGATGGAAATTGGTGATTTTAATTTGAAGGCCATTTTTCCAATCTTGTCGTGATAGAGAAAATGCCCTTTGATAACTTGTGAAGGCCATGGATTTGGTCACTAATGTGATGCTTCATATGAAGGATGGGAAATGAAAACTTGCTTCCTCATTATTGTCAAGGTAGGAGCAATACAATATACCCACTTTATCGTCACACATAAGGGCACTAATAATGACAAGGAAGTATTTTTTGTAGTGTATCAACTTATTATATTTTATCAAGATTCAACAATATAGTTTTTGAGTCAAACTCATTGACTTGTATTTCATGAGTAGTGGTTCACACAAACCCATATCTCATGAGCATGAATGGTCCACTTAAGACTAGTTGCATATGGGTGATGCTCACAAAGGTGAAGTATCGACTTCTCAAGAAGTCACCATCCTAATACTACTTCAACTCAAACACATTTAACCATGGAGTTTCCCCCAAGATCAAGCCTACATAGCTTCCTATCCCATTTGCTTGACTTTTGGAGAAACTCCATGGTTAAACATGCTTGAGTTGGAATAATATTGGGATGTATGAACTCCAAAGAAGCCTCGATGCTTCATCCATATGAGCATCACCGAGATGCAATGAGTACTAAGTGGAATTGTAAGATGTCCTTCCAACAACATTTGTACTAGAGATTAAAATGTCTTGTGATGGAAATTGGTGATTTTAATTTAAGGCCATTTTTCCAATCTTTTTTTGATGGAGAAAATTCCCCTTGATAGCTTGTGAAGGCCATAAATTTGGTCAATAAATATGATGCTTCATATGAAGGATGAGAAATGAAAATTTGCTTCCTCATTATTGTCAAGGTAGGAGCAATACAAATATACCCACTTTATGGTAACACATCAAAATACTAACAATGACAAGTAGGAGGTATTTTTTGTAGTTTTATTATATTATATTTTATCAAGATTCAACAATATTATTTTTGAGTATTCAACAATATAATAATCAAATTATTATATTTTATTAGGATTCAACAATATAGTTTTTGAGTCAAACTCATTGACTTGTATTTCATGAGTAATGGTTCACATAGACCCATATCTCATGAGCATGAATGGTCCACTTAGCACTCGTTTCATATGGGTGATGCTCACAAAGATGAAACATCAACTTCCCAAGAAGTCAACATCCTGATAATATTTCAACTTAAACACACTTAACCATGGAGTTTCCACCAAGATCAAACCTACTTAGCTTGCTATCCCATTTGCTTGATTTTGGGAGAAACTCCATGATTAAACATGCTTGAGTTGGAATAATATTGGGATGGATGAACTCCCAAGAAGTTTTGATGCTTCATCCATATGAGCATCACCTAGATGTGATGAGTATTAAGTGGACAATCATGCTCATGAAAAATGGATTTATGTGAACCAATACTCATAGCATATAGGTTGATGAAATTTTTACTAAAAACTATACAGCTAAATCTTGATAAAACATCATAATAAGATAATGATAACTGAAAATTGATTACATAATAAGAATTATGATTATGCTCTTTTTTGTTACTATGTTGAGATTGTATTTTTGAATTTTTGACATTATTTGCAATAGCCATCCATTTGAACTTCTTGAGGTCCGACTGTTCAAAATCTTGTGAAAAAGAATTAAGCTGTGGGTGGAAACTTTCAAAAATAACATGTAATAATTTCATTGTTGTCACATGGTTGCTGCCAATTAAAATATTTATTTATTTATATCAGCGAATGAACTACTATATTGTTGAATTTTTTTAATTGGAATAAACTTTCTTAAATTTGGAGAAAAGAATAGAGCCCCATTCATCACTTACAAACTCTCCTCACGAATTCCATGTTTAATACGAACAATGAAGAATCAACTGTATCACCCATGAGTTGTGACATGGTCTCTTCGGTAACAGACCGGGGAGATGACCCAGGCAGAGACCAAAAACAGATTCTCACTGGTTCATTAAATAGCATATATCAAAATGTTGATAGGAGAAATGTTGTCAGATAGCTTCATCACATCAGGGTGGTTTAGAATCTTCACAAAAAAGTGTTTCTAAAATAGGTTCAAGTATGAGAGCTAATTCATATCTTCTAGAATTTCAAGAAAGTGGCCTCTATGATAATTGACTTAGGTGTTGAAAAACCTGAACCCCTTAGACTGGTCTCCAGTTTCATTGTAACGTTGACCTGTCAAATGGTATGCAAGATCAATCAAAATCGATAGTCCTGCATCGGATGATGCCTGAGACTTAAATCATCAACAATCTAGTAGAAGTAGCGGACGCAGCTTACCAATTTTAGAGAAACGACACCGTCAAAAACTTTTGATGCCAGAATGAGCTTCTCTGTCTCAAAATCTTTGAATCCATGGAAGAATTCTTCTAACTAAAACTCTGTTCTCCAAATTAAGCATCTACAATTGAACGTGGTTTTCTGGAAGAATGGATGATATTAGTAACTCTTTATCATGGATATGCAATATCTTAAGATCCTGTAGCTCATTATACTCTCCTAGAGGATCAGTCCCTCTGCATGTATCGATCAAGTTGAGTACAACAAGGCCTTGATAATTTGCTAAGCCCATATGGGAGACACTCTCTGGACCATTTTTGACTTTGAACTTTGATCTGATGTATCATAAACCCTCAGTTCATCGTAGAGACCATCCAAGGAAGAGTGTGGCATACTAGATTGCCATTTTATATCAAAACTTGTGCATTCAGGCTACAGGAGATATTGCTGCCGACAAATCTCTGAGAATATAAGTTCTCAAACATCTAATAGGTGGCACATCAGAATGCGTTTAGTCTCTTTACATGCTTTCGAATATAATAATCCAAAGTGGAAGTTATGGATCCAAGCAAAACCAGTAATTGAAGGTTGCAGAAAACCCCACATTATGATGTTGTCTGGCAACTTATGGAGTTCCTTCCAAGCAATTCTTGAAGTCACAAAGGCAAAACCAGTTGTTTCTCGTAAGAAAGAAATTTTTGAGGTATAAAGTTCTCTAACAATCTAAGAAAATAAAAACCAAAGAATCGTTGAGATCCCTAATGCTAAAAACAGGTTACCTGCTAATAAATCCATAGAGGTGAACAGTTTTGTTTCGAACTGCAGATGATTGATTCTCATATCAAGAACCAAGAGTAGAAGACATTGAATTGCTCATCCGTTCCCTTGCACTTATCACCAGTAATCTCCACAAGAACACTTCCCATCCTTAAAATGATGGAAGCGGTGGGTGTCTCTCAAAACGATTTCTCGATTGACAATCTTGGAGATGAACTTGGTGGCAGTGTGGCAATCACCACATACTCGGAGGTTCTTTACAACATGGATAGTCGTCCCCGGAGGCAAGCTAATAATACCGAAAGCAATGGCCAATTTCTCACTGTGATGGCCAAGAAGGCGTTGCTTCTGCTCTTCCTCAATATCATGCAAGACAAAATTTGTATCTGGTACATATCCTGCTGCCTTCATTTGTAATGCCAACGTTTCTAATGTTTCATGAATATTCTCTATTTGTGGGTGTGTTTTGTCCCCAACAATAAATTGATGCACCCTGTTTTGGACCTCAATCCAACTGCAGCCCGGCTGCTTTTTAACTCCCCTGTCTTTCATCAAGCTTCGCACTTTGGCAGCATCTTTCCACCTACCTGCAGCAGCATAAATATTTGACAGCAAAACATAAGGTGCTGGATTTTCGGGGATTAATTCAAGAAGATGTTCTACTGCTTTTTCTCCCAACTCTATATTGCCATGAACTCTGCAAGCCCCAAGCAAAGATCCCCAAACTGAAACATTGGGTTCAATTGGCATTTGGTTAATGAAGTCAAATGCTTCATTAAGACGGCCAGCACGGCCAAGAAGGTCAACCATACAACCATAGTGCTCTGCTTTTGGTGCAATGCCATGATCACGAGTCATGGAGTCAAAGTAACGATGACCCTCATCCAAAAGGCCCGCATGGCTACATCCTGAAATAACAACTACAAAGGTGATCACGTCTGGTTTTACTCCTGCCTGGAGCATTTGTTCATACAGAAGAACAGCCTCCTTGCCATTTCCATGCTGGGCGAAGCCTGCAATCATTGCATTCCATGAGGCCACAGTAGATTCGGGTATAATGTCAAAGATTTTCCGCGCATCTTCTATTTTTCCACATTTCCCATACATGTCGATAAGACCATTACAGACAGACACATCCAATTCAAATCCGATTCTTACAACACTTCCATGAACCTGTTTGCCCTGTTCTAGAGCTGCCAAACTAGAACACGCTCCAAGAATAGCTGCCACTGTGTATTCATCCACATTAATGCCATCTCGCTGCATTCGAACATAAAGTTTCAGAGCCTCAATACCATGTCCACGTTGTGCATACCCAACAATCATAGCAGTCCATGACACCACATTTCGACAAGGCATACTGTCAAACAGTTGTCGCCCATTCTCTACACTTCCACATTTGACATAAGTATCAACAAGGGCACTCCCCACAATCACATCCAAATCAAATCCACTATGAACAGCAAGCCCATGAACCTGCTTCCCCTGTTCCAAAGCCATTGCACTGCAACATATACTCAAAACACTAGCATACGCTGATTGATCCAGCTTCACACCCTCATGATGCATTTCACTAAACAGCGTAAGCGCCCTACTCCAATTCCTGTTCTGTGCATACCCACCAATCACTGCGGTCCATGACACCACATTTTGCTCAGACATCCTCTCAAACACTTGGCATGCATCCTCAACAACTCCACATTTCACATACATGTGAACAAGCACATTCTGCACAAACATATCTAACTCATACCCATTCTTAATAACATACCCATGGACTCTCCTCCCCTCTTGAATCCATCCCATCCTTACACAAGCTCGGAGTGCGCTAGCCAAGCAGTACTGATCCGCCTTAATCCCTTCTCTCTGCCAAAACAACCTCAAACCTTCTAAACAATTCCCATTCTGAACGTACCCAGAGATCATTACAGTCCAAGACACCACATTTCGCTGAGGTATTTTGTCAAACACTTGACGTGCATCTTCCAAACTCTTGCATTTTGCATACATTATAATAAGATTATTCAACAGAAACGTTTCTTTATCAAACTTATTTCTAATCATATGTTCATGTACATTCTTACCTTCTTTCAGAGATTTTGTCTCAATGCATCCCCTCAGAAGAGAAGTATAAATCTGTAAATCTGCTTGAATGCCTTGTTTGTCCATAAAATGCAGAATATTAACAGCTTCATTCAATCTTCCCTGTTTGCAGAGAGTATCAATGTCATCCTTGATGTTAAAATATTTATTTAGTGTTGTCGTTGTTTTCGTTATCAGGCAGCTGTTAAAGGCAACGGTACAAAAATATTGAACTTTTTGGGGGATTGATAATTTATGTATCAGCATTGTGTTTGGTAATCGATTTCTTCATACCCTCACCTTTTCTCTAATGGTGGTTTTGCTAATTGCAGACATCCATAATCGGATTGGTAATGCTCAGGAAATGTGCTTTTTTGCAAGGGATTGTAAGGAAATTTCGAAGAGATCGAGGGAGAAAAGAGATTAAGTACTGAATTTAAAAATAATTTAGAGAGTGTTATTACATAGCATCCAGATTGGATTTAGTGAGAGAAATTATACTAGTGGGTGCCTGCTGCAGTATATTTGATTTTTTAATAGGACTTCAAATCAAATCAAATTGTTTGTGATTTATTGAATATTTCATTTTATTTTGATTAGTAAGGGAATTGGGTGGTAAGAAGGCACATCTGGATAGTCATATGGACAGCATTAAACTATGATAAAAAATAATAATATGAAATGCTAGCGATCATAGTAGTGCTTACAAGGGTGGTGGATCCTTGTCATCCAGCTTACACATACAACAGTGGGGTCTGCAAGCTCTCCCCAAAGACCAACCAAAAGCAAATATAACATAAAATCAATTAAAATATTTTTGAAGAAAATATAATTTAAATAGTATTTTAATTTATATTTTAATATTGATTTTGAAGAAAATGAGAAGCATTTTTTTTTATAGATTTTTAATAATTATATTTTTCATTTATTAAATATGTTTAATAATACATATTTATTAAGATAATTGAAACAATAATAATTAGAAGAAAAAAAAAATTTAATCAAACAAATTATTATATCAATCATTTAAAGTTATTGAAAATGATCTAGATTGTCTATTAAAATGTGAATTTAAACACTGTTTAAGTATTTGAAATAAATGAAAAATTATAAATAATGTATATTAGACAAAATGAAAATTCATTGCACCACCTTTTATGTGTAGAGAAAATAATTATGAAGATCAAAATAGTTTTGAACATGAACAAATTAGAAGAAAGGAAAACAACAAATTTCATCTTTGAACAACTTAAAAACAAACCTAGAAGCTAAAAGGAGAGAGTCTCATCAAGAAAAAATTACCTTAATTTAACTAAGTGGAAACATTCAAATTCTATCAATTACACTCCCATAATGATCATGATAGATTATTTATAACTAGGTTAAGATAACATCTATATTCACACTTCAAAATATTAATTAAAACACTTTTATTTAATCCATATAGTAATGAAGGAAGAATTAATAAAAAAATTAAAACACACCAACAATAGTTGGATAATTTGAAAGGGAGAAACACTAGAGCTCTAACATTGAAATACATGATGAATGGATAAGGGAATCTGGGTAGTGATAGGCTTAATTCATGGCTAGTTTTTTTTCATTAGTTTATATTTTTATCATTTCAACCTACCAAGTTTCATAGACATTCCTAAGACTTCATACATCTTTTAATATACCTTTCGTGCATTTTGACAGACTTAAGAGTGTGGAAATACAAATATGATATGTTGACATTTGTATGTGTAAATGTATGAATGTTCATGAGATTTAGTATTCTATGCTTAAATTATGATTGTTAATGATGTGTATGCCTTAGAGGTGGAACTAACCTCTTGCAACTAGAAGGATTGTAACCCACAACAAGTGGATTTTCAACCCGCAACAGAAGGACCACATATAGTTGCAAGAGAGAAGTTAGAATGGTTGAAACGCGACAACTCTACAGGAGAATGAAGGTGACTATTGAATGGTTAGTCATAAGTCACCACAATCACATTATTATCCACCAAATAAGATGACTAGAGGAAGAAGAAGTCTAAGCAGGAGTAACCCATGATGTGACATTCACTAGGAAACATGTCTTTGTCATGACAATTAACCATTAGAGTAGAGTTCCAATTGAGTTTCTCTTCTTTTTCTTTTCAATTATGGTTTTTTTTGTTTCAAGACTAAGTCCTCTCCCCATCTTTGAGGGAGAGTGGATGGATGCATTATGGTTATGTTTTCAATCCTAGAATGAATAAGATTCCTCAAAAATGCTATATAGTGGGATCTATTGTGAGGGGTAAATATAGTTATCGAGTTAAATTTTGCTAGTTACCAATTGATAGTTGATAGCTGTTAGTTTTTCTGCTACCAGTTTAACAATGGATATGTCTTGTTGAATGAGAAATATTTAGTAGATTCTTGTTAGATTAGAAGAGTTCAGAGTTTTCATGCAATAAAGGAGTTAGTTCAATATCATGATTTTTTGATTAAGTAGTAAGTGTTTGGCATCTTCTGTGGAAGCAAAAACTCAAGCAAGGGTCACTTGAGGTATTGTTATCCACTCTATTTCTTGTTATTAGATTAATTCATGCATTGTTGAATTTAGTTAAGATAGTTTTCAGTAACATGCATGTGGAATTCATGAATGTGATTTTGTAGCTTAATGTTTGTTCATACCTCAGAAGTAATTAGTTATAGTTCAGATTTAGTAGTTAGCAGTTACAGACTTAAGTGATAAGTACTCATAGCATAAGTAGCAACTTAAGTCTATTTCCCTTGTTTTTCAAATTAGCATTTCATTTCCTTTTCCAACTTTTAACATTTTTTGTACATGTGTACAAACACCTATACTCTATTCATACAGGGTGTGTTTAGAGTCCATGAATGCATATATAGTGTCAACACTGTCAAAATCTTGTGAGCCCCTGATTGATAATTAAATGAAGCCGCTCATGTAAGATGAACTATTCAATTAAGAATCCACCCTCTAAATTGTGTCTACATGTGGCACCAAGTTAATCAAACATTAGAGAGGCCCTACATTTTTGGCGTCATTGTTGAGGATGGTGCTAAGTTCAAGATTCTCCTATGTATTTTTAATTCTTTTCAAGTTTTCCTAGTTTAGTAATTTAATTTTCAGCATTAGTGTAAATAGATTTTAGCCATCAACAACAACAAAGGTTGCTAACAATGTGCAAGAACCATTGAACTATGAAGTCGCAAATATTGCATGCAGAGGCAACAAGATGCTCTAGGAAGATTTCTCCCCTCAACACACGAAGCATTAGAGGATACTAATGGACATAGTGAACAGAACGAGGGTATTCCTTAAGAAGAATCATCCTTGATACTAGTACCTACGCCAGACACAAAGGAGACTTCTCACATACACATAAGCATCATGACTGATGCAACAGTAGAAGACCCACTAGAGCATGTAACATTTGAGTTCCCTATAGCCAACCAAGAAATGGTTGTTACTTTGAAGAACATACCTCCTTCAACATTACTAGTATTTTATGGGTTGGCTACAAAGGACCCAAATACCTTTATTTTTGAATTTGATGTGTTATGTCGAAGTAAAGATTATATCGTAGATGCTCACAAACTCAAAGTGTTTCTGACAACATTGAAAGATGTTTCTCTGAGATGGTTCATGGGGTTGGGACGATATGTTGTTCCCAATTGGAACACAATGAAGACAATTCCTAGAGAAATGCCAAGATTACTATAGACGCATAGATAGAAAGAGGGCTGACATCTTCAAGATGTCACAAAAAGTGGATGAATCATTGGAAGATTATATTGAGAGGTTTTAGTTCTACCTTAAGAAATCCCATCAAAATAGACTCTTTTATGAGTCACTGAAATTGGTATTCTTAAGGGGAGTTAATAAGGATTGTATGGATGCTCTCAACCTCATTGGGGAAAGAGAAATCTCACATTTACCATTTGATGAGATTTGTAGAGTATGTAGAAACTAATCTAGGTCCTTCACCAAGAAGACCAGGGGAGACACGACCTCCTCTTTCAAAAAATCATCCAATTGAGTCTTAAGGGTCGAGCTGAGCAATCTTCTATCAAACATGAAGGAGGGCATCATTTACCACTTGTCTACACAACCTGATACCCCCATATCAAGAAAAAAATAAGAGGAAACAAAATCAACCCTCACAAAATACTACCCACACCATCGACAAAAGAAGATCAATTGCAAGTGCAAAAAGTTGGCCAGTATTTTTGAAGATAAGAAAGGGAAGCCAAAATTACATGCACTAGAAGATGAAGATGGTTAGGTGTTTCACATAGCTCAATGAAAACCATGGTATCCAAGACAAGGTATGCCCCAAGATCCCTTGAACTATAACGTGTCATTTCTAGTTAACAATGCAAATTTCCCTAGTTGGAACCCTCAATCTTGGACCAATGTGCAAAAATCATAATGTCTAATGCCTCAATCCAATTGGAATCAACAAAAAAAAAACATGTGGCCACCTCAAAATTACCAAGGACCTAATTATAATTATCAGTGGCCACCCCAACAAAATCAATGGCAACCTTAGTGGCAAAGAGGTCAACAAAGACAAAATCAAAATCTCAATTATTAGTAGCAACAATAACAAGTCATAATGCCAAGCCCAACAATAGTTGCATCGATACCATCAAGAGCACCTCAGTTGTCAACACAACCTACACATGACCCAAAAAATAAGCCTATCCAACATGCTTATGCTAACAAAACTATGCAATACCCCACCTATGGGGTTGAGGTGAGTGATGTACACCTCATATTAGGGATAATGTTAGTTGGACCTTCATCTCCTCACATCACTGAGTTGACTGATGAGGAACTCTCAACAAAGCCCATGGACAAACATCCTAGGAACCTAAGTCAAATCAGGTCAACCTAACCACCATGAGTCCAAAGCCTCAATTTCTTGAAAGATTAATAGTTAAAAAACATCATTCACAAGTTGAAATAGATCTATTGGGAAAACTCAAGGATGTTTGCATCAAGATGCCCCTCGTCCAAAGCCATTAAGAAAGTGCCCATTTATACCAAAATAGTAAGAGATTTATGCCTCAAAAAGCTAGGCAAGGAACACAAGGACACTCAAACTATACATGTCTTAGGACAACTTGTAGACATTATATTGGGAAACATAGTTGTCCCCAAGTATGCAGACCTTGGGAGCCCTATAGTGGATGTCAAAATCAATGGTACTCTCATTAAAAATTCCTTAATTGACCTTGGGGTATCCAATAATGTAATGACTAAAGAAACCATGAAATTATTACAACTAATGGATCTCAGACCTACACCTATTGTTCTACAGTTAGAAGATAGGTCTACAATCAAGCTTGAGAGAATCATAGAAGATTGGGTAATAATATTAGACTCATCTTGTAGGATACCCACTCATCTTAAGGAGACCTTGGTTGGAAACTACAAATAATTTTATAGGTTGCAATTTTGGTAACATGATCATTTCCAATGGAAATGTGACTAAGAAACTAGTCCTCTATCCACCTACCCAACCCCATGATAACTTGGAGCAAATTGTATGGCTTGCCCTAGATGAGGAAGACCAGTACTCATTACAAACTCTAATGACTAGTGAAAATAGTCCCTTGTTAGAAAACCAAGATGAAGATGAACTGATTGCAAACATCAAGCAGAACAATTATGGTACAGACCTACAACAACATGATTGTCTAACATGTTTGTAAGACCCCCTGCAGAACATAATTCCCACCAATACATCTAAGTCCATTTCATAAATTTTTCATACTTTATTGCCACATCATTGTATTCCAAATATAGGAGGGCTTGACATTTCATATCTTCAAACATCATCCTTGACTTTAGAGATTATGCCAAAAAATATCCTAAATGGGTGAAAGCACGAAGTTGAGTCCATTTAAGGAGGAAGTTTCAGCCTTAGAAAAAACCCTGAAATCAAGATCATGTTTTTTAAAAATCAGGATCCCGTTTTGCTTCAAGGTTTCAAGCTTCAAATTAAAATGAGATCTCAATTTTAAAAATTGGGATCCTATTTCTTTTCGGTGTCTCGAGCTTGGCTTTAAGAAATAGGATCTTTCTTTTTACAAAATGGGATCTCGATTGCTATGAAATGGACTCCCGATTTGAAATAAGTGGGATCTCATTTTGTAGAAGTATTTATTAAAAAAAAAATAGTGAACTCGTTTTTACTATGAGAAATCGAGATTTCGGGTGAGCGAAAATGACTGGAGGCTACCAAGTAAGTCTTTCTTCCATTTTTTTCCATTTTTTTTTCATTTTTGATTATTAGCTATGAGTTTAGGTTAATTTTTTGTGTGTTTGTATTTGTATTGAATCTTCCTACAAACTGCAATGAAACCCTACATTAAAATTAAACAAAAAATATCAACCCTAAATTGAAATCAAACATTAAAATCAACCCTAAATTGACATCAAACAAAAATATTACCTTTCAAAACCAAAAACTTACCTAAAATCGAGCAAAAAGATCTTAAACTATTTCCATTTGTAATGTTTAGGATTTAGGGTTTAATTTGTATTGCTTTATGTTTTAAATTAGTATTCTTGAATATTTCAAAATGGAAATTATATTTCATTTGCATTGTTTTATATTTAAATTTGTATGCACAAACACCTACTCTCTAATATATTAACATACATATAGTTTTCTACTAGAGTAATCCTTGAACCTCCTTTATGATTTAGGTTTAAAAATCTCACAAGGTTCACCTAAAATTTGATCAAGTTAATCAATTTGGAAACAAGCCAATAAATATTCCTTTTTTGGCATGAACTCTTAATAACTTTCCAAAATAGAAAAAATTATAAATGTGCAAAATTTTCCACCCACAAACACTCTCAAGAATTTATAATCTTTTCCTCGTCCAAATCACTTCAAACATTAACATGAGATTCTTAACACTAACTCAAGCTATGCTCAAAATTGAAAAAGCTAATTTCAAATTATGTTGAAATGAAATAAATTTCTCTACCAAAAATTGGTAACTGTAAACTAATAAAAAATAAATAACTAAACTAAGATTACTTTTCTAAAATGATGCAAGATTACGACATTGCCTAGGGATGTTCCTACATAAATTTTGTATAATAAAAAGACAACTAGATGCATTAAATAGTAGACTAAACTATAGACTAGAGCTTTCCCATTAAAATAAGAAGACCAAACGTATACTCATCAAACAACAGGTAGTTTCCTACAAAATAACCACATCTGTAAGGGAAGATATAGGGAAGTTAAAAACCACATTCCTCTTGTTGGGGGTGTTAAGGCCTCAAACATTTCAAGAGAGGCTTCTCATGGAAAGGGAGGATCAACCTTCCCTCTCCATATTATCACATATGAGTCCATTCTAGCTTATACACTTGCATCAATATCTTGTTATATCTAAAAATTAGGGCATTCTACTTCACATTTCCTTCCACTCCTTTTATTCATAGAATTTGAAGAGGATTACAAAAGGAATAGAAATTACCAATACTACTCAAGGCTTCAATAACCATTTTAAGATCTAGCTCCAACAACTTGTCAAGACACATTTTGATTTTCTCTAAATATAGGCATTTCTATAAATTCAAGGGTAGACCATAGAGACTATCCTAAATTGTCAAAAGTGGGCTAATATAGGGAGAATGTAGCACTATAAATTACATAAAACATAATATTAGGTGTGATGGATCCCAAAGTGATAGGTAAAGTAATTTAAAACCACAAATTTTATTGAACACATTGTCAAATTCTTCGATGATAAGTTCAAATTGTGGTTACAATTTAATAGTCAACTTTCATGACATCTGAAAATTTCCTTAATATAAATATTTTCATTGGATCCATAGTCCATTAAAACTTAAGTTTAATTCAAATATGGGCCCATTTTTCAACATAATATAAAATGTGAGAAGGTTCATTTACTAAGAGAGAACAATCTTAGCTTATGCAAATGAGGTCATGTTTGTGGAGGCCATCATATGTTATTAATTACCTCCTAAATATATATTTTAAAATATACTATATGTAACTTGATGAAATTTGGTTGCCTTAGGAAAATTCACCAAATTTTATCCCCTTAAGCCATCATTTTGTCTTAGGACCTTAATTCACAGATCCTCTTAAGTCATCCTGTTACCCTAAACCCTAAAGAAATCATTTTGTCCTAAAACAGTTAAGCCATAGATCTCCTGAAAACTATACTTAGGATCCTTGAAGCCATCATATGTTATTAATTACCTCCTAAATGTACATTTAAAAAAATAGTATATATTTAACTTAATGAAATTTGGTCGCCTTGGGCAACTTCACCAAATTTTATCCCCTTAAACCATCATTTTGTCCTAGGACCTTAATTCATAGATCCCCTTGTTGGTTATTTTTCTAGCTGAACCTTGAAATCCTCTAAAGGGTAGCCAACCCTTATGCTCAAGAATTTGCAAAGCTAGTGGCCAATTAATGAGTATGGATTTTTAGGCCCTCACTCCTACTCTTCGGGCTCTGTGAAACCCAAGAGGGTATTCCTCATCACACTCAAGAGATATTTAGTGCCTAGAAAGTATTTATATACACAAATCAATTCTTATTGAGTACAAATAGGCATCTTTCATCAAATATTTGGCTGACCTTTGAACAAATTACAACCTAGTGCTAAGAATTACAAGGAATTTCAGAGTTATACATAGTTATTGAAAGTATTTTAAATGATTTTATTCTCATTCCAAATATCTAGTCAGGTACATTGCTAGCTCATTTACCTACGAAATATGCTAATGAATATACTAGTGCTTTATCTATTGGTAAATGGATTCAAATCATGTAATAACCAGTAATATATTAGCCATTCACTCAAAGATTAATGGACTATTGTCATACTACATTATAGCATTCAACTCATTGTGTTTAACACATAAATTCTTAACAAATTCTATGCTCTTTCCTACAAACTTGTGACCTTATCTTAGCATTTAATCAATTCATTGAATTGAAGCCAAAACAAATCCACACAATCAATCAAAACAATTGAAGATGAACTAGAATATTATTAACCCTTTCATTCATAACTTGCAGGATTATTACATAAGAGAGTATATGAATTAGAACTTAATATTTTCCTTCACATCTACGGCTTCCATAAAAATATTTTAAGATTACTACATATATGACTTATACCCTAGACTTCCTACTGTTCTATTTATCAACATTTATACAATATGCTTCGTCTTGAGCCTAGCCTCGTACACAAACCATTCTGAGACGCAAAAATTGAACCCCTATAATCAGCCTTGAAATCCCTTTTATAGAACAAGGGATAAAAAAGCATCAGGATGAATTACAGTTAAATTTAACTTCATTTCATTTCTAATTTCACCAGAATTCAAAATATTCCCTGGGTAGTTATATGTAATCATTTTCAAAACAAGCGAGAGTAAAATATCAAAAACTGTAAGCTGGAGAAGACCCACCAGCCTTCCAAAAAGCGTTGCTATCACAATATCAAAATTTTCACATTGACATCAAACCAGGAGATGTCACCATCAACAAAAAGGCACAAACAAACAAAAACCCATATCACAACAAACCATCTAGAAGGAAGCAAGTTGGCACAAACGACTAAAAATTGAGCACCAACTCAGAAAGGAAACATGGTGTTATTCTACCTTGTCAGCAACATAATAAGAATGCCAACTTGGTGTCCTTATCGACAATGGAGTAGCCATCACCACCTCATCTTCAAAATCAACCAAATCACTCATAGCCATAAGATACTGTCGGTAGCCCGAGTCAGTTTCAACTCCACTCTTAGAGGAATCATCTAAGACTTCAATGGGAGAATGATGACATTCCATGTAAGCTCGACGATATTTGTTCTTTCTCGTAGCTTCCTTCTCAGATCTATCAACTTTCTTCTCCTTACCCTTGACCAATTCCTCTGAGATAATTTTTCTCCTCAAATGATAAGCACACTTGAGAAAACCCCGTGCAGACTTCCTATTAGATCTTGCTTTCTTCTTTGGAGTCACAGGGACCTCAGGCACATCTAGTTCTTTCATGGGAACATCACTGTAAGACTCAAGGAGATTGAGTCTCCTAGACCTTTGGACTGGGCTAACAAACATGCTCACCTTACCCATTATTGATAGAGTAACTCATCAAATTTCTTTAGGACAGAGACACCACCCTCTACGTAAAATAGCTAGCTCAAACTCTACAATTACTTAGAACACTTCATACGCTCATTCTCAAACTCTCAATTATCGTAGACAACCAATGGTAAGAATAATAAGTAGGAAATATTCATTAAATAGACCAGTTTCAACATGTATTCATTAATGTTCCAAAGGAGTTCGCACAAGACAGCTAGCAACCAACCACTTTGATTTTGAATCTCAATCATCGATCACACATTGAGATGAATCAATGGAAAATCAATCAGAATGATTCATTATGACAAAATTAATTTGCATGCACTTGATGCATTTTCCCTAATCAGAGAACTCAAGTGGATAAACATCAACTCCATCTGCATAATTAATCACATACTTAGCACCTAATGAAACATGTTGTGTCACACATACCCACTCACTTGTGGGAATTAATTTACTCATAATTCACCACAACAAGATAGTGGGGAGCAATCATGATTTATCCTCAAAATATCAGCTCATACTCTGTTTGCTTCAATTTCCCCATCCCACGTGTACCAATGCCTAACAGAATTAACGGTCGCAACCACAAGCATCTCCCAAATCTTGAATGCATGCCAAAGACTTAGTTTTAATTTGGCAACGTTTTTAAATATTAGTGCAGTATTGGCCAAATTTTAGTAGTACTTTATCTCTGCTAAAGTTCATCAAAGCCTTTGAAGTAGTGCATGCGATAGTCACTTGTCTGCCCGCTAAGAACGGGAGACAGAAATGGTTTCACTTGATGGTGAGGAGTGGTCAGGATAGTCCACGTCACCCACCACCAACCGTCGATCTCAATCCTTATTAGAGAATTCATCATCTTAAAAACCCAATGGGTCCCTCCATGGAGCAACATATGTCACCATACTCGCTTGCACATGTCCCTTTATAAGTATTAAATAAAATCTGACGAGGTGGCAGGGAGCGGTGGAGATTCGATGATGCTACCCCACAACCACCACAGATTTTCCTTTGGTATCGTTCGTTGGTTACAAAAATATATATGGCCCACCATATAAAGGTTGCACATGTCGAGTGGCCACTAGCCTATGTGACTTCTTCATCATAAGACGTAGAACAGACGAGCGTGCAAGGAACGACCCAGATGAAGACACGTGTAGCAATACCTATTGTTGATATTTCCCAAAGTTTCACCCGCTAACCACTTGGAAACACTGGGCCCACCATCTGACATGACACATGGCAACTGTCTACCAACCCATTCAAATATAACAGACATCTCAATTTATGCTCCACACAAGAAATCATGAGCAACATGGACATACGCATGTTCATCCACCCCTTTGTCATTTGTAGCTCTATACTTAGGATCAACCCACTTGACACAAACATTCTTACCTTCAGATAGTTCATCATTCACTAAATTAGCATGCTCCACTGATGGAAAGCCCTCATTACATTCCATGTTCGCATCCAATGCCATTTGTTCATTCACTTGTGCATAAGTTCCTTTATCAATATTCATATCATTGCATCTTTCAAGTGAATAAAGCACTTCTGGATCATCTTCACAAGGATAGTTACAATCCTCAGAGGAACAAGCATAAACTTCAATCCCATTTTGATTCTAAAACTTATTGGCTATATCTGTGTCAGATGTAACATAAGCAAAAGCAATACCTTTGAGGAGCTCATCAATGTGTTACCTTATTTTCTCATTGCCATATTCTAAAGCTGCATTGGATGCATCATCAGAATCATCAACAAAGAGTGGATTATCTCTATACCAATAAGGATCACCATTTCTCATTTCTAGTGAAGATGAAAGCTCATCAAATAAGGGGTTATGCCACACATTCATTATTGTCATAAAAGCTTCTCCTTCCTTAGCATGATGGTCCAAATCTTCCATATCATCATTGTATTCAAAATCATTACATTCACTAGAAGAGCATAGAGATATATTTTTAATTTCATTCACATCAACAATAGGAAGGTGGTTGGTGCTAAGAGTAATAGGCATGCTAAAAGGCTTGCCCTTTCTTGGAGTGAAGACATGGAGGTGGGGTTGAAAGGTCCCTCTCCCAAGTCTATGGAGGTGGCTCTTGGTAGAGATGTTGTTGGTAGTGGTTGTGAGGTGGAGACATAGGACAAAGATGTGGGTTTGGTCAAAAAATGAGGAGGTTGTCGACGCATATTGCTAACCTGAAGAACAAGGCCTTGGATTTTCTGCCCAAGGACCCCAATGAGGCTGGGGAGGAAAATAATGTTGGTGATAAGATGGTGACCATTGTGGATTCTCCTCCATAGGACTTGCCCAAGGAGGAGGAGGATGCAGAAAAGAAAGAAGCCAAATAAGAGCCTTTGAAGGTAGATCCTTTTTTTGAGGAATTTTCTTATCTTGATGATGATGCTACTTCCATGTATAATTTGCTGGATATGGCTAGATTTGGGGCCATTGGTACCTTTAAACTAGCTAAGTGGACTCTGTAGGAGTTCAATAAAATTAACATTAAAATCAGAGGTTTAAAGGAAAATCTGAAGAATGTTCCCAAAGGTTTGGTGCCAAAAATTCTTATCGATAGAATGGCGGACCTTGAAAGTTCCTATCATGACTTTAAATCTATTTGTAATGAAAGATCATCTACTCTGGAAGCCAAGGTTTTAGGTATAAATGCGGATATCAAAAAACTTTTGCAGGCATGCCATATCTCTGTAAAGAACAACGTAGACTCTTTGGACGTCCTTTTCAGAAAAATAAGTGAGCTCAAAGAGGATCAGGTTTATTTATCTGAGCTTATGGAGAAAGAGTGTGTGGCAAATGGAAAAGGTAAGAAAGCTACTAAGGATGATGAAAAAGGACCTGTTGTTAGAGGGTTGACTTATTGGAAGAAATCATTTGATGCTGAGAAGAAGGAGTTGCTAGATATGGTTGAAAAGCATAGGAACCAACAAATGGAGGTGGCCAATACTCTAAGTGGCCTGAACTAGTCTTTTTCTTTGTTACTTTTTGTTTCCTACTAGGTGTAGGTTTCTTTTAGGTTGTTTTGTTGTTTTGTGGATGTTGGGTATTGATGGCAGCTTCTTGTCATATTTTTAGATCAGCATTCGCTTTGTTGTATTTTTGGTTGTTGGATTGTTGCTGACAATTTTTTAGAATAGCCTTTTGTGTAGCATTTTATATTTTTTGTTGTAAAGGGTTTCAGGGATCCTTCAAAAATTGTTTTTCCCTTTTAATCAAAACAATAGTCAACATTTTTTATTCACACTCTGAACACTCTTCATAGGAAGAAAATTGCTCCTCCTCATGCCGATATACATTTCCATTATCATCATCATACACCCTATTCGAAGAAAAATATTCCACCTCCACTTCACCAAGACAATTGGAGTCAACAAAGGAGTGACCACATCTGATCTCATCACAGTTACTACAACAGGGAGATCCATTAATACTGAAATTGTGATAAGACTAAAAGCTCAAATCTTAATTTCTAACATCTTGCCCCCTGATTTGCAATGAGGTATCAACAAAACATGAATCATTTTTAGTGACCAAATATTGGTAGGGAATGACCTCTTACATCTCTTCCACTTCTTCCTCATTCAGGATATCCCAAGGATGCAGTTCACGCCTCTCTATTTTTTCTTCAAACCTCGTGTCTTCATTGTCATGACTATTGTATTGATCAACATATGTGTTACTTGTGAAGTGATTACAATCATTAAATCCACCCATTTAACAATATGGATGTTCATGTTCTACTACACCTTCTTCATTTGTTTACATTGTTTTTTGGCTTTCCTGAATAGGACAACCACTACTAATATTTTGAAACATCACCTCTTGTACATGATCACACTTGGCTCCTTCTAAAATCTTTACCCACTCAAATATTTGATCAAAATTTTGAGGCTTCAATTCCTTTGGCAATGTACTCAATTCAAAATCATAAATTGCACAGAACAAATCAATACATATTGAATCCTCAGGTCTGAGATTCTTAAGAACCTCCAACAAAGCATCCCAAAACCTTGAGAACAAATCATAGGGTGAATCTTCTTTGTGCCTTTTCATTTCATACAAATTCTTAACAAAAGACATATGATCAACTTTGTTCAAATTCTATTGATATTCATCTTGAAGCTTACTATGATTTGCATATTGTGGTGATGGGGAAGTCAAAACAACATTAGCACTATCACCTTGATGATCATTTCTATTATTTGATCCATGAAGTCCATTTGCAAGAGGTTTGCTAAGACCACCAATACTTGCAGCCTTATATCCTTTCATCATTGAATATTTCAAGTTATTTTCAATATCCATAGCAATTTTATATGCTTTATGTAATGTTATGGGTTCCTTGTCTCTTAGACAATAACTCATTTTCTTATCAAATGCACCTAAATACACCACAAAACATACTACATCATTTGGTATTAGATCCTTTGGGATGTCCTTTATTGCCTTTGAAAATCTAAGATAAAATTTGGGACTAGCTCATCCTCTTCTTTCTCAATGCTCATAAATTTTTGTCTCAATGAAATGGGGTCCACCCTTTCACCAAATTGCTCCATGAACACTTCTTTAAACTCATCCTAGGAACAAAAAGAGGATGTTGGTAGATAAGAGAACCAATATCTTGCATCTCCTTTTAAAGATTGAACAAAAATTTTCTTAACAACATCTTCACAATCAAGCTTATAGTCTCCCATCACATCTACAAATTCTTGTAAATGCAGATTTAATGATTCAAACTGATCACCATTGAATTTTGGTATCTTATCTCTTATCTTAGATGGTATGACATTTGGGTAACCCCAGATACCACTAAAATTTATAGCCATGTACCTTGTAGTACTGAAATTTCTTTGAGAACCTAGCTGGGGCTGATCAAAAGCCATGGTTACACTAGGAGCCATGTAAGAATGCAAATATTTATACATACATTTTCTTATACCTTTACAAGTTTTGTCAAATTAATATTGCAGTTACACAAGGTATTTCGAACTTCTTTTACAACATGATCTTAATCTTTTACAATTCACATTCCTATCTCAACTTGCTTAAGGTATTCTAAATGAGTTTCTTCAAAATATTGCATACTTCACTTCACAATAGAGACTACAATCAAGTAATATAGAAATATGCAGAATAATCACTACTATTCCTTTTTTTAGTGCTATTTTACTTAATAGAGAATCATTTATCAATTTAGTTCTTGAATATTTCTCATAAGTTTCCTTTTACACATAATAATACTTTATCTAGATTATGAGAATACCTGGAAACTTGTAGCAACTAGTAACCTTTCTTCTTAAATGAAAATATTTTTAGATCTGGAACTCTCTTCACATCTTTTAGTAGGTTCTTTAGATAGAGTCGCCGCCTCTCTTCACAAAGGACTGAACTTCAAGTAATTTGAAGCTCCTTCAAAGATAAATTTCCTTTTGGGCCTCCTCCAACAACAAAGTCATACAAATCATTTGAAATTTTCTACAACACAACCAATTTTAGGCCTGAAAACTTCACAACATTTGAACCAGATGTTTAGATTCACCAGATTCGTGAATCTTAAGGCTGGATGATCTTCTATCAGAATTTTCTCAAAGTTCTCCCCAGTAGAGTCACCATTTTTATTGGTGACTCGGATGGGAAAATAAGACTTCATAATTATCAATCTGTGGTTACAAATTTGAATGATACTTTGACAGGACCGTTTGCAACCATAACTTCTAAGTTCAACCTCAGTGGAGTCATCGTTTCTATTGGTTATTTTTCCAGCTGAACCTTGAAATCCTCTAAAGGGTATCCAACCCTTATGCTCAATAATTTTCAAAGTTAGTGGCCAACTAATGAGTAAGGATTTTTTAGGCCCTCACTCCTACTCTTCAAACTCTGTGAAACCTAGGAGGGTATTCCTCATCACACTCAAGAGATATTTAGTGCCTAGAAATTATTTCTATACATAAATCAATTCCTATTGAGTACAAATAGGAATCTTTGATCAAATATTTGGTTGACTTTTGAACAAATTACAACCTAGTGATAAGAATTACAAGGAATTTTAGAGTTATACATAGTATTGAAAGTATTTTAATTGGATTTTATTCTCATTCCAAATCTCTAGTCAGGTGCATTGCTAGCTCATTTATCTACAAAAAATGCTAATGAATATACCAATGCTTTATCTATTGGGCAATGGAGTCAAATCATTTAATAACTAGTAATATATTAGCCATTCACTCAAATATTAATGGACTATTGTCATACTACATTGTAGCATTCAACTCATTGTGTTTAACACATAAATTCTTACCAAATCTTATGCTCTTTCATAGAAAATTGTGACCTTATCTTAGCATTTAATCAATTCATTGAATTGAAGCCAAAAAAAATCCAGACAATCAATCAAAACAATTGAAGATGAACTAGAAGATTATTAACCCTTTCATTCATAACTTGCAAGAGTATTACATAAGAGAGTATATGTATTAGAAAATATTTTTCTTCACATTTGCGGCTTCCATAAAACTATTTTAATATTAATACATATAAGACTTATACCCTAGACTTCCTACTATTCTATTTATCAACATTTATACAATATGCTTCTTCTTGTGCCTAGCCTCGTACACAGACCATTCTGAGACGCAAAAATCAAACCCTTGTAATCATCCTTGAAATCACTTTTATAGAACAAGGGAGCAACAAGCATCAAATTGAATCACACTTATATTTAACTTCATTTCATTTCTAGTTTCACCAAAATTCAAAATATTTCGTAGGTAGTTATATGTAATCATTTACAAAATAGGGGAGAGAAAAATATCAAAAATCGTAAGTTGGAGAAGACCCAACAACCTTCCAAAAGGCATTGTTGTCACAATAAAAATTTTCACATTCACACCAAATCAAGAGATTTCACCATCAACAAAATTGCACAAATAAACAAAAACCCATATCACAACAAACCAGCCAGAAGGAAACAAGTCAGCACAAAGGACCAAAAATCGAGCACCAACTCAAAAAGGAAATAGGGTGTTATTCTACCTTGTCAGCAACATAATAAGAATGCCCACTTGGTGTCCTTATCGACAGTGGAGTATCCATCACCACCTCATCTTCATAATCAACCTAGTCAGTCACCACCATAAGATACTAGCAGTAGCTCAAGTTAGTTCCAGCTCCACTCTCAGAGGAATCATCTGAGCCTTCAATGGGAGAATGATGGCATGCCATGTAAGCTCAGTGATATTTGTTCTTTCTTACAACTTCTCTCTTGGGTCTATCAACTTTCTTCTCCTTACCCTTAACCAATTCCTTTGAGATAATTTTGCTCCTCAAATGATAAGCACGCTTGAAAACACCCTGTGTAGACTTCCTATTAGCTCTTGCTTTCTTCTTTGGAGTCATAGGGACCTCAGGCACATCTAGTTCATTCATGGGAACATCACTGTAAGACTCAAGGAGATTTAGTCTCCTAGACCTTCGAACTAGGCTAGCAGACACACTCACCTTACCCATTCTTGATAGAGTAACTCACAAAATTTCTTTAGGATAGAGACACCACCCTCTATGTAAAATAGCTATCTCAAACTCTGTAATTACTTAGAACACTTCATACGCTCATTCCTAGACTCTCAATTATTGTAAACAACCAATGAGGAGAATAATAAGCAGGAAATATTCATTAAATAGATCATCTGCAACATGTATTCATTAATGTTCCAAGGGAGTTCACACAAGAGAGCTAGCAACCAACCACTTTGATTTTGAATCTTAGTCGTCAATCACACATTAAGATGAATCAACGAAAAATCAATCAGAATGATTAATTATGAAAAAATTATTTTGCACGTGCTTGATGTATTTTCCCTAATAAGAGAACTCAAGTGGATAAACACCAACTCCTTCTACATAATTAATCACATACTTAGCACTTGATGAAACATGTCGTGTCACACTTACCTGCTCGCTCGTGGGAATTAATTTACTCATAATTCACCACAGCAAGATAGCGAGGAGCGATCATGATTTATCCTCAAAATATCAACTCGTACTCTTTCTTGCTTCATTTTCCCCATCCCATGTGTACTAGCGCCTGACAGAATTAATGACCAGAACCACAAGAATCTCCCAAATCTTGAATGTGTGCCAAAGACTCAGTTCTAATTTGGTGACATTTTGAAATCTTAGTGCAATCTCAGCCAAATTGTAGTACTTTATCTCCACTAAAGTTCATCAAAGCCTTTGAATTAGTCCACACGGTAATTGCCCTCCTGCCCGCTAAGAAATGGGAGACACAAACGGGTCGCTCACGGGATGGTGGGGAGTGGTCAAGATAGTCCACGTCACCCACCATCAATTGTCAATCTCAATGCTTATTAGAGAATTCATTGTATTCAAAACCCAATGGGTCCCTCCATGGAGCAACAAATGTCACCACACCTCCTTGCCCGTGTCCCTTTATAAGTATTAAATAAAATCCGACTGGGTGGTGGGGAGAGGTGGAGATTCAACCATGCTAACCCACAACCACTATATATTTTCCTTTGGTACAGTTCACTAGTTATAAAAAGATGTATGGCTCATCATATTAAGGCTACACGTGTCTAGTTCCCGCTATCCCATGTGACCTATTCACCATAAGACACAAAATGGACAGGCTCATAGGGAACAACCCAGATGAAGACATGTGTAGCGATACCTGTTGTCAATCTTTCCCAAATCTTCGCTCACTGATTGCTTGGAAACATTAGGCGCACCGTCTGACATGACACATGGCAACTTCCTGCCAGCTCATTTGAATATTTTAATGAAGAATAAACTAGAACATGCGTGCGGGGAACGATCGAGATGCTGCCATGTGATTCATCGATCACCATTGATTCCCTTTTGATACCGCATGTAGTATTTAATAAAGACATCAGGCCCACCTAAGCACAAGACACATGGCTTAAGCCCGCCTTCCCATGTGAATAAAATAATAAGCAATTACACATTATGGGCATGTGGGGAACAATTGTTATCAACTTGCGACGATCGAATGACCACCATGGATTTTCATTGGTGCACATGCCAAAATTGTTAGTTCTTAAAAACGGGGCCATGAATAGGTCGATGAGACTTAACCCTCAAGGAGAAAGACTTAAAACATAAGTGTTTAAGCATGAATTATTTAGCCCGGCTATGGAAAAATTAAAATGATAAACTTGTAGATGGTGACCGACAAACCTAGACAAAAGGTGTCGGTGTGGATAACGATTTCAATGGCTCGAGTTACAACTTAGGTGACCGATAACTAGGTGTAATGGGTCAATAGAGAATTAGAATGTTCAATGGTGATGACCATATGAAGTTTAAAAAGAGGGTTTCTAACCTAAAACCCTAAACCTTACCCTCAAACCAAAAGCACAAAATCATGACAAGGGAAGACTCATCATAAATTTTTCAAAAAAATTGAGGAGCTCTCCCACCCCTTAAGCCTTCTTATTACCCTAAATCCTAAACCCTAAACCCTAAAGCCATCATTTCTTCTTATAATAGTTAAGTCATAGATCCCCTTAAAACTATACTTAGGACCCCTTAAGCCATCATATGTTATTAATTACCTCCTAAATGTATATTTTAAAAAATAGTACATATATTTAACTTAATGAAAATTTGTTGCCTTGGGAAACTTAACCAAATTTTATCCCCTTAAGCCATCATTTTGTCTTAGGACCTTAATTCATAGATCCTCTTAAGCCATCTCATTACCCTAAACCCGAAACCCTAAAGCCATCATTTTCTCCTAGGATAGTTAAGCCATAGATCCCCTTAAAATTATACTTAGGGCCCCTTGAGCCATCATATGTTATTAATTACCTCCTAAATGTACATTTTAAAAAATAGTATATATTTAACTTAATGAAATTTGGTTGCCTTGGGCAACTTCACCAAATTTTATCCCCTTAAGCCATCATTTTGTTATAGGACCTTAATTCATAGATCCCTTTAAGCCATCTCATTATTCTAAACCCTAAATACTAAATCCTAAAGCCATCATTTTGTCCTAGGATAGTTCAGCCATAGATCCCCTTAATATAATTTAAATCAACCATTTTTAATTAATATAATTTTTCACAAGAAAACAATATTTACCACAAACTTATTTTGGTACAAAACATTCAACTTATCTTATAATTTTTTAACTTTATATTCTCTTTAAAAAAAATAAAAATCTAAAAGACAAATGAATTGTTGATATAGCTTTTCTATCTAATTTTTTTTTCTAGTCATTTAGATTCATACTTTAAGGAATATAGCTTGTCACTACTTCAACTACAATCTATTGATTCTCCCACTTGACATTATACATTGCAATTATTCTAAACAAGGAATCATTATTATAAATCAAGTACCTGACTCAAGGCCAATGGCCTTCTTGCACCACGAGAACTTATTTGCAACATTGATCAAAGTGTCAACTTTCTCAATCAATACATTTCCAAAGTCTATGTAGTATCCATGAGCACCCACCAATCAATCCATGCCAACTTCAAATGCAACTTGCAAATCATGAAGCTCCAAGCAAATGATTAATACTCAAAACCAAAAAAAAACTACATCCTCTCCAAATTTTATGAAGATAACCATAGCCTACCAAAGCTCCCACTGAGCTGTGATACTGAGCTATACATGGAAACAAGATAAACATCAAACCATCACTGTCAAAAAACTCCCATTGAAACATGTAACCAAGCTATCCATGACATCATGATAACCATCTCCTAAATGAAGATCATCCATGGCCTCAACACAATCAAAGAATTTTCTATAAATGATGCAGCTCCCAAAAGGTCAAGTACAACAATAATCCTTAAACCAAGAAGATAAGATTCAAGGTAGCCATCCCCATAACTAGAAATCATCCCATAAACTATGTCATAACATCCCTCAAAATGAATCCTCCAAAAATAACTATCCATAGCTCAAGATCGATATCTATGAAAGATAAAACATATAAAATCATGCTAAACCATCCTTAAACGAGTCTCCATAATCAACCATGAATCAACTCAATCCAATGAGAAATTAAAGCATGAAACACAACACATCTGAAAGATATAATGGGAAAATACCTCCCAAATAAATAATTGTCTAGTAGACCAAGAGTGTAGAATGAGAATGCTCCTCCAAGATAACCAAGCCATCATGAATCACTTCAAGAACTATCTCCTCTATCGGTCTATCATGAACTCACATTCATACCCAAGTGAAAGCTCCTTAGTCTTCCTACTAAAACCTCCAAAGAGTAACTGTCTCAAGAAAATGTCTCTAATCACAAGAGAACTCCAACCATGACCTACATCTCTAAGTATCCACAAGGACCTGTAACCAATCAATACATTCCAAACTCCAAATGCAACATAGCACCATCATGAAGTAATCAAGAAAATGATCAATGTACTCAATACAAAGAGAACTATATATGATCAATGTCAAAGCTCCAACTGTAGAATCAGGAACCTATCATGACAACATGATCAAACCATCTCCTCCTAGGAGATCACATCTACCAAAAAATACATCCCGGTCTTAAGAAAACATGTAATATGTCAAACTCTAAACTGGTATCAAGAGAAGAAAATGACATCATAACAAATATACTTTAAACCAAGAAACCATATCTTCAATCACATGAAGATATCCATACCAGTGATGCATCCACATCACTACCAACAACTCTAACTGAATTGTGATACCGAGTCACACATGGCAGTATGGCAACCATCCTCTCCATGAAGATCATCCAGGTCATCATATGTGGATTCCTTTGTAGAAGTATTAGAACTCCTTTTCTTTTTCTTACAATCCTTCTTGATATGTCTCGGTTTCCCACAGTTCTAACACTTTACCTTACTCTTACTAGGGGTTTTAGATCGTCCTTTGGACTTACCCTTTCCTTCCTTGTCTCCCTTAGGTTCCTTTTTCTTTGGCCTTCCTCTTACAAACAAGGCATCTTGGGATCCCTCTTTAGACTTCCACCTCACCTCCTTTGATAGGAGAGTAGGAATTATATTGTCCATTTTCAAATTTGCACCACTACCACTGATAACAACAATTAGATTTTCCCAAGACTCTGGTAAAGAACAAAGTAACGAAATGCATTTATCTTCATCTTCTAGCTTTACATCTACAAATGCTATTTGACTTAGAATCAAATATAAAGAATTTAAATGATGTGCAATAGAATCACCATCTTTCATCTTTAAAGAATATAACTGTCTTTTCAGATACAACTTATTAGTAAGAATTTTGGTTTGATAAATATCACCTATCCTTTTCCACAATTTATAAGCAATAGTTTCATCTGAAACATTCAAGAGAACAACATCAGCAAGAAATAATCTTGTGGTTCCTCTTGCCTTCTTATCAAGCTTAGCCCAATCCTCATCTAACATAGATGAAGGTGTCTTTTTATCATTACAAACAACTAACCATTGATCTCTCTCTTCAAGGAGATCCTCCATTTTTATTTTTCACATCTCATAACTAGATCCATTGAATCTCTCAATATCTAGATGAGAAGTAGAAGTCATTGCAACACACTTCTTTTACAAATCTGCAATAAAACAATAGTAAAATCTCCCACTACAACCAAAAACCCTTCAAACTTTTAAGAGAAAGGCATCTCAAACTCTAACTAACCATTAGCTCTGGTACCACTTGTTGAAAAATGAAGGTAAATTTGTAGCTTAAAAACTTGTACAACTATTATATTGTAGATCTAATTAAGTATTCTTTGTCACAATTAATAGTGCATGATTAATCTGTTTAGATCAATTCTTTCTCAAAGCTTATTCCTTTTTAATCAATTTTATCTTTTATAGAACTAGACAGAAGATTGTAGAATAATTGTAGACAAATGATAGAAGTGACACAACATCTATGTGGAGAAACCCTTTCTGGAAGAAACTCCACCAAAACCAATATTACTTGTATTATTTAATCTCAAAATAAGACTACAATAACACTGTATCAATCCTCGATTGATATGTTTCTTTTCTCTTGAACAATGCTTCTTCACAACCTGCAATAAACTCATATGAAACTCTCTACAACTTGCTGCAATAAATAGGCAATTATGAGCTTTGTAAACTCCTAAGAGTTGACAATTACAAAGCATTAAATCCTCTCTCAAAAACCTATGCCTAAAATTTCCAAGTAGATTTCCACCTCCTAAACAAGAGTCAAACCAAAGTCTTCCTCAAATTTGGCACCCCAAACTATCCACTTAATTGAACTCTGGTCTCAAAGATATCTTGGAAGCATCTCCTCAAAGTTGGCGTCCAAGAATGGGCCCACTTAACTAAACCTTGTAAATATCTTCTCATGCAAAAGGTGTTAACTGAAAGATGCCAACTTGGGCACCCAAGGTGGGTCCAAGTAAATTTGAGTTAACTGAAACATATCTCTCCATCAATTTATGCAAACAATGTGCATGCTTGATCACCTCCACTTAACTGAAAGTATCCACCTACTATATGTCATGCAACTGAAGTTATTAGCCATGCAACTCAAGTCAACTAACATGCAACTCAAGTCAACTACATGCAACTCAAAGTAATTGTATGCAACTCAAGTTAACTAGCATGCAACTCAAAGTAGCTGCATGCAACTCAAGTTAACTAGCATGCAACTCAGAATAACTACATGCAACTTAAGATAACTGAACTGAACTGAATTGAACTAATACTAAACTGATAGTGTCACTCCACTCTTGTAAATATCAATCCCTATTTTGTAGGAACAATACATGCATTATTGAAGTGCTATCAAAACCTCCAAACAATTAACTAAAGGATGGTGGGTTCCACCTTCCATGTGGGTGCCCCATGTGCTCCTATTATTTAGAAACTAAAAATGGATGCCCTCACATGTTCCTATTATTTAGGAATAATTACAAATGACAATTTACATGCTCATTTCCTTTGAATTTAATCTCTTTCTAATCTTAGTGTTGAGGAACACTTTCCAAGGACTTAGGAGATACATGAAATATGTTTAGGATTGAAATTAAATGGCATCCTATTTCCAACATTGATCACACTCTACCAACAAGTCTCAAAGCCCTAAGATTAATTCATACTATAAATAATACTCCCATAGAAACTTAGAATTATATAGGGCCAAAAATACTCTTCTTCAAATGGATTAACCAAGCTAACAAACTAGCTTTGATACCAATTGTAGAAAAAATATATTAATCTAAACAAGAGAATAGTTGTATATGAAAATAAAATTAACACATTTCAATAGAGAAATACATAGAACATAGGATTAATGTGAAAATAAAATTGAAGAGAAAAATATACAAACAATGTAAGAGTAGGTATAGAACACTCTATACCATGCAAGATTTGGTTGAAGATTATAGCCACCTAATATCTAGGAACTTCATGAAAGCACAAGAGAGATCAACTATGAAAGAATAATTCTATTCTCTCAAAGGATGTAAATGATAGAAAATTTTCTATCAATTATGTGATTTACATATGAGATCGCCTAGTGATATAGCCAAGGTGAGACATAGGATTAACAATATTATGACAAGTGTCTTAATCCTATGACATGGTACAACTTATCATAACTACCTAGGACACAAGTATTAAAATTCAAAAGATAAGATAAGATCTAATTACAACTAACGCCTTCTAGAAATATTCCCTCCTAGAACCGAAGTGGACTTAACATGTAAATATGACATACTAATGAATAAATAGGTAAAACACCTATCTACACCAACACCCCCCTTTAAGTGCAACTTAGGGAGTGGCTATATGAAAATGACACAAAGAAGGGTGTCGGCTATGAGGCCATTTTAGATACCCATGTACAAATGCAAATACAATCTCTCACACATGAAGAAAAGCAGAAAACCCATTGGGACAAAACTCCTTTCCAAAAAAGAGATGAAAACAAAATACTCTCGATGATGAATGAGAAGGAAAAAACCCATACAAGGAAAAATACCACCCCATAAGAGAGAAGAAGAGTGACCATGCAGTCCCCCCCTCAATGTTGAGTCTCCTACAATCATGGTAGAATCTCAACATTGAATGTTGAAGATGATCCAAGTGCATTGAACAATGTTCTTCCCCTTAGGAAGAAACAAAACCAAGATTATAAGTAGGATGTCTTCCCATTCCTGAAAGAAATATTTGGGAAGATGGATGATGTGTGATATCTCTGAAGAATTCTCAAGTGTCTCCATATCGATACCAAAAAATGTCACTCCAAACAGGTGTTCTAGGCCACACTATCGAAGATGAAAATCCATAATATCCTAGAAAATATTATAGAACATAATACAAAGAGAAGGATACCTCCTCTAAAGACAAAGAAGCCTCCTCCAAATTTTTTCCAAAATAATCCACATTCACGTCAAATTATAAAGAATGATCATGTAGAGAATGAACAAGATGGTCAGATATTTCACTCACAAAAACTAAATAAGGATCATCTCCATCAAAGAGAAGATGAATGCAATCAATAATGTCTCTCAAATAAAAATGTGAGACTCACAAAATAAACCAACAATGTCTATCAAGTACTCATCCCAAGTAGCCATATTTGGAAGATGATGAATGCCCTATTGCACTAAATCACAAGGAACCAAAATTGTAGAATCACAAGCATCCTCAGCTACAATAGTAGATGAAGGATATGGAATATTAGCACATGTCAATAGATCCGGAGTAGATGAAACAATAACAAGATTCAAATGACCATATTGAATATCCTCAAAAATATCCACACTAGATGCCTCAATATGAACATTTGTCAAATCAATAGGAGAAAAATGTGAGAAGGTGTAGACTTGAGATTGGTGATCAACCTCCCTGACTGCAACTATATCTCTGCTATACGAATCTGGTGTGAACTCAACACTCTTTCCTATTCCACCATGTGTGGTCTATAGATAGAAAGGATATTGGTTGAAAATGAAGGCACATAGAAAATCATTAAATGCTCCATCATCCATGTCAACAGATCCCTTCCCACAAAAACACATATATGTGTTGTTATCCATTAGGATGTGTGGTGATGAACAAGTCTCAAATGAAGAGAATATACTCTTTGATGAATCCATGTGATGTGAGGCTCCTAAATCGAGTATCCACCTCTATAACCTAGAAGTTGCAATTGCAACAAGTTCTTGCCCCTTACCCTTATGTCTATTGGATTTTGATGAAGAAGAATAAGATGAACTTTTTGATGAAGTAAAATTAATTTGATGCTTCTTAAGAAGGTGCTTCAACTCATTAATTTATTTTGAATAACATTGATGTTCATCGTGCATTATTTTCTTGCAAAATACACATACAAGATTCTCCTTCTTAGATGATTCCCCTTTAGAGGGAGAGGATCCATATTCTTTATGTGGCTTATTATTTTTCTTCTTTTGCTTCTTATCAAGATTCCTTGATTCTTTCTATACCTTAGAATCACTAGCCAACAATGCTTATGACTTGGAATACTTGATTAGACCCATATTAGTTAAATTAGCTTCCTCTTGGATTAGGATATTTGTAAACTCATCAAACTTAGGATCAACATATGATGTTCCCATAGAAATTTGATGGGTATGAAGAAACAAACAATGAATACTCAAGAACCAAGCTTGGATAACACATTCAAAATCAATTGTAAATCCTCTTTATCAATAATGCAATCTTTTAGTTGTGTTCTTAGTTGTTTAGTCTTTGAGGTGTAATCTTCGATGTGGTCAAAAAAATTTGGATCAAGATTCATCAAATCATTTTCAATATGATATGCCCTAATCTCATCAATTTTACCATACAATTTCTCAAAATTCTCCCAAGCCTCTTTAGGTGTTTTGTATGATTCAACAAGAAATTGTAAATCAAATGAGACTAATGAATGTATGCATCCAAGTGTTCTCTCATGATCAAGCTCCCATTTTACCAATTATTTAGCATTAGTAGGTTGAGGAATAGTTTCCTTTAGATAGCCAAGACAACCCTTCCCCATAAGATAATTCCATACTGATTTTCTCCATATAGCATAATTATATGGAGTTAGGAGTTCAATTTGAGATTTCCCCATTGCAAGAACACACAATAAGAAAAATAAAGAAATCAACCATTGCAAGATTACCCCTCCCCCCCCCCCAAAAAACCACTCAATCAAGAAACCCCCCAAGAAAGATATGGTTTGTGGTACTTATAATGAAGTGGACTTGATCTTAGTGCTTACAAATGTTGAATTTGGACACAAGATCAAAGTAAAAGTTTTACACAAAAGGGGATAAATCTAATTACACCACTATAAAGTACACAAAAAAATATGCACTTTCAAAAAAAAAATTACCCAAAAATGTTATTGTAGGAGCAAGAATGAAGCCTCAAAAGTTCCCAAATGAGAACAACTCATAACTACCTATGAGAATCTACAATTTCTAGGAAAACCAAGCACCAAAAACAAAAACCAATTCCACCACTATAAAGAGCATGAAATTCTACCCCAAATCAAAAGAAAAGGTTGGAAAAGGTAGTTTGGATGACCAAGTTATGGTTGATTAAAAATTTCCCTTAAAAAACAAAATACAAATGGTGAAGAGGCAAAAAATCTTTAAGGAACATCATGAAAGTCGACCTATGATGGCTACTCAATTGTTAAATTTGATGGCTGACTAGCCATCATAGGTTGGCGTGGGTCTGAAACATCAAGAATCTTTCAAGAATATTTTTTCTATTGAAATATGTTGTAGGATGATGAAATATTCTCTATTTGTACGCCACTGTCAGAATGCACATGGGAATATTTAGTTTATGGAATATTTTGCAACTAGAAAAATATATTGGCAACCATTGGGTGGTTAGGTGTAGGTGGAAGGGAAATGCTGAATAAAATGGCACCACATATTGCTATGACCTGGCATGTCTAGCCTACGACTGCAGACTATATGTTTGCGAATTTAAAAAAAAAAATTCTAAAAATTGTTTTTTTTCTTTTAAAAATTGAAATTTTACTAATTGAAATTTTTGTAGACCCATGTCGAAATATATATTTTTTACACTTGCAATTGTGACAGTCGTACAACCGTCTGAACAACAAAGGAGGGCAAATTTTTTTCTCAAGCCTTGAGTGAAGTGCTCATATTTTAGCGAATTGGCAGTCGATCTTAGGATTTTTGGGCCTCTTGAATGCAATGAATAACTCGATTTTGATCCAAAATGCTCCAAAAATGTAGCTACCTCTTGGATCTAATAACCACTCTTCAGTTTCAAACCCTCATAGATTTGGCCTTAGATATTTGATTTTGATGAAACAAAAGGAAAAACCGACTTTCTCAAAACCTTTGATCTCAATGGTGAGCTCATATTTACACCAAAAATATTTGATTTAAACCTATAATACAAATACATAAAGAGGAGACACCCAAATCTAGTTTTTCTTTCAAGCTTTTATGATTCTTCAAATCATCATTTGATGCAAGAAAAGAGCATACTCAACTTTTTAAGATTTACCCAGATTTGTAATCTAGACCTCTTAATAAAGACTAACAAGAGGGAATCACACAAGCTCTAATACCACGTAAGAGTAGGTATAGAATACTCTACACCATGCAAAATTTTGTTGAAGATTATAGCCATCCAAGATCTAGGAACTTCATGAAAACACAAGAGAGATCAACTATGAAAGAATTATTCTATTCTATCAAAGGATGCAAATGATAGAAAATGTTAGATATTAATTATGTGATTTACATATGAGACCACTTGGTTATATAGCCAAGGTGAGACATAAGACTAAATAGGATTATGACAAGTGTCTTAATCCTATGACATGAGATAACTTGTCATAACTACTTAGGACACAAGTATTAAAAGTAAAAAGATAATATAATATCTAATGACAACTAACACCTTCTAGAAAGATTCCCTCCTAGGACCTAAGTGGACTTAACATGTAAATAGGACCTACTAATGACTAGATAGGTAATGTAGACACTCGAAATATCCCAATTGATATCATGCACTTGATCCTAATTAACTAACACCAATTCTTCCTTAATCACTTCCACACGAACCAATTAATCGAATTCATTAAATTTCCTCCTTAAGTAAGATAATACACTTTATCAAATTATTTCATCATATTCTAATGTTCTTCCTTTAATTAAATAAATCAATTTATTTAATTAAAATCCTAAATGTTTAACATCCTCTCATTTGATTTAAATAAAACCAAACATTTAAATCAAGTGTAATAAATCAATTAATTTCATTCAAGTTAATTAATTAAATCCTAACACTAATCCCCCATTCCTCCAGCTTTTAACTCCACCCTAGGGTAAGTCAACCTTGGTCAGCTAACCAAGTTGGGCATGTAAATGAATTTATTTGATTTACTAATTACTCTATTTTCATTCAAAATGGCATATTCTTGTAATATTCCACCCACTTTACTTTTCCCTCCCAAAGAAATTTTGTCCTCTTTTTTTAGCCACCTTGGCATTACTCTTACACCTCCTCTTACACAAGCCACATCTTGGAATTCATTACTCTTACACATCCCATCTCCTCTAAGATTCATTAGCATGTTGACAAGTGGCACCATGCCATCAATCCAAATTTTAATCCCACATTCTCCCCATTCTTCACTCTTCAACCCTTCTTCCTTATAAATAGAGGCCTTCTCTATTGAAAGAGGATCCACAATATCATGCAAGATTACTATCCACAATATCATCCACAAGTTAGATTATCATAGGCATATAATTCATCAGCCATAGCTAGTTTATTGACATTTTGCATCAAGAATCACACATTTCATCCAAAGCTTATCAAGGAATTGAGAAAGAGCTTCTTTCCACATCAAAGGAGAACCAATCCCCCTATGGGATGCTAGTTTGAGCATTAGAATAGTGGTTCATTAGTAATTTATTTGATATTTTGCTTTGTTTTCATGTTCTTATGTTTAAAGAATTTCATAGGGAATGCTTACTTTCTACTTGTTTATGGACTAATGATTGCTTGTGTGTTCATGTTTGATCAGGTCTAGGAAAGGCATTCACATTTTGGCACTAGAAGGAGAGCACAAATCTTGAAATTAACACGTTTTTTTCTCCATTTCCATCAGTTTTTCTCTTTTCTATCTTTCCAAGGCACATTGATGCTAAAAAGACAAACAACGATGCAAATGTGGTCTATGTTTTCCATAGAGCAATGCTGAATTTAACAAAGCGACATTGAAATCCTCAAATAGTGACATAACTATAAATAAAAACGCTAAAAGTCTTAAATAGCGACGCTGAAAGTCTTAAATAATGACGTCAATCATGTTCAAATGGCAACACTATTTTTTTTTTCTTTTATAGTCAATTTTTAAATGGCTATATCTTGGTCATTCAAAGGTCTTTTTCGAAGATTTTTTTTCGAAATGGGGTAGAATTTCATAATCTATGCAATGGTGTAGGTGTTTCTCAATTTTTGTAGAGTTAAAATTTAAAATTTTACACCTAAAGTCAAATCACATTGTAACTCGGTCTAAGTTTTAGGGTTTTTATGCTTAATCATTCATCTAACCCTCATATCTTCTTGTTTCTTGATCTCATCTAACATTTTGAGCATTGATTGCAGATTTTAAGAAGAACATGGAGCATTGAAGTGAAAGAAAAAGTATTTGATATCCATTGTAATAGTTTTTTCAAACACTCATGGGAAAATAACCCATCATATGTTATTTTCATTCATTCTTTAGGACCGACTAGCATTACTTTAGGCTTAAAATTAACCATCTACACAAGCTTTGTCAAAGTTGGATTAAAAAGAATATTAGAAACTCACTAGATTTGATTTTGGGTTTTAAAAATTGGACAAACAACTTCACATTTGGTTTTGGTGCTTAAAAAGAACTCATCATTTCCTTGGAGGATTTAAAACGAACTTGTGTTTGCTTTGATTTGTAATCTTTTTTGCAATTAGTGTCATTAAAATGCGTATGCACTTCTCTCGTGCTTCACAACAATCCTGAGAATCAAAATCATCCTAGTGACATTGATTGCCTAAAAAATTACCTATACACTTCAAGTTTTGGTTTAAAATTGAACAATCATGCGAGTGTGAAAAAAAGGCATTATGTGTGCTCCCTTCTAGAGCTTTACGTAATCTAGGTGGTCGAACTACAAATGTAATTCTTCGCTATTGTTTACCTTTAGACGGATTGCCTTGGTGGGAAAAAGTACTCACCCCAAGGCAATGACTCAAACCGGTAATGAGCTAAATGCCAAGCTACTCCCAACTGGTATATAAATTCAAATGTTGAGGAAACTCATCATTACAGGCACTCCTATGGACAATTAGGTGATACTATTTATATGGGTTGATCTTTCATCTCATGTGGTCATCTAAACGGGTGCCTTGATTACAAACCAATCTCTATAAAAGCCAAAATCCCTAACTATTTGTTGGTGTTAGGAGGTCGGACCTCTGAAGTCATCCCACATACTTACGATTCTTAGTAGAGATGAAGAGTTTGTCATGGGAGATTCATGAGAACTCAAATCTTGGTTGATCCATAGAAGTGAGTGTCATGGAGGGGAGCCAATGTGGTCAATCTTCTAATCATCTTCTCTGAATAAGTGCAGCTAGAGAAATCCAAGTGGAAACTCAACAAATATTGTCTTTTCTATCCTAGGGTTGTGCATTATTTCAGATATCTCAATTTTCTTTCTCTGAAATCAACATAGGAAACTATTGCCTTAATTCTCTCGATTTCCATATAATGGACCTTGTGGGATGAAAATAAATTGAGACGTAGACATTCAGTTTGAAACTTAAGCAAGAGGTGTGGATGTGGTAAAATAAATTCATTAACCAAGATTAAATCATTTGAACCCCACACATGTGCTTGTGATCTTTTGTCTTATGGTCTTCCAAGAAAAACATTGGTCTTTTGGTTTGAACTACTCTTATGGAAAAGCATGTTCTTCACTATCTTGGTCTTGTAAACAAAGTCCCTCTTAGGTTCATTTAGGATCAAATAAAACACTTCATCCATCGCAAACATTTATCATGTCCATCCCACAAACAAATTTAGAGCTTTATAAACACCATTATCTAGACTTGGGTACACCATTAAACCAAATCAAAATCACTTTGTCTAGTTAGGAGTGTAAGAATGCATCCTTTCTCATACCTCTAGTTAAATTAACAACCCTTTGAACAAGTTCATCCTAAGGTCACATCCAACATCTTGGGATCTACAAATTTATTATCCAAATAAAACCAATCAAAATCAAATCCTAAAGTCTAGCATTGATCCAAAATTCCTAAAAGTTCAAACACCCATATCATTCACCCCTTTCATCCTTCATCTCATCATTGGTCCTAAACACCTTAGAGGTTCACATTTTCAACAAGGTCAAAACACAAGAAAAACATGGAATATAAACTCGATTCATACATCATGAGTAATCCAAGTAAACCAAACTATCAAGACCTTACAATACCAATTGATTATCAAACTCACATTTATACAATCCATACATGAGATCATTATCTCCTACAAATCTATCAACCAAACAATCAATGGATGAGTCTTATTCCAAACAACGTTATTCCACCAAATCCATACATGCAAATGTGACTATACCAAATACAAGCTTACCAAACATGAACATATCAAATCTACACTTGGTGAAATTTTGGATAGATATATTTGTGAATCACACCAATGTTGTTCAATGTCCAAACAATATGTTAGCAACTCCATGTATTGATCTGAGTCAAGGTAACACCATGAAAAATCAAGGTTACCTAAATCAAAGCAATGTGTTTCCCAACCACATAAAATTTCCATGTCAACCTATAATACAAAATCTAAACATCATCCCAAATTAAAACATTGTTCAAAATCAATTTGTCCATGATCCCATGCAAACACCACAAGTATACATTCCAAATATGCTTGCTCAAGAACCAAGTTAACTATATCAAGGATATCAAGATCAAAATCAAGATCAAATTTTTTGAAATCAAATTTATATACTTAGGAAATTAATTGATTCATATCACCAAGAGACATCTCCACCGTAAAATCTACACACTGCAAAAGGACTATCTCATCAAAACATTGAGTTGTCTCAATAACCACATCAAGAACATCTCCAATGTCAAGAGGTTGGATATCAAGATCAACAACATCAACAATAAACCCAATAACCACATCTCCAAGATCAATCACAACAAGAATCACCTCAACAAACATAAATCTCACAAGATCACGAACGTGAATACACTCCTTTTTGAGAGCCAATCGAATCAATGTTAAGAAAGATAGTTAATGAAAAACTCATCACTCTTGCAAAGATAAGTGCTTTCAACTCTGTCCTAAACTTCCCTTGGAATAGGGGTGGATTTTATTGTGAGTATCATAGAGAAAATCTTCATAAAACATCAAATTGTATTCAACTCAAAAATCTCATCCAATACCTTATTGATCAAAAAATAATAAACATTGAGGACAATGATCAAGATTCAACCACTAGTGATAACTGTGACAATCTCTCCACCACAATTGTTGAGGATAGTAATCAAGATCTACCCATCAATGAGCACCTTCAAGATGTTTCTACCTCATCCAACGATCAAATCAACATATATCAAGAGTCACTTTTCAATCATGATCAAAATCCACCAACAATACCCGACAATGATCCAATTCAAGAAATGTCAGCATCATTGGATCCTATGGTTGAAAATGTTGAAAATCTCTCCACCATAATTTTTAAAAACAATGATCAAAATCTATCCATCAATGAGCACCTTGAAATTTTTTTTACCCCATCCAATGATCAAATCAACATGTATCAAGAGTCACTTTTCGATCATGATCAAAATTCATCAACAATACCCCACAATGATCTTTTTCAAGGAGTGTTAGAATTATTTGATCCTATTGACATAATCCAAGATCCATCCAACAATGATCATGTTGAAAATGTATCTACATCACCTAATGAGTTAGAGGACATATCTCAAGAATTCATTCCAAAGCATGACCAACATCTTTCATCAAAGTCTAGCAATGGTCCTTTCCAAGACATATTGACATCCTTTGACCTCATGGTTGTAGATATTGAAGGAATCCTCAACTCAACACTTGATCCAAACCCACTCAAAGCTCAAGAGGATATTGAGCCACTTCCCATACCTAATAAAGATATCCAAGAAATTGACCCATGTCAATAACTTGATCCAAAGTATGTTGAAAGCAATTTCGAAATCAGTCAAGATTAAGAATTTGTATCTCCACAATACTAAAATGATCTAATGGGAACTTTACTATCTATACAATATATCACAAATGATGATCATATCTATATAGCACATACTCCTTCATCTAACCATGAGATTATTTCTTTGGATGGACATGTATATGATCTTCATTCAAAATAAGAGTCTCATACTCTTGATATCATTACCAAGGAACAAGAGTCCTCTAATCTTAACATTTGTACACACGTTCAATATATAGAAACATCTAGAGACATTATAAATGGGTCATGAAGAAGGTTTCTATAAAATTTATGAATCAGAAACATCTTATGAAGGCATATCAAAAATGAATCATGAGGAAGAATTTTATGTGGACAATGAATCATCAACACCTCTTGAAGAAGCATTAAGATCTGATATTTCACAAGATCAAGCCAAAAATATTAATCAGGAATTTATCCCACATATGGAGGATCCTATCACTTATAAACTTGGATCACTTAATTTTTTAGGGCAAGTTATCTTATCAACGAAGAGTTTGTTGCCTTTGAAGATCCACAATAGATCAGAGAAGGGTTAGCACCTTGTTTCCAAGGTAAATCATATCCTATTGCAAATAAAAAATTTCAACAGATGAATTATCAAGGAAGAGGATTAGGCCTACATGAACAGGGTATCCTAGAGCCAATCCAGATTACTGGCAATCCTAAGCATCAAGGTCTTGGTTATTCAACAATTAAGGGATCTAAACATATCAGTGATACCTTTGTAATACTAGGGGAAATTTTATCTAACACAAGCATCAACATAAGGAGCACGGAGAATCCTTATGATAAAACCAATGGCAATACTACAACCAACCATGTCATAAATCTTCATCCACCCATCACCCCATCCATGAATTGGGACCAACATCAAAAGAAATATTTCAATCAAAGAACAAAGAACATTATCAAATCAAAAGAAGTAGTGAAGCATGAAGGACAAATCAAATACAAGTGGATACCAAAGAATACAAAGAATGATTATCCCTATCAAACTCCATTAGCCAAAGAAACTATCAGGGAAAATAAACAAGGGAAAAGTATCCATCAAAGATGTCCACAAAGGAAAAAGTAGGCTTCTCAAGAAACGTATGAAGTATATCAAGTTGTTGGTCCTAATTCCACTAACACTTTTGTATCCACCCATCATTTCTCATCTTCCCAAGTTTGGAGAGTCAAAGATTCCAAACTGTCAACCAATCCATCTTCTTTTCCTAAACACACTCCACCATGCACGCCTCCACACATGATATCTAATTCTCAAATTTACCACGTATTGGCAACAACCCTTCATCATAAGGATTCAGAAGGCATTCTATTGCGATGTGCGCATAGAGACAGAGTTAACTCTAGTATCAAAAAAGTAGATCAGGAATCTCAAAAGTTTCATTCAAGTGCACGTATCTTAGCAAAACAACTTCTTCAAGCAGGATATTAGTGGTACATTATGACAAAGGCATCTACATCAACACCACCAGGTGATTCAATATGTGCTTAAAATATTTTCAGCAAACAATCTAAAAAAGAAAAATCATGAAAATAGAAAAAATAAATCGTCCTCCAGTGAAAACCACTATGGTGGCACTTTGGACAAGTACCATGATGAAAACCTGGAAAAAAAGTGTCATGTGTAGAATCAAGCATCTACATATGCCATTTCAAGAGAAATCATCTTATCACATCCATAATAAAGCCAACATTCCATCCATCTTATCCATAATAAATTCATTCATCCATGAACCAATCCATCTTCCACATTATCTTGATCTTGATAAAATTTTGGTGTACACTTTACACTTGCTTATGACATGGGTCATTTTCATTGATCCTATCCTACCCAATATTATCTAAGCCATGAAGAACTATACAAATGAGCATCCTCTATTCAAACACCTTATCTTATCACAAGATAATAGTTGGCATCCTTTGTGTGCTTACCATATCTATCCATCCATACATCTATCCAAGAATCCACCCATGGCATTCCATACATTGCTAGACACTAGGGGAAAATATTTACATCTTGCTTTGGGAATAATTCTTGATCTATATCTTTCAGCTTATGTGGTGATCTGAACATTGGCAAACATAAAATCAATTTGGTCAAGCATTTTTGAGCCAAAATCCAAATAAAAAACCCATGGCATATTTTTGATGAGAAGATATTCCTTATCAAGCTTTGTCTTCCATCGAACATCAATCCAATTAATCAATACCAGTCACATCTAAGTAGCACTTCAGTATCACATCAAATCATCAAAACAATTTTATTCCAAATCAAGCTTCAAAATCCTAATCAATCAAACCCAACCAATCCATCATCATCTCGGGATATCCTTCGCAATCCTCATGTTGCTTAACACTATCCTTGCATTGTTGTGTATCCTTAATGATGTCATTATCATAAATCCATCAATTTGATTAATCAAACCTAGCTTGGTTTTCAACAAAATCCCAAAACAAAGCACTAATATCATCACATATTCATATCCAAATTGTCAAATTCATGTAAAAATCTAAGAACATCCAAAACATGTCAAAATCCCAAAATAGGTCAAAAAGTTAGAAAACATCAAAAACATGGTATTCAAACTACATCATCTCTAAGCTTAAATGTAGGAAAGGCCATTAGTGATGGGCCCCAAGACACAAAATCCAAAAACATTCATAAATCTTAGAAAACACCAAAAACATTGAAAAATTAAAAAAATATATATTTTTTAAAACATCTCGAAAAACCCAAAACAACCTCGAAACATTAAAAAATACCAAAAACATTCAAAAAACCCAAAAAATCATCCATCCCATTTTTCTTTCACTTGCAATAAACTTCCACTCACAATAAATCGATTGTCACCTTCACCCTTTGGCAATGCAATCAAAAACAAGTATAGAAAATTGAAAGTGTGAACTCCAACGTCGGGATCTCAAGTCTAGGTCAGTAGGTAAACGAGTTGGTCAACTCTTCATATCAATAGCCTCTCATCTAGTTAATCCCAAAATCATCTGATAACATCATGTCCTAGGATGCATCCTTCCTACAATCTTCCTACAATAGACATCAACATCAGACATCACCGTAGTTTAGTCTTGGCTAGCGGTATGAAGAACATTAGCTTGTTTGTTTACTTGATCTTTGTCTTGATGATTTATCTTATTGCACTCATTCCAATTATCTCTCGATGATGTCTATCAAAATAATTTAGAGAGAAAGGAATGAGGCATTGATTTTATCTTTCGTTTGCTATGCTTGTTGGATATTTTTGTAATATAACCTTGGTGAATACTTGCTTTATTAGGTGTATATGGAAGGTGTTTTGGATAGCTTGTTGACTATTACACTAGGAGGTTATGTCATTATGTGTCTTGGTCTGATATGTTCGAAACTTCTGAAGTACATCCTAGTAAGGTTTTTGTATGTCAAGTGTGAACAAGGATACTCCTATATGTTTGTCGAGTCAAAGTCCATCTCACTTGATACAATGCCATCCTGGTTGTCTATACCTTGATGCATCATATCTATGTGTGCTATCAAACATAAGGAAAGTAAGCTCTTTACATCTCCAATCCCTAGATAAGCAATACATCATCATCATTCATCATCATATCTAACAAAGTCTCAACCGATCATAGACTTGTTGGATCCTTTTTCATCATCTTATTTCTTCTATCCTCTTTCACGCTAACATGATATCATGTCATCCACAAACCATATGCATCCTGTATATTCATACATATCATCATAATAGGTAAACGCCATCCATCTCACATGCATTGCATCGTCATTTACGATGTTTAGGATAATATAGATTTTTTATTCTCAGCATCTTAATTCATCTCATTTCAATCATCATTATCATATAGATCGATTAGTCTAACCTTCCATACATCCATGCTGAACCTCTTTGTCACAAGATCGGCCCTCAAATTGAACTTTTCACCCGATCTCTCGAGGGGGTAGTGTACTAGTGTACTTCTTTCCGTTGGGGCATCCAAAAAAATAAAATAAAAATTAAATTTTGATCTCGCTAGTAATATTCTTTGAACCAACGCAACAGGTACATTGCTTCAAAGAGGGGCAAAATGTAGACACTCAAAATATCTTGATTGATATCATGCACTTGATCTTGATTAACTAACACCAATTCTTCCTTAATCACTTCCACGATAACCAATTAATTGAATAATCTTTATTTAATTAATTGAATTCATTAAATTTCTTCCTTAAATTAGATAATACACTTTATCAGATTATTTCATCATATCCTAATGTTCTTCCTTTAATTAAATAAATCAATTTATTCAATTAAAATCCTAAAGTTCTAACATCCTCTCATTTGATTTAAGTAAACCCAAACATTTAAATCAAATGTAATAAATCAATTAATTTCATTCAAGTTAATTAATTCTAAATTAATTAATTCCTAACACTAATCCCCCATTCCTCCAACTTTTAACTCCACCCTAGGGTAGTTCAACCTTGGTCAACTAACCAAGTTGCACATGTAAATCAATTTATTTGATTTACTAATTACTCTATTTTCATTCAAAATGGCATATTCTTGGAATATTCCACCCACTTTACTTTTCCCTCCCAAAGAACTTTTGTCCTCTTTTTTGAGCCACCTTGGCATTAAAGACTCTTACACCTCCTCTTACACAAGTCACATCTTGGCATTCATTCCTCTTACACATCCCATCTCCTCTAAGATTCATAAGCATTTTGACAAGTGGCACCATGCCATTGGTCCAAATTTTAATCCCACATTCTCCCCATTCTTCACTCTTCAACCCTTCTTCCTTATAAATAGAGGCCCTCTCTATTGAAAGAGGATCCACTATCTCATGCAAGATTACTATCCACAATATCATCCACAAGTTAGATTATCATAGGCATAGAATTCATCATCCATAGCTAGGTTATTCACATTTTGCATCAAGAATCACACATTTCATCCAAAGCTTACCAAGGGATTAGGAAAAGGGCTTCTTTCACACCAAAGGAGCACCAATCCCCTTATGGGATGTTGGTTTGAGCATTAGAATAGTGGTTCATTAGTAATTTATTTGATATTTTGCTTCAATGTTTTCATGTTCTTATGTTTAAAGAATTTCATAGGGAATGCTTAGTTTCTACTTGTTTATGAACTAATGATTGCTTGTTTGTTCATGTTTGAGCAGGTCTAGGAAAAGAATTCACAGGTAAAACACCTATTTACACCAAAAGAAATATGGCTCACCTTTATATTCATATTTAAAAGATTACAGTACAAAAGAGAGTCCTCCTATGCTCTCAAAAGGATTTGTAACTCACTTCGTAGAGTAATTTTGGCAAAATTTACCATCTACAAGCAACTTATTCATTTCAACCTACCTCAAGTGTACTATATATAAACATTTTGTTGGTGTGAATTGGGTATATTACCTAACTGGTTCCCATTTAGGTCTTATTCACACTTGCATTGTTAAGTTTGTTTAGGACACTTTTAGGTTATTTATTTTTTGTGTCTTATGTAATATGATTGTGATAATTTTCATAATCTTAAGTTGTTCTATCTCCTCACTTTTCTTATATGAGCAAGGCTTCTCTTATACATTATGAATCATTGTATCATTTTGCATCCTATAATCAAGCAGTCATTCCTTTATACTTTCTTGTGGAATGCCATTTTTATTCTTGTAGGAGATCTAGGTTACTTGAGTCTATTGTGTGGCTTATACATGGTATCAAATCTCTTATGCATACAAGGGTCAACCCAAAAACTGGCATAGCAATTTTCTTAATTAATGTGCTCAACTAGGATTTCCCAAATCTGGTGCCTAAGATTTACAATAGATCTCAAAATGAACTTGAAAAAATTTTGTACACAAGATTTCATGTCATCGTGTGATCCACTTACATATATTAAATGCATTTTAAAATGTCACATATAGTAGATCTCTTAGAAAATATTAAGCAACCTAGAGTGTGGTGTCAAACCCAAGGTGAGCCACAACTTAACAAAAATATTCTTTTATGCAAGGTGCACAACACCTTTCTTAACACCTACACAACAACTCATATAATTATCATGATCAAATTGATCATTATCAAATAACATGTCAGTGTCTAATACACCTTCTCATCTCATGGTTTTTGAAGCTAGGAGAGAAAGTCCACTTTCTATACAAGCATAATTTTCTAACCCTACTCCTTTACTCCCTCTCTTCTATGATTAATGATAGTAATTTATTTAGTAAATGTAGTTGTCTTCATTTATACTTGCATGTCATAGCTTCTCATTGTATATGTGCTCTTCTTTTTACAAGTGATGAAGACTGTACATACATGGTGACACTTAGCCATATCCATTACTTTAAATATGGAGTTAGATATCCTTTCATGCCTAAATATTTACTATGCATGCATTCTTGTGAGTGCTACATACTTTGAGATACATTATCATTTTAGGATTCACTTGCATCTCAAAGTGGGTGTAAAATGTTATGGTGAGATTTGCATGCCCATGCCAATTCCCATTTAGTTTTATGTCCATTATGAGAGAATGGCTTAATGCAATTACAAATCAACAAATGACTCACTCTTGTACAAAGTTGGGTTCTTTCTCCCATTTCATTACTCACCCATTTACACACATTTCCATAGTCGTATCCATATCTTATGTGCATATGTGCATATTTCTATGCATTTCTCAGCTATTACACCTATTATTGCATCCATCCTTATGTATGCATTATCCACCTTCATTTTAGTAGTCTTCTATCTCAATTCAATCTTGCAAGCATGCAATTGATCTCACACCATTGGATCTATCCATTGATTTTATTAAAGTCAAATTCAAAATTTTGGCTTATGACTGCCCATTCATTTCCTACCTAGAGGCAACTAAACAAACATTTTCTCAATTTATTGTTATGTCCTTGTATTAAAGGCATTCAATTTTATCATGTTGTCAAAATCATATCATATTCAATAATTCAAAGTAATTATTTGTTTATCATTTTAGGAACACTTCAATTTGAGCACCTAAAAGGATTAAAATTTACATAATCATCGTTGGACATCTACATGTTTGAAGCTTGTTGTCTTTGATCATTTGTGCAACCATAAAGTCAATATTTTTTGGGGATGATCTAAGACAACATGTACTCGAGGAATCCAACCCCCTAAATATATTGTAATTGTCATCAACACTTTGAGCAAAATATTCAACAACTCCAATGAATTAGGAACGAAAAACACACATTATAGTGAATCAAATGTGTGGCTAGAGATTATATTTTTAATCTCAAAATTGACTCAAACCTGTAAGCTTAAACCTCCATAAAGTGCATAGAACATCTATATCTAAGACAAATTATAAATAAAGACTTGAAATTTTCAATCCTAGAATAATTAAAAGAATTATGATATTTAAACATATTTCTACTTCACAATTAAAATCCTTAACATAATATTTAATTATTCACATATTTATAATTAATTAATCTATAGATCAATTTATATTTTAATATACATCTTATTAAATTAACCTCATTTATATTTTATTTTTTTAAAACTTTGCAAATATCGTTGCAGTTAAACATCTAATTTAATTATTGAAACGAAATGTAAAGTTACATGATATTTATGTCGAAGACGTGTCCTATTTGAGATTCACGAGCTCACTTTCTCCATCAACAGTGGATATTTATGTCGAAGGTGTGTCCTATAATAATATATAGTATATAAATAATTGATTTTGATTTATATATATGGAAAATTTTATTATAGGTAAATAAAATTTCTCTATCTCTCTCTTCCTATCCCTATCTCTTCCTCTCTCTCCCTCTTCCCCTCTCTCCCTCTTCCCCTCTCTCCCTCACCCCTTGTCACTCCATCTATCCGTCTATCCATTTATATATCTATCTCCATCTATATCTCTATTTCCATAATAGAAATATTGAAAAATTTCTATTTATTTTGAATTTAATTTCTTTAATCTTCATTAACATTAATCAAATTATTTTTATCTTTTATTTTAATTTTAAATTTAGATTTAAATTTGAAATTTATTTTAATTATTTATAATTTTTAATGAAATTACAAATAATAATTAAAAATTATTAGAGTTAATTTAAATTCTAATTATTTGTTTTATTAAATTTTAATTATTTTAGAATAAATATATTTAGAAGTTTTATTTTAATTTGTATAATAAAATGAATCTCAAACTTAAAATCTAACTTCAAAATTATTTTAATTTTATGTATGCAAAAAAAGACCAAAATTTTCCTAATTGAACTTCCACACCTCTTTAGCGTACCCATTGCACACCAAGATGCGATTGCTAGTTATATCTCATCCTTCCCCATACCTACATGATACCTGAAATAATTTCCCTTTCATTATCCCACCTGCAGCTTTCCACAACTAACTTGTAATCCAATCCTTAAAGTTTTGCAAGAGAAAAGCATACCAATACAAGAATATAGGAAAGGGCCGCCATTTAGTACCTATCAACTTCCAATTCTAAGACCAAGAGAATCCACGTGTTTAACTTTAATTTGCTAAGCCCTGGGCTGATGTGGACTCCCATTCTAACTTACCATCGGGTGACGTGGATGCTCCTTAAAATAAGCCGTTGGTTCACACGGGATCGCTTGTAGCGTGACACGCAACAACCCAAACTTTTAGAAGCAACGTGTCATCAAGTGAATCTTGAAACTTGAAATAAAAGTTTCAAGCAAAAAGGTTAAAACTGATCGTTGAGTTGTCTCCATAATTTTTTATATTAAACAAAAGTAAATATGGCATATAAGGAAAACCATATCGAAAAAATAAAATGAGGCTTCTTTTAGTAAAAACTCTTTATGTTGATTATATAGAGTTAATTAGATTGTAATCGGTTAAATAATTGTGGGTATTTAGTTGTAAAATTAATAGGGGAGACATGTTCAATTGAAAGTAAATGAATGAAGCGAGCATTTCATATTCCTGGCCAAGCTTACAAAGGGTATTATTTAGTGGGGTTTGAGCAGTGGAAAGTAACGCTTTGGATTTTATGATATTTTTGTGGGTGTTTGAGGGTTTTGTCAAGTTCATTTAAAGAGGAGAATAGTCACAAGTGAAAAAAAGGTGAGCTTCAATTTTAGGACACAATGAAAATAGTGTTCAGGTTTGGCAGATTCAAAAGAAACAAATAAAGATATTGAAGAAATTAACCCAAAAGCATAGCAAATTAGACCGAGATAATTGGATCAGCGAAATACACAACCAACGATATTGAAACAATATAAAAGTTTCAGTGGGGTAAACAAGTTCAAAGGCCTGTGATGGGAATGATACCTCAAGGGGTTTTAAATCCCTTTTAACTTCTTGGTGCACTTCCTAGTAAGCCCATAAACTACTCTTTTGTACCCTAGTTCTAATGCTTATGCAGGAGCAAAAAATAACACATGAAGGCATGTGCACTAGGATACTGAGGGCATGTGCACTAGGGTATCCTCAAAATAAACTTGCAAACACAATGGAAACATGCATCTACATAAATGCCAAATAGTACAAGGGAATTATGAGGTGTAGGCAAACTCGAAAAGGGAAGCTTGCGAAGAAGGGAAAATTCAAAGTTATTTTACCGAAAATAGTGTGTAAGACCTTTGTAGACATGGCAAAAACCCAACAAGAACAAAAAGAGCAAAAACAAGGTAAAGGAAAGGAAAATGTGAGCTCAATGTCATATAGATCTATTTCACTAGATCTTCATGTAAGAAATTTATATTATGTAAAGTACGACAATCTTAAATTCAAAACTTCGGCAAAACTTTAAATAAGTTCATTTATATTCAAAATAAGTCGTCATCTCATTCATTTAGACATCAAAGAAACTAGTCGATTTCAAAATAACAACATAAAAGTCGATAAGATAAATTCATATACAATTCCAGTCTAAATACATACATGTGTCATATTACACAATTTCAATTAAAACACAATAGATGATAATAATATCAGTTACAATTCGAGACTTAGGCATTCAGTCACCTTAAGCTCTTCATTAAATATTTAAAAAATAAATAAAACATATAAGAATATGTCATTTGTTGATCTTCAATTCAATAGCTAGTCTTCAATAAGAAGATGAGAACAAGGATCAAGCGCTTTTTCCGCCCAACCTCAAAGCTGACGCTTCCCCAGAATTCCTTAATCATTCAAGAAATAACCGGCATTGCATGAATCGCTTAGCAAAAAGCAGTCTACAAGCAAGATGGAATCTGGTGCGTGCCTAATATAACTAGCAATACCACAAGCATTTTCTTTTTTTTTTCTAAATCATTTAAGAAACAAGCAAGTTCGATACTAGGATATGGCAGAAAATTCGATAATTCCATCTTTTTCAATGGTCCTTAAGTTACTTGGCCAAGTAAAATGTTATGCACGACAAATAAAGCAGTTTTGGAAAAGCAAAACTACACTCTCTAATAGCCCATATTCGGCACCCGTCCCGGAAGGTAACTTTCCCAAAAACATAACATGCACAGTCATTTATCAAGCATGCATGGTCTAACAGTCAAATACAATCTTTTAACAATAGTAAAAATGAAAACTCGTTTGAAGTGAAAACAGTTTAAAAAGTCGTTTCTTTTCATTGTTTGAATCCATAAAAATTAATATTTAAATTGTGTAAATTAAAAATCAAGAATTATGAAGGTGTATCTCCAGTATGCAAGTTAATTACATATAAAAAACAGTCATAAAAGAGCACACGTTCATTCGTTATTGTACTCATCTATTTAATACTGTTCAAGTTCGTTTTTGTTGTCTCTAAATAAATCGTATTTAAAATTTAAATGATTTAGTTTTTTTTTAACATACTTTCATAAAATAAATAAATAAATATTCAGCATATTTAAATAAACTCATTTTTATTTCTGTTTTGACTGTTGTGAGTTTCAATGGCTAAATTTAATGTTTACAAACTTATGTTTCGTCATAATGTTAAAATTTTTGGGAGACTATCAAATGGTTTTTAGTTTGAATTCTCTTCAATTCCAATTTCAAATAAGCTTTCTGTAAAAACAAAAGTAAATAAAGTTCTTTTCAAATCATTTTGAGTTTTTCCTAAGTTTGTAAAACCATTGTTTCTCATTATTTTCTCATTCAGATTTTTCCTACAATCTTTTCTATTTGAACTTGTTTGGTGGAGTTTTATTTTCCTAGTAATTCATAGTTTGTTGTTCAAGAAATTTACAAAAAATTCTAAGAAACATAATTACTTTTAAATAGTTTTGAAAAATCTATACAATAAATTAGCTATCTTATTCAAATTTACTCTATTCGTTTTTGTTTAAAAATCTCAAGATCCTACCTGATAAATTCTCAAATCTAGAAATGGATTGTGAATTTCCTCTGTTCTTTCTCTGAATCCTTTCCTCTGTTCTTTATTTTCTATTTTGTTTTGTATAAAAAAATTCTTCTTTCTGCTCCCACACTTCACTCTGTTGATTTCATTTTTGATCTCCTGCTGCCTATTTTCCACGCCTTCTATCCTTTCTCTCCTATGTTGTTCACCCTTCCACCTTATCTCTCTGTGGATTATCTACTATCTCCCTGTTGTCTTGGGCGCACTTTTCTTCTCGCTGCACTGCGCCCTCTTCTTCCTTCTCTGTGGCGCCTTCTCCTCTCCTTGGCATGCCTTTCTCCTCTGCCTTTATCTACACTGGTTTCCTGCACTTTCTTTTCCAGTCCCTACATCTTCTTTACCAATCCCTGCATGGATAATGGGAGACACGTGGCTGAGTGGGACATGAAATTCTCCCCTGCCTAGCCGCGTGTGGAGAGTGGCGGCTTGGGAAACTCCTGGGCAGCGCCCTGTTCTTTCCAAGCATTGGGTTCTCCTCTGGTTGCGTGTGGTGCATGGAAACCTTTTCCTGGCCGTGCACCCCCCCTTGATTTCCCCTTGGTGTATGGAGAGCATGGAGGTTCATGTGCATGACTTAGCAAACCCTGCGCACCTCCCAAACAGGTCACCTCCCTACCTTGCCAGATGCGTGGAAGAGTGGAGGATGGGGGAATGCGTGCCTCCTCAATGAATAGTTAGCCTCCTCTTCTTAAATTCAATCTGTCACTAATATTTTATATATTCAACATCCTCTGTGCCTGGTAAAAACTAAGACTTCTTCCCTGTATATATTTCTTTTTTTTCAAAATCTCGAAACCAATTTTCACCCAAAATATCCAATTTCGGAATTCTTTAGTATCTGATCCTTCTTCTCTCTTTCTCATGCATTCATTTAATCAAGAAATGAGATCCACTAAATATTGATTGATCTCCAGTTCAGAACTCAAACTCAAAGTCTCCAATTTTTTATTGCTTCAATTGCTTGAAGATATTTTTTTTCATCTTGTTAAACTGAAGTTTGATTTCAATTCCAAGTTTAATGTGTGCGTGGGTTTGTTTTCTAATTGTTTCCAATAACTCTATTTTAGGATTTTGTTCAATTTCAAATTCTAAATCTTTTCTCCTTTCATAATTTTCAAATGAAAATTAAAAACTATTAATTTTATAACACCTTATTGATTTCATTTTAATAAATTTTGAAATAAAAGTCTATTTCATTACATTTTAAAATGCAAGCATCAATATTTCAAACAATGATAAAATATCAACATATATAATTCAGTTATCTAAATAAGATCCATTTTCTCACAATTTAATGAAATCATCATTTAAAACAACATATATTTTTCCGTATTTTGGGAAAATCAATAGAACTATATTTTAAATTGCAAACATAGTAATCACAAAATGCATTAAAATATTATCTAAGTGAGTGTGTGATTCTATCTACTCATAAACTTCTATCGGCTAAATGACTCTACTTGATCGTTGTTCTCGCCTTCAATCACGTTCACCTGTTCCTGCGTTCACTTGCACTCGAGTTTTCATCAGCAATGACAAACCCCAAATTAAATATAAATACATTTCGAATCATTGTAATTGCATTTCAATTTCAATATCATTTCAATTTGAATTTAAATTTAACTTTCATTAAAATAATCATTTAACTTTAATTTAAATAGCGACATCATGATTACTAATTGCATTTAAATAATCAAATGAAATCTATATGTGACATCCTTCCCCTCTTGGAAGAGACATCGTCTCGATGTCTTATTAACCATTCAATAAACATAACATCATCATCAATAAAGCATACTATCTCACTCAGTAAACATAGTATCTCAATAGGTAAAACATAAGCATAAACAATAATAGTAGCATCCACGCTATCAAAGTCCACAACATGTGAATCAAAAACCAGAGTATCAAGTATGTTCGCATAAAACAAATGCTAATCTATGAAAGAAAATGAGAAAATTGATGGTCTATCATCTTAGAATCCTCCCAAGTAGCACTATCCTCAGTATACTGGTCCCATTGGACCTTGTACTGAGTACTATCTAGGTTAACGCTTGTCTATCAGCAACTGGATTAATGACTTCCAATACATCAAAGGGTCCCACCAATCTCGAAGCCAACTTTGATGATTTCCCAAATTATGTAAGATTTACAAAACAGTCATCCTATACAGTAATCTTGTCCTTTCTAGATTTGCTTCAAGTGTCCTTACTATCACATAGGGAAATTTCGTATGCTTCACACATACTTACTCTCCCAAGAGATTTATTCTATAAATACATCCAATACATAATAATAACTATACTTAGTGATCGGAATTCATTGGTCCATGCATTTATCCTTAGTATAACCCAAATGGAAGAGGAATGTCGATGTATTGTACACTACATCTTGGGTCCAATCCTTTCCTTTGAATTACACTATTAGACAACTCATAACCCGAGTCCATCCGCCACTTACACATTCATTATACTTACCATAAAGTACTTTACCTTATTTAATTGTCTATCTAAAGCATAGCCTTGCTCCTAGACACTTATCAATTTTAATACTGCTGCACACTTAAGCTTTTTTATCAATTAAGTTTCATTGATCACTTTGTTCTATTATTCCTTTTTAACATTTTATCAAGTCTATGATTATATCCAAGCCTTTTAAGCTTTATTAGAGTTTCCTTTCTTCCATAAAATAGTCCAAACGTCAATTTTAGAGTTACAATTCATTCAATATTTAGTCCACCATTTACTTATTTGATTAAAATAATATAAAGCACATTTATTCAAATGAATGTCTCATGGTATGATTTTGGTTTTTCACAACCCTATCATCATTTGCTAAACTGAAATAACCTTTCAGGTTTACTAAGCAACTACTTCCCACAATATATTAATTAGGACCATAATCTTATAAGTCGAGTTTCCAAGAACTGTTGGTTTCTTTGATGAGTCTATCCACTAGAAAATTATGTTAATCCTACTAATCAAAGATAGATCATTTTGTCTTGTGTTCTACCATTTTCCTTCTAGAATCTCAAGAGAGTTACATGTCCTACCAATGAAATTTTTGGTCTTCATTTCCTGGCATACTAGCCATTACCTTGCTATATTTTGTGCAGTTTCTTACTCTTTCTTCTTTCGGATAATAGTGGATCCTTATCTGACAATTCCTTTTGTCAATCTGATGTCCTAACCCTGAAATTATTTCCCTCATTCCATTCTCGAATCTCTCAAATTTTGGACACATAGGTTCTTTTCTATCCAACAATAGTCTATCCTTTGACTATGTGATAACCTATTTTGATCTTCCGCCACTATTATTCTTCTTGTAAATGGTTATAGGTTTTGCAAAGGTAATTCTCATTTATCTCAAGACATCCATACCTTGAATTTTCTTTTGTCCTTGAATTATTTTCAAAGATGCAATTCATCTTTTAGCTCAATCTAATTTCCTTGATTTAATCTGATACCAATTTTTGAATATTAATTCTTGTTCAATCACATTGATCTCCAAGTAATAAAAAAATTAATTGCATATCTAATCATCAAGCATAAATATTCAACTCCATGATTTCTTAATTGTATAGGAGAGTCTCAACTTCAATAAATCCATTTTGAGCACCAGTAACAATTCTGATGTTCTTCTTTGTAAGCTTTTCCAACATTTTTTTTTTGCTAAGTATAAATTCTATTATGTTTTGTCATGACAATAGATGCTTCTTCTGAAAAAATGTTTCTCTTTTAATATAAGAGCTACTTAAAGTAAAGTCTTGTCAATGATACGTCTTTCTTTAACTTACTAGGCATCCCTCCTATGCTTCTATCCTTGTAAGGTTTCATTAGCTCTAATGATATTCAATCACATGGGCAAATCTTAACCCAATATTCCCTTCCAATTCTCAGGATGAAATTCTTAATTGTTGACTAGTCCGATTGCTTATAGATTTCTCCACTTTATATGGCTATCCAAGACCCAATGTACAGTTCATTCAAGTTTAATTCCTACCTATAGGTATATAAAGAATAATCCAATATGTAATCCAACTTAATAGGTTTTAGTCTCATCATTAGATATTTCTCTTTATTGAATAAAATTCTTGTCCCACATAGGTTATCTTTAACCCAAGGTTCCATTTAAAATTAAGGTAGTGATTAAATGATTAAATCATTCTCATTAAGAGATTTTGGTGTGGTTCACCTAACGCCACATCTTACTTTATTTTTCACTTCATCTCAATGGCTTAAATAGCCAACCTTTTTCTCGTCCTTAGCTTTCTTGGCATAGTGAGCTTCAGTATCAAGTTGTTTCACGACATGAATATATTTCATATCAAAATAACATCGTTATTAAATTCTCTTTATAAAGTATATAGGAGTATATAGACACTTTCTTCCAATCACAAGGACCTCTAAGATCTTTCCTTGTCAATCCATAGACAATGATGTTCCTTATCATGATCCAGTTACTTGCCTATTCTTTTCTAAGGTATTGATAATAATATCCTTGATCTTTAGATCAAATAATCATAAGGTATACAGATCATAGTTCTTAACCTTTCCCTTTGTCATTTTTCCCTTATGGTCATAAAATGTATGCTTTAATTGTCCTTATGACTTGCAAAGAAGTCATAACCAAGTTTCGTTGGGTGGGGTACTTAGCTTGAGTCAATCCACTCTCTTCCTTCCACCCACTTAGTGTTTCCGCAACTTTCATTTTTCTCACGTTGAACGTTTTTAGTAATTTACTTGCTTCCTTGAAAAAGGTTTGTCATTCCTTCTTGTTGACTTTTCGTTGTTCTCTTTTATCTCATGGCATACCTTATTTACACTTTTCTCAAAGTTATATTTTTCATTGTTTTCTTTATGTCATAGATTCAACATATTGGATCATTCAGTAGGAGATCCAATGAATAATCAACAACTAATAATCTTCCATCTTCTTTCTAATATCCTTTTTTTTTCATACTTACTAACCACTTTTGTTGATGTACTTCTTAACTCAAAGTGTTGCTTTCCTTGCAACTTCTAGGGTCCTAACAAATAAAGCTATGTTGCATTCCTTTTTCCCTTTTGGGACCATTATTCATAAGTTGTTTGATTCCAAAAACTTCAATAACCTCATTGATTTCGACTGGAGGAACCTTGCTCATGTCATTGGCTATTTCTTCTGACTACTCTGGTCTTTTCTCAATTCCTCGGTTCTAACTCCTTTCTAAAAAGATCCTTTATTTTTACCCAAAAGTTTAAGTCATGAGTTCCCCAATCTTTGAGGATACCTCATTCGTTCATATCCTACTTTTGAACAATCTAAAATTATGTTGACTTTGCATATGTAGATTCGTAGTGATTACACTAATCCAACAGTTCCTGACTCTCTCTCAATTGTAGATTTCTACAGTTCAATTTATCTCATTCCTACTCATTCTCTTTTTCTTAGATCCATGTATGTACAGGTTATTCTTCCTAACCTTCCTACATACCTTGATTGCATAATCTTCCACAATCCTAGGTCTTATCATAAGTTGATGATTTAGGAATTCTGATTCCAGGGATGAATCTTTAACTAGCCCCAATTTCCCAAGTTACTAAGGCTTACATCTTCCTTTTTCACTTCCTTAAGTTCTTGTCTCTTGCCGTTCTCGCACAAGAACTTTTCAACCTTTATCTTCTGATAAGGTTTACGCATTATTGTGTAATGAGCTCATAGGTTGCAGTGCATAACCTGGTTGCTCTGATACCAAATGTAAAGTAGGACAATCTTAAATTCAAAACTTTGACAAAACTTTAAATAAGTTCATTTATATTCAAAATAAGTTGTCATCTCATTCATTTAGACATCAAAGAAACTAGTCGATTTCAAAACAACGACAAAAAGTCGATAAGATAAATTCATATACAATTCCAGTCTAAATACATACATGTGTCATATTACATAATTTCAATTAAAACATAATAGATGATAATAATATCAGTTACAATTCGAGACTTAGGCATTTAGTCGCCTTAAGCTCTTCATTACATATTTAAAGAATAAATAAAAAATATAAGAATATGCCATCCGTTGATCTTCAATCCAATAGCTAGTCTTCAATAAGAAGATGAGAACAAGGATAGGCGCTTTTTCCGCCCAACCTCGAAGCTTACACTTCCTCGGAATTCCTTAGTCATTCAAGAAATACCTGACCCTACATGAATCACTTAGCAAAAAGCAGTCTACAAACAAGATGGAATTTGGTGCGTGCCTAGTATAACTAGTAATACCACAATAATTTTCTTTTTTTCTAAATTATTTAAGAAACAAGCAAGTTCGATACTAGGATATGGTAGAGAGTTCGATAATTCCATCTATTTCAATGGTCCTTAAGTTACTTGGCCAAGTAAAATGTCATGCATGACAAATAAAGCAGTTTTCGAAAAACAAAACTACACTCTCTAATAACCCATATTCGGCACCCATCCTGGAAGGTAACTTTCCCAAAAACATAACATGCACAATCATTTATCAAGCATGCATGGTCTAACAGTCAAATACAATCTTTTAACAGTAGTAAAATTGCAAACTCGTTTGAAGCGAAAATAGTTTAAAAAGTCATTTCTTTTCATTGTTTAAATCCATAAAAGACATAAAAATTAATATTTAAATTGTGTAAATTAAAAATCAAGAATTATGAAGGTGTATCTCCAGTATGCAAGTTAATTACATATAAAAAACAGTCATAAAAGAGCACACGTTCATTCGTTATTGTACTCATCTATTTAATATTGTTCAAGTTCATTTTTGTTGTCTCTAAATAAATCGTATTTAAAATTTAAATGATTTAGTTTCTGTTTAACATACTTTCATAAAATAGATAAATAATTATTCAAACAGATTTAAATAAACTCATTTTTATTTCTGTTTTGACTGTTTTGAGTTTCAATGACTAAATTTACTATTTAAAAACTTTTGTTTCGTCATAATGTTAAAATTTTGGGAGATATTCTATCAAATGGTTTTTAGTTTGAATTCTCTTCAATTCCAATTTCAAATAAGCTTTTTGTAAAAACAAAATTAAATAAAGTTCTTTTCAAATCATTTTGAGTTTTTCCTAAGTTTGTAAAACCGTTGTTTCTCATTATTTTCTCGTTCAGATTTTTCCTACAATCTTTTTTGTTTGAACTTGTTCGATGGAGTTTTATTTTCCTAGTAATTCATAGTTTGTTGTTCAAGAAATTTACACAAAATTCTAAGAAACATAATTTTACTTTTAAATAGTTTTGAAAAATCTATACAATAAATTAGCTATCTCATTCAAATTTACTCTATTAGTTTTTGTTTAAAAATCTCAAGATCCTACCTGATAAATTCTCAGATCTAGAAATGGATTGTGAATTTCCTTTGTTCTTTCTCTGAATCCTTTCCTCTGTTCTTTATTTTTTGTTTTGTTTTGTATAAAAAAATTCTTCTTTCTGCTCCCACACTTCACTCTGTTGATTTCGTTTCTGATCTCCTGCTGCCTATTTTCCACGTCTTCTATCCCTTCTCTCCTATGTTGTTCACCCTTCCACCTTATCTCTCTGTGTATTATCTACTATCTCCTTGCTATCTTGGGCACAATTTTCTTCTCCCTGCATCGTTCCCTCTTCTTCCTTCTCTGTGGTGCCTTCTCCGCTCTTAGGCACACGTTTCTTCTCTACCTTTATCTACACTGGTTTCCTGCACTTTCTTTTCCAGTCCCTACGCCTTCTTTACCAGTCCCTGCATGGATAATGGGAGACACATGGCTGAGTGGGACATGAAATTCTCCCCTGCCTGGCTGTGTGTGGAGAGTAGCAGCTTGGGTAACTCCTGGGCAACGCCCTGTTCTTTCCAAGCGTTGGGTTCTCCTCTGGCTGCGTGTGGTGCATGGAAACCTTTTCCTTGCCACACCCCCCCCCTTGATTTCCCCTTGATGTATGGAGAGCATGGAGGTTCCTATGCATGACTTAGCAAACCCTTCACACCTCCCAAACAAGCCGCCTCCCTGCCTTTCCATATGCGTGGAAGAGTGGAGGATGGGGGAATGCGTGCCTCCTCAGTGAATAGTTAGCCTCCTCTTCTTAAATTCAATCTATCACTAATATTTTATATATTCAGAATCCTCTGTGCCTAGTAAAAACTGAGACTTCTTCCCTATATATATTTCTATTTTTTCAAAATCTCAAAACCAATTTTCACCCAAAATGTCCAATTTCGGAATTCTTTAGTATTCGATCCTTCTTCTCTCTTTCTCATGCATTCATTTAATCAAGAAATGAGATCCACTAAATATTGATTGATCTCCAGTTCATAACTCAAACTCAAAGTCTCCAATTTTTTATTGCTTCAATTGCTTGAAGATATTTTTCTTCATCTTCTTAAACTGAAGTTTGATTCCAATTCCAAGTTTAATGTGTACGTGAGTTTGTTTTCTAATTGTTTCCAATAACTCTATTTTAGGATTTTGTTCAATTTCAAATTTTAAATCTTTTCTCCTTTCAAAAATTTCAAATGAAAAATTAAAAACTATTAATTTTATAACACCTTATTGATTTCATTTTAATAAATTTTGAAATAAAAGTCTATTTTATTACATTTTAAAATGCAAGCATCAATATTTCAAACAATGATAAAATATCAACATATATAATTCAGTTATATAAATAAGATCCATTTTCTCACAATTTAATGAAATCATCATTTAAAACAACATATATTTTTTCGCATTTTGGGAAAATCAATAAAACTATATTTTAAATTGCAAACATAGTAATCACAAAATGCATTAAAATATTATCTAAGTGAGTGTGTGATTCCATCTACTCATAAACATCTATCGGCTAAACGACTCTACCTGATCGTTGTTCTCGCCTTCAATCACATTCACCTGTTCCTGCATTCACTTGTACTCGAGTTTTCATCAGCAATGGCAAACCCCAAATTAAATATAAATACATTTTGAATCATTGTAATTGCATTTTAATTTGAATTTTAATTTAACTTTCATTAAAATAATCATTTAACTTCAATTTAAATAGCGACATCATGATTACTAATTGCATTTAAATAATCAAATGAAATCTATACGTGACATATTCACATCTATTTACTCAACCTTAGGGTCAAATACAATATTGGATTTTTAAATAAATAAAATGAGTGTAAGCTTTAAAACATGAAAGAGGATCTCACCAAAATTTATTCTCTCTATTTAGGAATATCCCTTAGAAACCAACCTTGCTTTTTACTTTTTAACCTTGTCCTTAAAACTAAACTTAATATCCCATTTGAAAAAATATATTTTCTCCCCTTAATCAACTACACTAAGTCTCATTATCTATTCTTCTTTGATGTTTTCATCTCCCTACCCATACCCAACCTTTAGTACTTATTTTTATTTATCTCCATTGCCTCCTTCATAGTTCTAGCATCATCAAATTTAGTCAACAAAGAAACTATACATCTAAAACTAGGTTGGATACATCTCTCTAGTTGCATCTTCTATTTAGTGAACCTCCTCACAAGCTAAGATGTAGTTTGTTCCTCACTAGATCTCTTAGATAATGCTATATCATCTTCCTTACTTGGTCAAACTTAAACCTTTAGTTTAGCCTTAGATGTAGCCTATTGGTCTATTTCTATAGTTGGAAAAATAACTTCACATTCTCCTTAGGTTGCTCAACTATGGAAAATGGCCCAATCTCCCTAAATATCAAATTTTAACTATATACAATGTTTCCTATCACTAAATACCAAATATTTTATTACTTTACCCATTAGTGTAACTAATGAAGACACATTTTCCAATTTGAAGTATAAATTTTATGTCTTCACCTTTGGCACATAGACATATGTCTCATAACCAAAAACTCTATAATGCTAATTTTCAATAAGATCTAATGAGGGATATTTTTAATTAGATAAAAAAAATTACTAACCACGTTTGACTATATTTTTTATCCTAACTACTCCGCTAAGAATACTCCTATTCCTCTCCATTAGTGTCATGCTCAACCTCTCAATTGTATTTTTTTTTATTAGATTGCAGGAATCAGGTAGTACGACCCCCTATAAACTGCAGTGCGCCTGGTAAACTTTTTAACGTGACCGGCGGCGCTGGCGCGACACGCCCTCCGGTACCATAGGGGTGGGGGAGACTAGACCTCGTGACCAACCTCCTGCAACAGGAAAGATTTAGCCAACCGAGCTAGGGCCCCAACCCAACCTCTCAATTGTATTATGCCTCACAATACCATTAAATTTATACAAAACTTATCAATTTTTGTTGAATAGAATTCCCTAAAATTATCTATCCTCAATACATTAATCTATTTTTCTATCTTTGTCTCAACAAGGGCCTTAAACTCTTTAAATTGATAAAAGGTCTTAGATTCATACTTAAGAAAATATAGCAATGTCTTCTAAGATAAATCATCAATAAATAAAGTATAATATCAATATTTTAAAAGTGAAGGTATGCCAATAAGGCCAAACATAGTATCTTGAATCAAATCCAAAATCCCTATAAATTTGTAAAATATTGAGTAAAACTTAATAGGATTTTTCTTTCTACATATACAATATTCGCAAAAGTTAAATTCTATCAAACATCAACTAAGCCCTCAACCAGGTTTTTGGTCTTCAAGGTCTCCTAAGACCTTTCTCACTAACATGGCCCATGTACTCATGCCACAACATATTATTCTCAATTATTTGCTTATGGCTCTCTTAGCTAATCAAGAATCATGCCATGTATAATTTAATTTTTATATTGTAACATAGATTCTTGAATAAAGGTAGAATAACATTCCAAAATGAACATTTGAAAGCCCCACTACTCCATGAATTAGTGACAACCTTATTTATCAAAAAATACCACATACTTTCATCATTCATTTCACTAACTCATAATAGGATCCTTACCAAACTTGGGAGGTGAAAACATACTAAGAGGCCCTTGATCCTTCCATCACTATATATAATCTTGACTATACCACACCTAATAATAATCAAGCATGTACTATCACAAAAATAAATGTTTTATACCATTGGTTCTCTCATAATTCGATTTCCATGTGGGTATTCATATGAAAAGAGGCTTAAAGTTCAATTGTCCATGCATCCTCACATTCATACATAGCCAAAAATTCAACAAACATGTCATTAATATCTCCTCGAGAACCTCTTGAATCAAAATCATCATCTAATCCCTTCTTTCTCTTTTTATTCTCCATGTAGTCCTTTATGTGGCCTAACTTACAATAATTCTAACACTTAACTTTCCACTTACTAGGAGACTTAGATCTACTTTAGATTTAGATTTTCTATATTTCTTGTGCTTTCCTCTCTCCTTCAATATACCTATAACAACCAATATATCTTTGATGGAATTTGAACCTTTATTTTTCAACTCCTTTGAGAGTAAATAATCCACCATCTCAAACTCAAGATAATATGGTGGTATTGTTAATTTCCATCACCAAGTTATCCCACGAGCCTAAGAAAACTATAATATAATATATTGCTCCTCATCATCCATTTACATGCTTATGGATGATAACCAAATCACAATGATATTGAATGCATTCAAAATATTTATAAAGAATTCCCATCACCCATCCTCAAAGGATAAATATCATTTACTATGGATTAACAACATATAAATTTCTCCACTTCTTCCAAATTCTCTCCTCATGGGTTCTCCTAATATATTTAGAAGCGTTAAATCCACTAAAAAATACTATACAAGCCTCTACATTTATAATCCAAGACAACATAGTCTTCATCCTTCATATTGTAGGATATATTCCATATACTAAGACCCAAATATATTTGTACATGAAAAAATCCTCCAATTTTCAATTTTCATAGCTCAATTTTTGTATAATTAATTTTTTCCATCTCCAACCATGATGTGCTTGTTTTATTTTACATAAAGTAAGATCAACCCTACATACAAATTCTGCTCTAATAAATTATTTTTTTCCTAACTAAGGATCTCATGAGCTATCCAAGCTCTAATACCAAATTAAAGGGAAAAACTATAACTAAACAAACTCTCACTATAACAACAAATTCTCACTCAATATTTATATGAGAGAAAGGATAAAAAGAATAGGTTCTAAGTAGTTTTAAAAAGATAATAACATGTATGCAACACATAAAATCACACATGGCACCATATGGATAGCTCATCATATGCTCATGATAAAGGATGGACATACATGAGTATATTCAATTGAATCCATTACTTTATATGGAGTCAAATATCCTTTTACGTCTAAATATTTACTTTACATGCATGTTTGTGAGTGTTACATACATTGGGACACATGGATATTTTAGGATTCAAAAGTACCTCAAAATGGGGATAAAATATAATGGTAAAATTTACATACTCGTGCTAATTCCTATTTAGTTTTGTGCTCATCATGAGAGACTACCTTAATGCAACTATACATCAACAAATGACTCGCCCTTGTGCAAAGTTGGGCTCTTTCTCCCATCTTATCACTCGCCCATTTACACACATCCACACATTATTTAAATCCACATCTTATATGTGTCTATGCATATTTATGTACATCTCTCATTTATTATGTCTATTGTTGTATCCTTCCTTATATATTCATTATCCATTGTGATTTTAGAATACTTCTATCTCAATTCAATCCTACAAGCATGAGATTGATCTTGCACATGTGGATCTATCCTCTAGATTTCTAAAATTGAAATTCAAACATTTTGCTAATGACCACCCATTCCTTTCATTTTGTAGCATCATAAATTGCCACCCTTGACAATTTCACACTAGGTTTAGCTCCCCTCTATGTGATTGGACCCAATTATGCTTTTCATTTACCCATTTTATGACCATATTTGGAAAATCAAAGTTAAATTAGGGATTATGAATTAATATTTATTATTTAACTACACTCAAAGCCCCAAAATAGGTTTAGATTAGGGCACTAGTGCCTCTGTCCAACTTATTTTGGCCCCAATTCAAATATGTCAATGTTGACATTTTAACATTTAGAAATTTGAATATTTACTTGTTGGATGTCGGTAAAAAATTTGCAAGAAATTATAGAATTGTATATAAATACAAGTCATTTTCATCATTTGAAATCCTAAGCAAGATAAGTGAATTGATTAAGAAATTAAGCATCCTAAAAGAAGTCAAGAGAAGAATTAGTAGAATTATTACAGTATTATTTAAGTCAAGCATCATGTTAGCAATGCATCAAGTTTTCATGTGAGTTTGTTTATGTTTCATGTTTATTTGTTTTGTGAGTGTTAACACTTGCAAAACTTCAAATCAAGCATCCAATTCTCCTTGAAGGTGATGAATATAATGACTCCAATCCATCAAAGAAAGTAGATCTAAGTGGTAAGTTGCAGTATGTGTCAAGTTATTATTCCTTTATTCATTTTCCTCTGTCTGACCGAGGGTAAGAACATAGTCGTTGTGGAGGTAGAAATACCTAAATGGGGTTTAACTTAGGCAAGCTCTTATACAACACAAACCTTTCCCCTCTTTTTTGTGTGGAGGTTGCATATTTGAAGTGAATTGGAAAAGGATTGAAAACCTAATTGCTCATTCAAGCATTCAAGTCCCATAAGTCAAAAAAGTAGGGAGATTATAATTAATCAATGATAGACGAAGTTTAGACACTAAGTCCAAAGAAGAAAAGCCTATAGAGAGGGACCAACTAAGATCTAGATTTTGTTTCTAAAGGTCTGCATTCTTAGGTCTAGGGCACCAACACTCCTATCTAGCCAAATCAACCTCAAATTTACATGTCAAGTTCCTTTGTGTCTGCACTCTGTTATTCTGTACTCTATTTTTTGTTTTTTGTTTTGTGTTTTCCTGAAATCATAACAATTTATTGCATTTTCATAGTTTACCTATGTGCATATTTATATTATCAAATTAAGTCAATCAATAGTCAACTAATCAACATTAGATCTTTCCCCAAACAAATAACCAAAACCTTGAACCACCATTTAGATCTTCTATTGAGGTTAGTAGCCAGGTGGGTTTTGGGTTCCTACCAATGTGATATAGGAGAAGGTGTGATTTAGACCCTAGATACCTTTTTCCTACATCATACATTCTTAGAGCCAATTGAACACAAGTTTTCTCATTTTATTTTTGTGTCCTTGTATTTAAAGGCATTCAAGTGCATTCATTTTAATTGGGTCATATTTGATGATTCCAAGCAATTATTTGCATATCAGCCTAGGAACACTTTAATTAGAGCACCTAAGATGGTAAATTTTACATAATCATTTGAGGACATCTACGCGTTTGAGGCTTGTTGTCCTTGATCATTTGCACAACAATATAAATCACTTTTTGGGATTAACCTAGGCGAACATGTACCCTTGTACAACAATCCTCTAAATGTATTTTAAATATTCTCACTACTTAGAACAAAGTAGACAACAACAAATCTAACAAATTAGGAATAAAAAACACATATTTTACTAGATCAAATTTGTGGCCAAAGATTAGATTTGTAAACTCAAAAGTGACCCAAACATGTAGACTTAACCCTCCACAAATTGTATATTCGAAATGTAAGATGAAGGATAGATAAAGACTTAAAATTCCTAATCTTAAGATAATTCAACTTTTCGTGACATATAAAAACATTTCTGCTTTACAATTAATTTCTTAACTTAATATTTAATCATTTATACAACTATAATTAATCAACACAAATTGATTTAAACTTGTATACATATTTTATTAAAAAAATTAAAATACCAAAATAGTTATGAACATACTCATTTTATTATAATCTACCCTTAATGCCATTGTACTTAAACGTCTAACATATTATTGAAAGAAAACATAAAGTTGCATGATACTTAATCCACTTGACATTTGGAATAATTTCCCTTTCATTATCCCCACTTCAGCTTTCGGCAACTTTTAATCCAATCCTAAGTTGTGCAAGGAACTCTAAGAACGAGAGAATCTACGTGTTTAACTTTTATTTGCTAAGCGCTGGGCTGATGTGGACTCTTATTCTAACTTACAAGCGGGTGACGTGGACTCTTATTCTAACTTACAAGTGGGTGACGTGGACCCTCATTCTAACTTCCAAGAGCCCAAACTTCTGTAGGCAACGTGTCATCAAGTGAGTCTTGAAACTTGAAATAAGAGTTTTAAGCAAAAAAAGGCTGACGGGCTTCACCGGTTAAAACTGATTGTTAACTTGTCTCCATAATTTTTTATATTAAACAAAGCTAAATGTAGCATATAAGTTAAACCATACCTTGAAAAGTAAAATGGGACTGCTTTAAAAGAGAAAGGGAGAATAAATCTATTTTATGTTAATTAGATAGAATCATAACATATGGATATTTAGTTGTAAAATCAATGCTAATGTGTTGTAATAACGGTTTGAATGGTTCGTTAAGATGTTAGAAATTAATCATGTTTTTAATGAAGTTGTTTGTCATTATAGATTATTTTTACAATTATGTGATTGATCACATATTCACAAATCTAACTTTCATGAAATATAAATATGATATACCTACACGGATTTGATTTCTATAGATACTCAAATATTTGTTGTCGGTCCACCTTGAATACCTATGCATATTTCTACACTAAAAAACTTGGTTGAGTGGTTGTAAGTTTATTAATAACTAGGAACATATCTCCCTTTAGTGAAATCGTAAAGGATATCAAGTTAACAACTATAAATAATGATAGAAAATAACAAGTAAGCTTGCGAGAAATATGTTCAATTATTATGCAAGTACATAATGCAGTAGTTAATATTTTGGTTTACTAATTGAATGATTATAGTTGTGGGATTCTCTTATAAATTATAGGTATGGTGTATTATCAAAAAATGAACTAGGAGTAGACCTAAAATACAACTCCAAAGGACATAAATGAAATGTTTCACACTTAAGGTCAACACATAATCACTAATTGGAAGGGTTAGATTGACTTTAAATTTAAATTTGAAATCTAAAAAATTCAAGGGTCATTTCTGCAAATTCCACAACCAACCCAAGTCACTTGCACAAATTATATATTTGACCTTAGGTGATGAATGGATAAAACTAAGGAGAATCTCAAGCCTAGCGCCTGAGAGTGACTGAAAATGGAAATGTGTAGGATTTGGGTTTGTGCCAACTTTCAACAAAAATCTTACTTGTACTTTTTTTCATTTCAGAAGGAATAACTAGGTCAAAGTAAGCCCTGAAAGTGGTAGGATCTAAGCACATTTAGAAATATAATATTATACAACTCATAAATTTGCACATGACACTATATATGTTGGGAAAATATAATTAGAAATAAATAACAAACCAACACTTAATATATTCAACAAATACCAACATCATGGTTACAATATAATATTTGATTATCCACTCTACCCAAGCACCATCTATATCTAGAGAAACTATCATAGCACAACCCCATGTAAATACTAGTACTACACATCTCCATCCCAAACATTTTATTTGTTTACTATGCTCAAACAAGAAATCATGAGTGGCTTCCAAAACCATAAGCTAACAAACCATGGACAAATATGATGCCCAAACCAATGAATCAAATTCTAATGTTGTCCTTCACAATGGATCAACAAGCACAATATAAAATACAAGTGTCATGTCATAAGTCACACACCAAACTTGGTTGTTGCATTTGGACTTCTTCCTCTTTTAGAAAGTGCTATTTGGCACATCATTATTATGCATCATAAGTTGGTAAAAATCTTCATGACTTTTGTAGTCCACTTTGTAAATCCCTCTTTCATGATGTTATGTGAATCATAGAATCATTTATACATCTTTCAATGTCATAGATGCCCTTATTCATCTCACATAACATTATGTATTATTACATGATGTCATATTATAAATTATACATGTATAAAGTGTCACCTCAAGTGGGACACACTTTTTCATCTTAGCACATAAATAATAAATACAAATATTAAAAATGCAAGAAGTATGACACCTAATCCCAATATTTTCCCACTTATTGTATATCTTGAAAGAGTGAAGAATAAAATAACAAATGTGAACTCCTAATATGGGAAAAAATGTCCATAGCCTCACTACACTATCTAAACTTCTTTTTGGCCATAGGCTTCATCAAAAAATCTATTATGTTTGATTAAGAATCTAAATTCACGAGCATAACACTCCCATCTTCTACAATTTTGTGAATAATGGTATTGCACATCAATTTGCTTTGTCTACATGTGAAATGTAAGGTTATTTACCAGGGTGATGACACTCTCACTACTACAATTAATCCTCACTACTCCTTAATTCAATCTAACATCCACATGGAAACTTTTAAGCTAGATGGCCTCCTTACATGCACATGTAGCTACCATACAATTTATTTGAAGTAGAAATGATAAACACAACTTGGCACTTACTCACCCATCTAATTACACCACTAAATAAGCTTAACACAACTATTGTTAAACCTCTTGATATTCACACCTACTACTTTATTTGAGTCTACTAGCTTGATTATATCCATTAAATGTTGTAGGTCTCTTGTGACACTATTATTCTCTAGGTATCTTAGAGCACTATTACATGCATCACCAACACTAGTGCATGCATGTGTTAGGGAACCCAAGACACTAATAAGCATATCCCCAACACCATTAAAGTAATTCTCTACGTGACTCAAGGTGCTACAAGCATCACCAACATTGTTACAAACATTCTCTAAGTATACTAAAATACCTCCATAATAACAAATGGAATAATTTATAGTACCCTACAAATATTTAAATACTCTCTTCACTATTGCTTAGTGATCTTTGTCAATATTAGCCATAAATTGACTTAAGAATCCTATTTCTTGGGTAATATATGATTTTTGGTGTAGATCATAACATACATGATTCTTCTAAGTGCACTAGCATAAAGGAAATGACTAATGCCCCTTGTCTCATCAGGTGTGGAAATAAATTTCTCAATTAAAATATTTTTTCCTATAGGAAAAGTATAATTCACTAAATTGTACTCCTCTATAGTGAAACACAACAAAATTTAGATACTTCCTTTTAATTACCCAAATTTTGTGTTAGATTTATATCTTATAATATTCATCCCTAATATAAGTGTAGTAGCTCCCAAATCATTCATATCAAATTATAATGAAAGCTAAGTATTCATATCCATTATCACGTCCTTGTTGTTACCAATCAACAAGATGCCATCCACACACAAATTGATAACAATAAAATGATCACCATCCTACTTATAATAAATAAGTGATTTGATGTGGATATTGAATATCCCAACCTCAAAATGTATAAATCAAATTTCTAGTACCACATTCTAGGAGACTATTTGAGACCATAAAGAGATTTTCTGAACTGTTGAACCAATTTATCCACACTCTTTATTGTGTAGCACTTTGATTGTGCCATGTAGATAAATTTTAGTAGATCTTCATGCAAGAATGTAAAGAGCGAAACTCTTTAATTCAAAACATCGACAATAATTTGAATAAATTCATTTATATTCAAAAGAACTTTGACACTTCATTCATTAGAAATCATAAAATCCAATCGATTTCAAAACAACAACTTAAAGTTGATAAATAGATTCATAATACTTCCAGTTAAATTCATACACGTGTCATATTTCACGACATTGATAATAATACAAAAAAAATTGTAACATAAGTTTACAATTCAAGACTTAGGCATTTTGTCGCCTTAAGCTCTACAATACATAATTTAAAGAATACAATAATACATAAATGAAGAAAACATCCTTTGATCTTCAATCCATAGCTTATCTTCAATAATGAAAATGAGAACAAGAATCAAGCACTTTTTCTGCCCAACCTCGAAGCTTACGCTTCCCCGAAATTCCTTAGTCATTCAAAGAATACCCGACCCTGCACGAATCGCATAGCAAAAAGCAGTCGACAAGCAAGATGGAATCTGGTGCGTGCCTAGTATAACTAGTAAAACCACAAGCATTTTCATTTTTCTAATTCATTTAAGAAACAAGCAAGTTCGATAATAGGATATGGTAGAGAGTTCATTCATTCCATCTATTGTAATGGTCCTTAAGTTAGTTGGCCAAGTAAAATATCATGCACGACAAATAAAAATAGTTTTGGAAAAGCAAAACTACACTCTCTAATAACCCATATTCGGAACCTGTTCCGGAAGGTAACTTTCCACAAACATGACATGCACATTCATTTATCAAGCATGCATGGTTCCATTCAAATAAAAATGATCTTTCACAAACATCTTTAACTGCAAACTAGTTTCAAGCAAAAATGGTTTAAATTCAATATTTTCATCGTTATAAAACATATCATCATTAAATTAATATTTAAATCGAATAATTAAAATAACAAAAAGAAGGTGTATCTCAAGTATGTAAATTAAGTACATATTTAAACAGGCATAAATGAGCACACGTTCTTTCAGTTTATTTACTCATTTAATTTACTTTCACTTTGAAATAACCCTGTTCTAATTCGTTTAGTTTCCAAATAATTCATATTTTAATTTACTTGATTTATTTTCTGTTTTTCATGTTTCCAGAAAATAAAATAATTACCTTTTTCTAAAAGCACGTATAATAACTCATTTCTATTTATGTTTCGTAATTATTTGAGTTTTATTCACAAAATTCACTTATTTTAACTTGTATTTTGTAAACACATTTCATATTCAAAAAGTATTTTATCATAATCTTTATCTTTTTTGTTTCATTCGTGGTGAAATTTAAATCTATCTGTTGTTGTTTGGTTTTTCTAAAGTTTTTCTAAATCTGAATGAAATAAACGTTTCCTGTGTGAATCTTTTCCAAATCAGAAAAATAAATCAACTGTCTTGAATGTTTTCTATTCAAATTTATCCTACAATTTTTTGTGTCTAACTTGTTCATTGGTTTTTCTGGAAAAACACAGATTGATGTTTAAAATTGCATCAGAATTCAATGGAAACAATGATACTTTTAATAGATAATATACAAATAAAATCTGGAGTTTATTATTTTCCTAAATTGATAAAACAGAGATTTTCTTTCTTGTTCAAAACTAAAATGCATGAATTGGAAAAGAGTTTTAACTCTTTATTAAACTGATTGTGAATTTGTTTTCATAGATCCTACCTGGAAATTTCCTGAATCTGGAAATAATTATTTGTCATCTTCTTGTTGCTGATTGTGATTTCTTCGTTCTCTTTCCTGTTGTTGGGTGAGACGAAGTTTACACTCCTTGTAAATTCATTATTTTCCTGTCAAATGCCCTGCCTTTTTCCTTCTCTTCACCTATCTTCTTCCTTCTCCCCACACTGTTGTTCCTTCTTCTTTATGCACACCTTCCTTCACCTGTACCTGATGGTTGCATCCCCTCTCCTATTGCCTGCATTGTGAAGGAGGGTAGGTTGTTGGTCCAAGTTCCCTCTTGGAACCGCGCCTTCCTCTTTTCCTTATTTGCCATGCCTTTTTCTTGTTGGCTTCCCTTCCTATGCGCCCAAGACCTTTCTCCCTCTATTTGGCATGGGTGAATAGGGAGAATTATGTGATCAACACCCTCCATTTCCTCTAGTTGTGTGGGGATTAGCCTTCTTGGCTACGCCTCATGGAGTATCTGGAGGGTGAAGGTTAATACACAAAATTCAAATAGGCTTCTTCTTCTTCTAGCCATGTGTGGAGGAGATGAAGGTAATGGTTTATCAACAAATAAAAGAAATAATCAAACTCCCTTCCCTACTGGCCGCCTCTCCAAAAATCCAATGAATTCCCTACCAAAAATCAATAACACTGTGTCTCTTTTCTGCTCAAATATGAAAAACGGATTTTCACTTTGTTCCTTCCCAATTCAAATTTCCTGACTGCTTTTTTTTTTATGCAAATGATGATGGAGTTATTTATAAAGCAAGATCCTCTTTTTCGTGTTTGATCTCCAGTTTAAATTATCAAACTCCAAGTTTTTAATATTGATTGCCTTCAATTGATTGAAAAATATTTTCTTCAATTTGATAACTGTTGTTTGAATTCAATTCAAAACTTGAATGGATTTTTTTTTCCAATTTGTTTTCAATTACTCAGTTTTGATATTTGATTATTTAAACATTTACATTTATTTTTCTTATTTATCAAATGAGAAAAATACAATTACATCAAATAACACTATTTTATATTTTAATAATTTTCACAATTAAAAGTCTATTCTATTAATTTGAAATAAAAGCATCATTATTTTTAAGTAATAATAAAATATTGACATAAGGAATTCAATTTATTTAAATAAAATCAATTTCCTCAAAAATTAATCAATTCATCATTCAAAGCAAGCATATACTATTTCACATATATTTGAAAAATCAATTAAACTTAATTTAAAATTTGCAAGTATAATCATTACAAAAACACATTAAAATAATAACTAAGTGTGTGTGTGAGATTCCATCATCCTCATAAATGTCTAATGGCTAAAACGACTCTACCTGATCGATGTTCTCGCCTTCATTCACGTTCACCTATTCATGTGTTCACTTGCACTCGAATTTTCATCAGCAATGACAAACCCCAAATTTAATAAAAATGCATTTCAAATCATTTCATTTGCATTTGCATTTGCATTTCAATTTAAATTCCACTTTCAATTTCAATTTCACTTCAATTTAAATAATCATTGAACATAATAATTAAAAATATCATGATTAATAATTTGCATTTAAATAATCAATAAAATCAGTACGTGACATCCTTCCCCTCTTAGAAGAGACATCGTCTCAATGTCTTATTAATCATTCAATAAGCATAGCATCTCAATCAATAACGCATACTATCTCAATCAGTAAAACATACTATCTCAATAGGTAAAACATAGTATCTTAATACATAGTATCTTAATCACAATGCAATAATAACTATCAACATAGTTCTCAAAAACATAAGCATAAACAAATCATAGTAGAATCCACACTATCAAATTTCACAACATGTGAATCAAAAACCAGAGTATCAAGTATCTCCGCATAAAGCAAATACTAATCTATGAAAGCAAATGAGGAAAATGACGGTCAATCATCTCAGAATCCTCCCATGTAGCACTATCCTCAGTATACTAGTCCCATTGGACCTTGTACTGAGTATTATCCTTGTTACGCAGCTTAATGCTATGCCTGTCTAGGATTGATATGGCCTCCACTAGCACCACCCCTATATCCTGTACCTGTAATGAATGCCAATCAAGAATATGAGATGCATCACGATGGTATGGTTTCAACAAAGAAACATGGAATACATTATGGAGTCGGGCTAGAGTAGGTGGTAACGCTAGTCTAAAAGCAACTGGATTAATAATTTCCAGTACATCAAAGGGTCCAAAAAATCTCGTTGCCAACTTTGATGATTTCCCAAATGAGATAGAGCTCTTATGAGGCTTAACCCTCAAAAAGACTATATCTCCCGTAACAAACTGTCTGAAAGTCATGTTCCTATCAACATAGCTCTTCTATCTATCGATTGCTTCCTTCAACCTACCCTCGATTGACTCCATTTTCTCATCCATTTCCTTGAGCATATTCGGACCAATGATGATCCTGTCTTCCATCCTGTCCCAACTAATCGGTGTGTGACATTTCCAGTCATAAAGTGCCTCAAAAGGTGTCATACCCAAAGATGCATGAAATGAGTTGTTGTAGGAAAACTCAACCAATGGAAAATATTCCTCCCATTTGTACTATTGATCCATGCAGTACATCCTCAGTAAATCCTCAACAACCTAATTGACCCTTTATGTTTGGCCATCAGTTTGTGAATGATATGCAGAACTAAAATTCAATTTAGTTCCTAAAGCTGCATTTAGTGTAGTCCAGAACCTAGATGTCATCCTGGTATCCCTATTAGAAATAATAGTCTTTGGTACACCATGCAATCGAAATATCTCTTGCACAAATTTCTTTGCAAGAGTCAATGATCCATCCTTCAGATTCCCAGATATAAAATGTAAAACCTTTGTTAACTTATCAACAACTACTAAGATGGTATCATGCCTATTCTTGCTCAAAGGTAATCCTTGGATAAAATCCATACTGATTACTTGCCACTTATACTCAGGTATATCGTGGGGATACAAAATTTATGCTGGATGCACATGCTCAGCTTTGACCCGCTGACATTCCAAACATCTAGCCACATACTCCATAACATATTTCTTGAGCTTAGGCCAAAAATACAAAGCCTTCAACTCAACTACCATCTTCGTAACTCCTGGATGCCCTGAATAAGGTGCATCATGAACTTCCTCAAGAATCAACTTCCTCAAATTTCTACCCTCAGAGATATACATCCTTCCCTGATATCTCAGAATACCATCATACTCCATCACATATCCATCAAATCTATGATTTGAAGGATCTACCTCTAAGGCTTGCCTAACCTTGTCATAATGCTCATATGCTGGAAGATATTGCAACACTTGTTGTCTCAAATTTGACCTTGTGGTCAACATAGCAGAGAGATTTCTTCTCCTCCTAAGAGCATCTACAACTCTATTTTCCTTACCCTTGATATACTCAATACCAAAATCATACTCACTTAGGAACTCAAGCCACCTCCTTTGTCTTGCATTGAGGTTCGGCTATGTGAAGATGTACTTAAGTCCTAAATGATCTGTCTTAAGCTCAAATGGCTTCCCTAGGAGATAATGTCTCCACATATGCAATGCATTAACAATAGTTGTAAGCTCAAGATAATGTGGCACATAATTTAGTTCATATTGTTTCAATTTCCTAGACTCATATGCAACCACTTTCCCTTCCTGCATCAACACAGCTCCTACACCTTCACCTGAAGCATTTGTAATCACAATGAAGTGCCCATTAGGATCTGGTATAGTCAAAACTGATGTTGATTTCAACTTTTGTTTAAGAAAATTTGAAATGCTTCTTTGCACTTCTCAGTCCACTCATATTTCCTTCCCTTCTTCTAAAGAGAAGTTATAGGTGTTGCAATCCTGGAAAATCCTTCCACATATTTCCTGTAGTATCTTGCAAGTCCCATGAAACTACGAACTTCAGTAACACTCTATGGTGTTGGCCAATCCACAATTGCCTCTATCTTCACAAGATCAATTGAGATTCCTTCAGCAGATATGACATGTCCCAAATAGTGAACCTTCCTTCTGAAAGAAAGTACACTTTGAAAACTTACCAAAAAGCTTTTGATCTCTTAGTCATTGCAAGACTATTCTCAAGTGCTTCTCATGCTCCTCTTCTATTTTAGAGTAAATCAGAATATCATCTATGAATATAAGCTCAAAATCATCTAAACAATCTCTAAAGATGTTGTTCATAGGATTCATGAATGTCGCTAGAGCATTCGTTAGGCCAAAAGGTACCATTGTGAACTCGTAGTGTGCATAGCGAGTCCTAAAAGATGTCTTTGGAATGTCCTCATCCTTAATACTTAACTGGTGGTAACCTAATCTAAGATCAATCTTAGAAAATATTGTGGCCCCTTTCATCTGATCAAACAACTCATCTATCCTAGGTAAAGGATACTTGTTCTTAATGGTAACCTTGTTTAGCATCTTGTAATCAATACACAGTCTCAAGGTTCCATCCTTCTTTTTAACGAAGATTACCGGTGCACCCCATGGGGATACACTTGGTCTAATAAATCCCTCGTTCAGTAACTCCTGCAATTGAACCTTCAGTTCATATAACTTTGTAGTAGTCATTATGTATGGAGCCTTGGATTGAGACTCTGTTCCAGGTAGAAGTTCAATCGAGAAATCAAATTCTCTCTTTGGTGGTAATTTGGTAAGTTCTTCAGGAAAGATATCCAAGACCTCCCTGAGAACTGGATAACCCTCTCGACTTTGCTGGACATTATCCAAGTCACTCACCAAAATAGCAAAAATAGAACATCCTTTTCGATGTACTTTCTTTAGCTGTGGCTGTCGCCCACAAAAGGATATAAAAGTCATGGCAAAACCTAACCTGGGAATTGGGCATTCCAGCAGGTGACTAACATCTTCTTATGGTCGTTCATTTACATTGTCAAACCAGGGAACGTATACTTGAAATGGAGCGGCATTGTATGTGCACTAAGAACCAATTTCAGCCACAATTTACTAGAAATAAATGCTTGGAAGGAATTCTACTTATGATACAGGAATGTAATGTAAAGTCTTCTTAACTTAAGCATAACTTAATCAAAGCATAAATCATGACAACTATTACTAAGGAACAAACCATGAACTAGTCTTATGCTGTAGGAACAAACACAAGGATGGATTCCTTGTGTTGCAGGAATAATATAAGACTGAGTTTGCGTTGAAGCCTTCAGGAATGAAATTCTAACTTATAATCAACATAAAATAAACAACTAACTACAGATACTCACTAAGTGGGCCCCCTTAGCAAGCATCAACCAATTTATGCAAGGATTGAACTCAAAACTTCATCAACTTTTATTCATAAACTTGGAATCATATACATTGATCATTCTGCTTGTAAGAAAACTAACACAAAACTTTGTTTCTCATTATAACACTAATCTTAACACACTATGTTTTGTTTCTACTCTCTAGTCTAGTCTAATCTGTTCACTCACGCAGGAGGAACACTTATTTATAGAAAAGCAACTAACTACCTACCTTTAATAGAGAAAGACGTGGACATAAATGCCTCTTGATACCGAGGAACAGACTTCTCATAAATAAAAGCATATATGTTCAACTGATTCAGAGAGAATCTAGCATTCCACTCTTCCTAGATTAATGATCATTTAGATTTCCTCTGAACGACCCGGTCAGAGAGTCTTTGTTAGAACAACTTCCTCGATGTCGTGCTGGAAATGGACTTTACTGCAAGGTCGAGATCTATTGTGCTTTGAATCGTTCATGTCTCTTTCAACAACCTGCGACACACATGGTGACATAAAAGAAAGAAAGCACACACACAATAACACGATACACATTCATTAATCACACATTAAATCCATTTCATTATCCAAAAACCACATGCATTATATCAGTCATTTGGGAGGTCAAACAGGGCAATAAATATAGACACATAGAGATGTTAAGCTGCAGGAATATAGGAATGTGTTGCCACAAGATACTACCCATTTTTAGATAAAAATTCTTTAATCAAAGAGTTTAAACAACCATTAGTAAAAGAGTAAGAGTATTAAAAATACGTTATAATATTCAAATTATGAGCATATTTCGAGCTCATCATTTGCCCCCTACTTATTCTAATGATGATCCTCCAACATTAAGCTTTCTAGTTGTTTCTCTGAAATCAGTAGGAGTAGCATGACCCTGCATTGAAGTTCTGAATTTGTAGTAGAAACCTCTGAAATTTCGCCATCTCTCATACCTACGGGTTTCTACATCCTCATTAACATTTGTAGCCAAATAAGGGTACAATGGCCACATCAAAACTGGAGGTCGAAATGTTAATGGTAACCATAATTCAAACCTTTCCTGGAGACCCAACTGCATATATTTCTCTGATCTTTTGATGGTTGCTTTAAAATTCAGAGGGCTGTGAGGTTCAGATTTCTTCAGACCAACAGTTAGTTTTTCCCATCTTGTTTTAATTCTGGAAGATGAAAGCTTCTAAAACAGATATGTTTGGTCTTTAAATTCATCATACACTTGCTTCCTGATATCAAATATTTGTATTCTTTCTGCAGGATCATAGAATCCATATGCAACAGTAAGCCAAGTTCTCAGAACTGTTTGGGGATTTGAGCTTTCAAGTCACAGGGGAATAGGTTCTTTCCTTTCAGCCTCTTCATAAGCCTCTAATTGCTTCCCATAGTTAGTTTCATTGGCCACCCAAGACATGAGTGACCTTAGATGAATGTCACCAATGTAGAGAAGAGGATTCTATTCCGTTTCAAAGGGAATTAGCAAACCATGTAGATAAAACTCACATAAAGAATTTCTCAGCCAATTTGGTGCCATTTGATATGCATCATAAAATTCCTTAGCTGTGTGAATGTCAGGGTCCAAATTTTTGGAAATTCTCATCAATTGGAACCATAGAAATTACTTTTTAAGGCACATAGCATATACCCTAGGTGGTGGTCTACATTCCATAATTTTACCAGTTACCTTCATCATTTCATCCATTTTCTTTTTCATTTCTTGAATTTCTTGTTTTTGTCTTTCAACTTCCTTTTTCAATTCTTTTCTTCTTCCCAAAGACTTTGTTGAAATTCAATTCTAGCTAAATGGCGAAAACTCAAAGTCTGAAGTGTAACAGGCCTCCATGTAATCCTAAGATATTCCAAATACTCGATCAACAATGTCCTTTTATAAACAACCAAGGCTCGACAAGTTTCAGAGGGTAATGGTGTTTCATTGGACACCTTAGTTTGTTCAAATTGTTCTTCTTCTTGCTGCAGGGTGGACTCCTATTGCTTCCCAGGAGGAGATTGTGTTTCTTCTGAAATTTTCTCAACTGCTTCAACCAAGTCATCAAGACTTGGCATCCTCCTTTTATTACTACTATCATGTTGTGCTTCCTCAACTTCCACTGTCTCAGTTTGCAGTTCCTCAGGAATAATAGTTGAAATTTGTGGAACATTCTCAGATACACTCTGAGAATCATCATGACTGACCTCTTCAGATTCCTCAGAAATGACTATAATTTCAGGTTGAACGGAGGTTGAGGCAACTTTACGTTGTTTTCTTGATGGAATTCTTTTTGGCAATGTAACAGTTGTAGGAGGCTCTTTTGCAGCTTTCCTCTTTCTATCTTGCCTAGAGAATTCAGACTCAGTAGGAGAAGGTGATGGTGAAATTGTGGTGGCAACAGGTGTTGCTATAGGAGAAAGTGGAGTAGAACATTTTCGCTTTTGAACATGAGGGCTTGATTTTGGGGTTTGTTCAGCCCTAGATGACTCTCTTACCTTTGTTTTCCCTTTTCCTTTTCTAACAGAAGACTTGGTTTTTACCCGAGTAGAGGGCTCTGGTGTGGAGGTTGTAGGACTAGGTGTTGCAGGAGCAAATGATTCTTCCTTTGCTTCCCTACTCATAGATTCTACTCTCTTTTTCTTGCGCTGTGCAGGGAGTGCTCTAGGAGGTTGTGGAGGTTGCAGACCCTTCTGGGCAACAAATTCTTGCCAAGAAAGGGGTGATACATCCCTCAGGGAATGCTCAATCAAGATTTTAATAAGGGCACGATGGGTGATAAAATTGTCTTTACCTTCTAGGTTTCGTGGGCACTACGTTCCAAAAGATTTAACAAAAAGTTTGGGACATTGACAACTAAACTGTGCCTCATATGACTCAATAGTTTAAAATGATAAGAATGCAAATAGGAAAAACATCCCTCATAATTCAAATACCTAATTATGAAGGAGGCATATTCTGAGTATGGATAAGGCAATGACACCCATTTGCATCCTTGCTTGGAAACCTCTAAGGGTCCATCTGTTGGTATTGTGAATTCTACCCTAGGAGAGACAACATCCCTTCCTGAAGGAAAGTTCTCTCCTACTTCTGGAAGCCCAGTTACTTCAGCAACTCGATCTTCTATAACGGCTACTGTCAAACTCCACACTGTAGCTTCACCCTCTGAAAGAGTTCTCAAAAAACTCACCTGCAACTTCCTCATTAAAGGAATCTATCCCTAGAAAATAATTCAGCCATCCGCAATTGCTGAATGCCTGAACCACTTGAGGGTCTTGCGTCAAGGCTTCATGAGCTGCTGGCTCATGTCTCACTAACTGGCCACCCATATTCACAAATTATCCCAGCTGAAATTCCTGAAACTCAAACTTCTTCTGAAAATTTGAAAAATACTTTTTTCTCGCCCTGCCTTCTTTCTTTTCGGTTGTTACCTTTCTTTACTTACCAAGAATGATACAAAGGATAATTGCATGCAATGATTATTTAGAAACTACTCAAATTAAGCAGTTAACTTGTTGATCAGGATAAAAGCACGCAGTCATACTTGGTAAGTACAAGAAAATAAAATTGTCTTGACAGACGTGGCAATGTCACAAGAAAAGTTTTGAAATGGATTATTCCTGCCCCCTACTTAAAATTTGGCATGTGTCCACACATGTGCGAAAGGATAGGTGAAAAACAGGTAATAATGACTGATAGATACATAGCAATTAATGAATAAATGAAATAAATAAATGATGTGACAATGAAAGATATCATGTACCCTATAATAAGTGCTCGTAGATGCTAGGAAAGATCACAACCCAACTTGAAATGACCGTTGGAACGTAAACCATAAATGAAGGCGGTACGACATGATGCATGACATGGATGGGTGACGTGGAAAAATATGGAATGAATGATGGTGATGGATAAAAATAAATAAAAATGGAGAAAGTGGCTTCCTTAAAAAAGAAACCTTTATTATGGGCATGCAACATAGCATTTTAAAGAGATGCTGCAGGAAAAAGGCCGAAGCCTTTTGTTGCAAGAAGATCAGTTGTTGCATCTAAAACAAATTGCTTCATAAATTCTTCTTTGGATGTTGGCTTATGATACAACCTAAGATGGTGTCCATTAACCAGTAGCTTGAATCAGACATGATCTATTGTAGCCAACTGAACTGAATCATTATCAAACACATTTTCTATTTCATAAGGACCAAGCCATCTTGTGGTGAGTTTACCTTGATTTTCCTTGTACCTGGAGTCATAGAGCAACGCCCAATCACCGACAAAAAAATTCTTAGTTCTAATATGGTGGTCGTGCCATTTCTTTCTTTGTTGCTGGATAGCTTTAGTATGCTGCAGAGCAAATTTCCTTATCTCATCCAATACATTCAGTTGTAGGAGGCGTTCCTTTTGGGCTTCTGAAAGATCAATGTTAAGCTGAAGAGCAGTCCTTAAGGTCTTATGCTCAAACTCTATTGGCAACATGGCAGTTTTGCCATAAAGTAACTCAAAAGGGGTAAACCCTGTAGTTGTTTTCCATGTTGTCCTATAGGCCCAGACTGCTTCTGGAAGATGACTGCTCCAATTTTTCTTGTGTAATTGTACTATTTTTGTAAGGATTGCCTGTAATTCTCTATTAGTAACCTCTGCCTGACCATTGGCTTGAGGGTGATAGGGGCTTGAATTTTTGTGCCTGATCTTGTAATCATTCATCAATGTAGTGATTAGGTTTGATGTAAATTGAGCTCCTTGATCAGTAACAAGCTCCCGTGGGACTCCAAACCGAGTAAAAATCTGCTCATATAGGAACTCAACAACTTTATTGTCACGGGAATGTGTCATTGCTTTCACTTCCACCCACTTGATTACATAATCAGTGCAAACCAAAATGTAGGATTTTCCATTAGATGGAGGATCAATAGGCCCAACAAAATCCATACCCCAATTATCAAAGGGACTAACTACCACTTGTGGATATAGGGGCATTTCATCAGACCTTGTTGGTCTCCCCATTCATTGACATCTGTCACATTTTCTGGTGTAGGCTACAACATCCTTGTGTAGTGTGGGCTAATAATACCTTGTATTAAGCACTTTCATTGATGTTCTCTTGGATGCAAAGTGCCCACCACATGGCTCATCATGACAAGCATGCAAAATGTCATAGGTCTCATTTTCTCTAACACACCTTCGCATGACTTGATCAGGTCTTGTGTAAAACAAATAGTATGCAATCCATGAAAAGTTAAAACTTTTCTCGACCAACAGTTTCCTGTCCTTTGGTGAGAAGTGAGCTAGAATTTTGTTGGCTGCTAAATAATTTGCAATATCTGCATACCATGGAGTTTCAGCAGTAATAGAAAATAGATGTTCATCAGGAAAGGTATCATCAATTACCTCAGAGGTGGCAGGTGTAGTTGTTTGAAGTCTTGACAAGAAATCAACCACCACATTTGCCCTGTCTAACTTATGAATAACTGTGATATCAAATTCTTGCAATAATAGGAGCCACCTTTCTAATCTGCTAGATATGGAAGGCTTATTCATGAGGTACCTTTTTGCTACATGATCTGTATGAACAAATATTTGGTAACCAGTGACATAATGCCGAAACTTGTTGAGGGCATACACAACTGCTAGCAATTATTTCTCTGTGACAGTATAGTTTAATTCTGGGCCTTGAAGGTTTTTGCTAATGAAATATATGGCATGCTCTATGGAATTCTCCTTCTGTCCTAAAACTGCCCCTATGGCATAATCAGAAGCATCTGTGTGTATATGAAAGGGCAGACTCCACTTGGGTCCTTGAAGAACAAGTGCCTTAGTAAGCAAGTTCTTAAGCTGTAGGAAAGATTTGTCACAGGCCTCAGTCTAGTTAAATTCACTATCCTTAGTCAGTAAGGCATACAAGGGACTAGCTATTTTGCTAAAATCTTTAATAAATCTTCTATAATATCCAACATGTCCTAAGAAGCTTCTAACATCCTATTGTTTCATAGGTGTTTGCAAAGTTAGAATGACTTCTATTTTTGCAGGATCAACTTGAATTCCTGCTAGAGAGATATGATGGCCTAAAACAATTCCTTCTTGCATCATCATAAAACACTTCTCACTATTTAAAGACAAATTGTCCTCCTGCCATCTTTTCAACACTTTCTCCAAATTTGCTAATGCTTCTTCATAAGTAACTCCATAAGTGGTGAAGTCATCCATGTAGATCTCCATAGAATCATGAGAAATGTCAGCAAAAATACTAATTACTACCCTTTGAAATGTTGTAGGTGCATTACACAGGCCAAAAGGTAGGACAGAGTAAGTGAAAGTTCCCCATGGACAGGTAAAATTTGTTTTGTCTTAATACCGAGGGGCAATTTTAATTTGATTATACCCACTATATCCATCCAAAAATGAGAAATAATTTTTACCAGACAATGAGTCTAGCACAACAAATGGCAGTGGAAAGTGATCCTTTTTAGTTGTTGTGTTCAACTCTCTGTAGTTTACACAAACTCTCCATTTTCCACCTTTTTTAGGAATGATCACCAATGGAGATACCCATTGACTATCTGAAATGGGGTAGATAAAACCAGCATCAAGGAATTTTTGGAGCTCATTTTTAACTATTTCCCTGAGTGCTGGGTTTATCCTTCTTTGAGGCTGCCGAACAGGTGAATAGTCTTCCTTAATGTAGATCCTATGAGTATAGATTTGAGGATCTATTCCCTTCATATCCTCATAGTCCCATGCAAAAGATTTGTGTTGATCTTGTAGCATTGTGACTAGGGTAGTTTGTTGAGGTTGAGGCAGCTTATTATTGATATTCAGACAGTGGCTTGGAGACAGCTCAATTTGCTTGGTAAGATCATTCATGGAATCTACTGATAAAGGTGGTGTTTGTATTTCTTGTGGAAGCAAATGTTGATAGATTGCAGGAATTTTAAATGGCAGGCTCTCAGGATTTAATTATTGCAGGAAGCACCTCTGAGGACAGTTATCTAAAATAGATGGGCTACTCATATCAGAGTTGGACTGCAAAATTTGTAAAAGGAGGTCATCCTCACTCTGAAGTTGAGAAAATGGATTAGTTTGTAGCATCATTAAGTGAGCCAGTGAACTGACTTCTTCAGTTTCCTCACCTAAATCTGGCCAAATTGGCTGAGACAAGTCTGGTTGAGGCTGGGCAGATGGGTATAAAGCCAATTTCTTTGTTGACTGACCATCAAAAATTGTCATGTCTCTTGAACAACATCCTATAAAAGCATCATTTGTGGCTAACCATGGTCTACCTAGGATGATAGGATATCCTCCCAAAGTTGCCTTAGTGGACAATATGGTGAAATCTATTGGGTATTCCCAAGACTCAAGGTTGACAATTATATCTTCTACCATGCCATCAGGTATTACTGTGGAACTATCAACAAGCTGCAGGATGGTAGGTGTAGACCTAATGGTTAGGATATTCAAATACTCCATAGTATGCTTGGTCATTACATTGATGGCTACACCAAGGTCAATCAAAACATTCTTTACTATCTGACCATTAATATTTATTTGTACCACAAGACTCCCAGGGTCAACATATTTTGGCATAACTACCTTCCCTAACATAATATCTGCCAAATGTCCTAGAACATGGATAGTTTGGGGATCCTTTTTCTTTCTTCTAGGTTTCTTCAAACAAGCCTCCTTAATGGATTTCCCATAAATTGGGACATCTTTAATGGCTTGAAAGAGGAGAATTTGAATGTGTACATTATTTAGCTGATCCAAAATATCAAATATAGGCTCTTCCATAGACTTGGGTGTAGTAACTTGCAATCTCTGAGAAAAAGCCAGTTTGGCTTGATGCTGTAGGACAAGATCCTTAGAGACAATATCTAATATAGGTATATGTTCTGTAGGACCAGTAGGTTGTTTAGAGGCAGAGTCTGGAATCTCAGTAATTACTGGTGGTTGTGGAGTAGGGAGAGTGGTTCCTGACCTTGGATGGATATCATTAATATTCAGGGCATAAGCTGGATACTGATTGACTTCTGCAAAATACATAGACTATTGTTGTTGTTGTTGTTGCTTATTATTAGGATTTGGCAATGGTTGAGCAGGCATAGGCGTTTGTTTTGGAGGGCCAGTATTTTTTGCAGGTGCTATAGGAGGTGCAAGAGGTGGCATGAGAGTCGGAGGTTGTGGCTGTTGAAGCTGCAAGAATCCAGGGGATTGGCTCTGCCATTGTTGAGAACCTCTCCATTGGGGATTCTGCTGCCAGTTACCTTGGGGTGGAGTCCATTGTCCTTGTGGCTGCTGCCAACCTCCTTGAGGAGATTGCCATTGAGGACTCTGATAGTTAGGCTAGTGTGGTTGAGAGGTATTCCAAGGTGGTGATGGGCAATATGTAGGTTACCATTGGTTATTGTAATTAAAATAAGGATTACCAAAATTTAAAGGGTCTTGAGGCATACCTTGTCTTTGATCCCATGGGCGCCTTTGTGCAACGAAGAATACTTGGTCATCATCACCCTCTACTGCCTTAAAATTAGTAGGTAATTGCTTAGCCCCCAAGTTAGCCACCATGTTACATTTGCAGTCACATTTCTTCTGTCGGCAATGTGGATAGAGCTTAGCCAAGATTGCTTCAGCTTCCTCATGTTTCTTTCGAGCTTGCATGGTATCCAACTGTGTAGCCATGTTATTTGTGATATCCTGCTTGAAATCAAATAGCAAATTTGAGATCTCCATCCGTGAAACTCCATTAGTAGAAGACTTTCCCACTGTAGCTTGATGACCTCTACTCTTCTTGACATTTGCTCGAGAGTAGTTATGACATATGGACTTAATATCATCCCAAGGCACTTGGGTTATATCTCCTCCCATTAGATCCAGGGCATCAATACAAGCATCATTGATTCCCCTCAGAAAAAGTAGTTTCTAAGAATCTTCTTTGAAAGTATGGTCTGAATTATTTTTCAGGGAAAACAAGAACCTTGAGATATAGTCTTCCAGGCTTTCTTCCTCCTTTTGCTGAATTTGGAATATATCATCACCTTTACTACCACTCTTACAATATTTCTTGTATTTCTCAAGAAATTTTGTTTGCATGACTGCCCAACTATCGACAACATCCCTTCCCAAACTCATAAACCATCTAAGAGCTCCCTCTTTCAAATTAGTAGGAAACAACTTCAGCTTGTGAGCATCTGAAGTGTAATCATAATTGTGGCAGAGGATGTCAAACTCAAACAAGAAAGTGTCTGGGTTCTCTATAACTAGTCCATAGAACTTGGGAAGTAATGAAGAAGGAATATTTTTAAGATTATCATTATCTTGCTGGCTATGATAGGGAATTCAAAAGTAGGAGGTTGATTAGGTGGATTTTGTGCCATATTTGCCTGATAGAGTATCAAAGCAAATGGATTTTCTTGAGGTTCTTCATCAGCTAGATCAAAGGGAAATTCAACAAGCAGGTCTTCAGCAAATGGATTGATATCTTGGTCTCCTCCTTCCTCAAATAGATTATAAGCTGGTTCAAAATCGTTATCAGTGAATGGAAGGTTAGGGAGGAATCTTCCTAGAGCGTCTCTTCTTCTATGCATGTAACGAAATTAACTGAAAATTGAAAGAATTTGAAAATTCTTGAATAATCACACTAAACTATTGCTAACAATGACTATGACAGGTTCTTAGCTTGACACCATCCCCGACAATGGTGCCAAAAATGGTTGTCGCCCACAAAAGGATATAAAAGTCATGGCAAATCCTAACCTGGGAATTGGACATTCCAGCAGGTGACTAACATCTTCTTATGGTCGTTCATTTACATTGTCAAACTAGAGAACATATACTTGAAATGGAGCGGCACTGTATGTGCACTAAGAACCATTTTTAGCCACAATTTACTAGAAATAAATGCTTGAAAGGAATTCTACTTCTGATGCAGGAACGTAATGTAAAGTATTCTTAACTTAAGCATAACTTAATCAAAACAAAAATAATGACAACTATTACTAAGGAACAAACTATGAACTAGTCTTATGTTGCAAGAACAAATACAGGGATGGATTCCCGATGCTGCAGGAACAATATAAGACTGAGTTTGTGCTGAAACTTTCGAGAATGAAATTCTAACTTATAATCAATAGGAAATAAACACTTAACTACAAATACTCACTAAGTGGACCCCCTTAGCAAGCATCAACCAGTTTATGCAAGAATTGAACTCAAAACTTCATCAACTTTTATTCATAAACTTGGAATCATATACATTGATCATTCTGCTTGTAAGAAAACTAACACAAAACTCTATTTCTCATTATAATACTAATCTTAACACACTCTGTTATGTTCTCTTGTCTCTAGTCTAGTCTAATCTAATCCAATCTGTTCACTCACACAGGAGGAACACTTATTTATAGAAAAGAAACTAACTACCTAAGTCTAACAGAGAAAGAAGTGGACATAAATGCTTCCTAATACCGAGGAACAAACTTCTCATAAATGAAAGCATATCTGTTCAACCGATTCAGAGAGAATCTAGCATTCCACTCTTCCTAGATTAATGATCATTTAGATTTCCTCCCAACGACCCGGCCAGGGAGTCTTCGTTGGAACAACTTCCTTGATGCCATTTTGGAAATGGACTTTATTGCAGGGTCGAGATCTGTTGTGCTTTGACTCGTTCATGCCTTTTTCAACAACCTGTGATACACATGGTGACAAAAGTGAAAGCAAGCATTCATATAATAACACGATACACATTCATTAATCACACACATTAAATCCATTTCATTATCCAAAAACCACATGCATTATATCAGTCATTTGGGAGGTCAAACAAGGCAATAAATATAGACACACAGAGATGTTAAGCTGCAGGAATATAGGAATGTGTTGCCACAGGATACTACCCGATTTTAAATAAAAAGTCTGTAATCAAAGAGTTTAAATAACCATCAAAAAAAGAGTAAGGGTATTTAAAAATACATCATGATATTCAAATTATGAGCATATTTCAAGCTCATCAGTATCCATATATATCGAATGATACAATTCTATTAACTTGTGAATTATGTATATATATACTTTTATACATGATAAATTGAGATGTATATATATATATATGTTATATATGTATTATATATAAATAAAGTAATATTTTCTCCAAGCGTTGAATTATCATATAGTGCATAGCATTTTAAACTTAGCTTATGCTAAGAATAGCACACAACATATTTCAATGGAAATAGTGCTAAGGTAAGCAGTGCTTGAATAAATATTTGAATGGTACTTTAAACATTTTAAAGTGTTGTAATGTAATATGGACATCACTAAGTATAAATGCTTATGTTACGATTACTTTCCAACATGTAAACTTAGCTTCCAAGAATTTGTCAAAACAAAAAAATAGTAATGATCATGCACAAAATGAGTGTCGACCAATTCAAACAGTGAACATCGATCCATATAATATGGCACAAATAATACAATGTGGCACCAACTGATAAAAGCATGAATTGAATAAAATTTTGTTTCTCATTATGAATTTCCAGAATGTGAAGTATTTTGTAAAATGCAGAAATAGTCAAGCACTCAGCCATGCCAAGTAAGTCAACCTATAGGAGGAAAATACCTTACATTTCTAATTATCTTTCTTGTTGTTCATTGAGAAGTGTGACTCGTTCACCATGGCTATGTATGTGTTCACTGTGCATCAATTTTAGCTGCCACCTTTTGTTTACCTTGTTGAATCGAATCATTTGAGTTGTGAAGTGTCAATCCTCATGTCCTTTTTCTAGCCTTTAGTTGCTGATTTTTGTGTATAAATAGAGGATCTATCTACCTCATTTGGACGCATCATATTTCTCCATTCTTGTTGTTAATTTTTTAAGTTATTGTGTTCTAATTTCTTGAGTTGTGAGTGAGTTATTTTGAGAGAATTTGAGAGAGGATTTTGAGAGGGAGTCTTTGGTAAAGTGGGGGGAATCTAATTGGGAGTTGCTTACTGAGTTGGGGAAGGTTGTGTTGGGAATCCAAATTGATCAATCGGAGCATTGCATAAACATGCATGTTGATTCCTACTCTTTTATACTTTACTTTATGAGTTTAAAAAGATTGAGTGCCAATGTTTGATTTTTTTGGAATAAAGTTATTTTTCTTATTAGGGAAAGGTTATTTTATTATTTTATGAAAGTGAAAGGAAACTTATTGTATTTAGTATAAAGATCTATTTTTCTTGATGTGTTTGTACATATTCCATATTAAGGAATAGGTGGACATAGAGGGTATTAAATACTATGTTAGGGATATAGCTTACGTAGCTAATGGTTAAACTACTTGATTCTTTGAGTTACTTTGGATACTTCTAGATGTGTTAGTTAAACATATAGGTAATAGATTATTCCTAGGGTTAGGATAATCCAATTAAGGGAATAGCCTAAGCATAGATTATGAATGGTCAATATAAATCAAGCTAGGAAGGTGGGTGGAGTATATTACATCTACTTGTTATGAGGGAATAAAATAATTTGGCCAAAGTAGTGTAAGTTGCCATTGTTTACACTGTCAGTCACTGTGAGCCAAGTTTACATACTATTCTGGGAAAGTCATATGTGTAGGTTGTAGCCATTGTGTAGGAAATTCATATTTGTAGGTTGTAGGACACAACACCAAGCTCAAAAAAGGTCAAATTTTATTATGAGGTTACCAAACCAGTCTCTTCGTTGAAGGATAGGGCCATCTATCAGTTTGATAGTTGTGTGGGGGACCGTAGTTAGTCCAAGGTTGGTGGAAAAGTGCTTGAGTGATACTTCTCATCATTAGGTGACCAAGATTTGGATGGAGATCTCCAAGACTATTCATATATGTTGTCAGTAAGCTCTACGACACCATGTTAGTTTATTTGTATCCATTATGATGGAAATATTGTAAACAAGAAATGATATCATGTTATCACGTACTATGTAATCAATACTTTGGAAAGTTGTAATACTTTGGTATAATATAATGGAAAGTTTAGAAATAATATTTATTTCAAATGTGCATGTTATCTCTATAGTTTTGAAAAGAAAAAAATATTGCTCATTTTGGCTAAGATGCATGATCTATTTACTTGAGGTTAAAACTTAGGGAAATTACTCTATAGAACAATGGGCATATTACAAAAAAATAAAATAGTTAATCTCACTCATCCTTGAGAAGAAAAATATCAAAATAATTGATTCAACAAAGTAAGACTAATCAAGAGAATCTTCAAAGGCCACAAATTAGTAAGGGAAAAGGAAAATACAAGGCTCTTTTTGTAGTTGTTTCACAACCAAATTCATGGGTTATTGACTTGGGTTCTTCTCACCACATGGCCAATGCACATGAAATATTTACATCCTTAGAGCCATATTCTATGCTTGGTATTCTTATGGGTAATGAACCACCAAAGGAGGTTCTTAGTAGAGATTATATTGATGTTGGTGATGGGAAATTTCATGATGTTTTATGTGTGCCTTCATTTTCAACTAATCTCCCATTTTTATACTAGATCACCCATTTAGGTTCTAACAAGCAAATTGAATTCAATCTAGACATAACAGTCATCAATGAACTACATGATGGGACTATAGTTGTCATTGAAAAATATGATAATCATTGTGAAATCAATGGTTTTGCCACTTGAGCTTTCTCTCAAGTGTATCAATTTAATTAGCATGAAATTGTTGCAAAATTACCTATAGTTCATTTTTATAATGGTGTTTTTTAGGGATGCATTCTTGACAAGTATCCATAAGAGAAATTTGACAAGGTAAAATCTTGAAGAGCCTCAAAGCTTCTAGAGTTAGTTCGTAGTGATTTGGGTAGTCTATTTACACACCCATATTTTTGTAGAGCTTGATATTTTTGTACCTTCATTGATGAATTTTCCAAGTACACATTTGTGTATTTTCTCAAAACAAAAGTATGAATTCTTTGATTCATTTTTGGACTTCAAATCATTTACAAAGAAATAATCTAGGAAATCCATCAAGATTCTATGTATAAAAAAATGGGGGAATATGTGAACCACATATTATTTGAGTAGTTTTATTCTATAGATGGAATTGACTTGTAGCATTCAATCCCCTATATTCCTCAGTGGTATTGAGTTTCATAATGAAATAATCAATCCTTGATAGAGATGGCTAATTGTATGATACATTCAAGATCTTTAACACCATTATATTAGGCGGAAGCCATCAATTGTGCATGTTATATTTAGAATTTGGTTCCTCATCAAGTTGTGAAGGAGTAAATTCCTTTCCAATCTTAGATCAATTGCAAACCCTTGGTGAAACACCTTTATGTGTTTGGCTCCCTTGCATGTGCACACATTCCTACAGAAAAATGTAAGGCTCTAGATCCACAAAGAAATTCCTATATATTTGTTAGGTATGCATATGATGTCAAGGGATACAATCTTATTCATCCTACCATTAATGATTTATTTATTGAGAAGAGTTTTTGTTTTGAGAAGATTCCTAACAAATCTTCTCCAACCACTTCTCCATTATTCATCACTTTAGAGATATTGTAGAATACTGTAGTTATTTGAAAAGGAACTTGATCATCCTGGTCTTGTAGAGGAGTCTTCTTCAAATGATGAAAATGATGATTAGGTTTTATATTATTCACTTATTCATCATTCATATTCTCCTCTATATTCTCCAACCATAGGGCCTCTTTGGGCTCGACAAACATAGCAATTAGTAAGATGTTTAGTTGGGAATTCTTTAGACATCAAAATAACAAGATCAAAATTTTAGATGGATCCACATCTATTTATTGCTATAAATTTCAATCCACAATACTTTAAAGAAGCTTCTAGTATCTCTAAGTGGGATTTTGCAATGCAGTAAGAGTTTAGTTCCTTAGAGAGGAACAAAACTTGGGTTATTGTCCCCCTTTCCTAAGGGGGACAACTTGTTTGGTGCAAGTGGAAAATAAAATTTATTTTTGATGGGTTGGTTCACAAGCGTATGGCTTACTTGGTTACAAAAGGATTCTCCCAGGTTCTTGGGATTGACCACTATGAGACTTTTATGTTAGTCACTAAAATTAATTCCATCCAACTTATACTTTTTTGTTGCAATAGCCCACAAATGGGAAGTTCATCAAATGGATGTGAAGAGTGTTTTTCTTCATGGTTAACTTCAAGAGGAGATATAAATGGAGTACTCATATGGGTTTGTATAGGATTCATCACATGTTTGTAATCTTTGAAAGTCTCTCTATGGCTCAAATAGGCCCCTTAAGCTTGGTATTCCAAGATAGACTCCTTCCTTTTAAAAATAGGGTTCATTCATTGTCATTTTGATCTAAATTTTTATATTCTACAAAAGGATGATACTCTCACATTTATGGTTCTCTATGTTGACGACTTATTGATAATGAGGAGTCACCCACCCACCATTCAAGTAGTGAAATCTTCCCTCCATTGTCAGTTTTAATGTTAAACTTGTGCCTATTATACTCCTTCTTGGGGATTGAGATCACTTTGTCATATAGATTCAGATTGGGTAGGAAATTATTAGTATTTCAAGTCTAATTCAAGGTATTACTTCTCACTTGGTTTCTTTCCAGTTTGTTGATCAAGAAAGAATCAATTTGATATTTCTCTTTCATTTTTTTTAAATTTTTTTTATCGGTAAGGAGGGATTATTTAGATTGGCCCCACACTAATGGAGGTCACAAGGGCGACCTCCTCCCCTTAAACATATTCAACTTAGAAGAACTTATTCAACTTAATTCAACCAAGAAGCCACAATGGAAGTCCAAGAGCCACCACTTGGAATTCCAACTTAAGATGTCACTTGTGAGGATTCGAACATGGATCTCCATCTTGAGAACCATATGGCCTTGCCATTTAAGCACAACCCCATTGAAATTTATCTTTCATATATTGAGTCTAAGTATTGAGGAAAAAATAATTCTACTACTAAGTTCATTTAGCTTTAAAATATTTTCACTAAATTTGGCATTCCATTTTGGAATCCCACAACCATCTAATGTGATAATAAAACTGCAATATAGATCTCATGGAATTCATTCCACCATCAGAGGACCAAACACATTGAGATACATATGCACTACATTAGGGAGTTGATTCATGATTGCATCATTGATCTTCAATATTGTCTGACATTAGAGTAGATTTCAAACATCTTCACCAAACCCTTCACTAAGAGAAAGTTCCTTCATTTGCTAGCTTTATTTGGGGTGTGGTACATGTACTCCTTAGGGGGCTTCTTAGTCCTTCCATTTATCTCTCTATTATTGGAGGTATAATTCCTTTTTGTGGGGAGGGTTTCTTCTCTTTTGACGGGATTTCTATGTACATGGTTACCTCATCAAGGTTAATTTTCTAGGATCATCATTTTACCCACTTAAGATACGTTTAAGGTGGTGTTAGTGTAGGTTTTTATTTTTCTAGTGGAATAATTTTTTTTCCAATATGTTAGGTCTTTCCTACACTTTTATTAATATTTCTTAGGTTAATAAAGTGATTTTAGTTAATAAATAATTAGTTGATAGGTTATTGAGGTGTCACCATCTTAAAAGATACGAGCATTTACTATTTTTTATTTTTATTTAATATTTTTGGTCTCTCCCTCAACAAAAAAGATACATAAGATATAGGTCGCTATAAGTAGCTTCTTAACAAGTCATGTAGAAATCCTTTGTATTTATCAAAATTTAGGAATTTCAAAATGTTGAGGGAAGGGGATCATAATGATGGATCTATAAAAAATATAGGGATTGTTCCTTTGAATCTATAAGGTCTTTT